>VZSV01000176.1:623468-656622 GCA_013398735.1 Nothocercus julius | reverse complement strand
GTGTGATGCAGTTCAATGAGGTGCGGTGTGATGCCGTTTGGTGCGGTGCTGTGTGACGCAGTTTGGTGCGATGCAGTGCAGTGCGATGCAGTTCAATGTGGTGCGGTATGATGCAGTTTGGTGCAGTGCTGTGTGATGCAGTTTGATGTGGTGCTGTGTGATGCAGTTTGGTGCAATGCAGTGCAGTGCAATGCAGTTCAATGAGGTGCGGTGTGATGCAGTTTGGTGCAGTGCTGTGTGATGCAGTTTGATGTGGTGCTGTGTGATGCAGTTTGGTGCAATGCAGTGCAGTGCAATGCAGTTCAATGCGGTGCGGTGTGATGCAGTTTGATGCGGTGCTGTGTGATGCAGTTTGATGTGGTGCTGTGTGATGCAGTTTGGTGCAGTGCAATGCAGTTCAATGTGGTGCGGTGTGATGCAGTTTGATGCAGTGCTGTGTGATGCAGTTTGGTGCGATGCAGTTCAATGCGGTGCAGTTCAATGCGGTGCGGTGTGATGCAGTTTGGTGCGATGCAGTGCAGTGCCGTGCAGTGTGATGCAGTTTGATGTGGTGCTGTGTGATGCAGTTTGGTGCGATGCAGTGCAGTGCAATGCAGTTCAATGTGGTGCGGTGTGATGCAGTTCAATGCAGTGCTGTGTGAGGCAGTTTGATGCGGTGCTGTGTGAGGCAGTTTGGTGCAGTGCAGTGTGATGCAGTTCAATGCGGTGCGGTGTGATGCAGTTCAATGCAGTGCAGTGCGATGCAGTTCAATGCAGTGCTGTGTGATGCAGTTTGATGCGGTGCTGTGTGATGCAGTTTGGTGCGATGCAGTGCAGTGTGATGCAGTTCAATGCGGTGCGGTGTGATGCAGTTCAATGCGGTGCGGTGTGATGCAGTTTGATGCGGTGCGGGGCAATGCGGTGACTGACGCCGTGGGCGGCTGCCTGTCGCGGTGACGCGCAGCCTGTTCACAGCCTGTGTTCACAGCACGCTCGAGGAGGGCTCGGGATGAAAGGTGCTCTCTGCAAGCCCCAGGTAAATTGGCGCCGTTTTATTGTTACAGCAAGGCGCTGGCAGCTGGCAATGCCAGCAGGTTTGACCCCGCTGTTTATAGCAGGTATGTTCTGAGAAGCTGGTTTTGTTCCAGGTGAGATCTGGGGGAGGTTCGGGGGGCTGTGGGGTCCAGCCTGGCCTTTGCAGTGGGTCGTGATCCCGGTGCCGTTGTCCCGATGCCTCTTCCTCCGTGGCACGATGCTGGGGCCGCCCCGGTGGGCCCCTCGGTGCTGCAGCGCGAGGAGCCGGCGCTGCCACGGGGAAATCCGCGCTTCTCGTCCCCGATGAGCCGCGGGCGCCGCACAGTGCGGCAGGGCTGAGCCCGGACGGGCCCGCGGACGCGCCCACAGCTCCCGGCAGCTCTCGGCCTTGCAGCCGCTGCCGACTCCCCAGAGAGGGGCAGCGCGGACCTGTGCAATGAAGGTACCTGCCCCAAATCATCTGCAGGCAGTAGGTTCACTTACCCAGCTGGGAGGAAGTGCTGAGGACAAGGATGCCTCTTAATTCTACCTTTTCCTGGTGGGAGGCCTGTTATTCCCAGTCCCAGGAAATCACGTGCAGGGCAGTGCAGCTGGACGCCCTCCGGAAAGAAGCAGCCTCGACTGCTTCCTAAGACGAAGCGCAAGCCCCGTGATAGGATCTTCTTCCTGGCTACCCGCTGGTTAGAGCGCTGAGCCGGGGCCTCCAGCCTGGCTGCGCTTGCGCCTCTCCCCGTGCGTGTTTAACCTTCACTGGGGGAAGCTCCTGCTGCCGCAGCAAATCTGCACATCAGTTCTGTCGATGCCACTGGAAACGCTCGTCTAAGGATGGAACAACGTACTGAGGGAACAACACCTGGCTCTTCCCCAGGGAATCATCATCTCCTCTATGGCCCCCCAGGGGTCAAAGCAGCGCTGCCCAAGATGAGCTACATTTTGCATTTCGGCAAACTACCGAGGAGCAGCTCTGTGAACTTCAGAAGTGTATTTATTAGTTATTAGAAAAACGGGAAACGCACCCTTGCTAGTCTGTTTGCTTAACTTTCTCCCTCGTGGCCTCTCCCTTCCCCTGCCATGAATAATGTATAATCATTTTTCTCTCTCTCTTAACACCCAGAGAAAAGCGGAGGTGTTAATGTCTTGCAGTGGCAGCCAGGATGAGAGCGATTACGCACAGCGATTTCCTCGGGAAGCTCCTCTGCAGCTGGTGCAGTTGAGGGCCACGGCACCTGGTCCTGGCTGCCAGCACACAGGTGGCCTGGCAGCAGAACTGTTCAGCCTTCCGTGCCAACAGCGTCAACGAAACAAAAACACGCTTACGGTTTCGGCTTCCTGGTAGTAGGTGAGCGGGGCAGTGTACGGTAAGAGCAATGTATTGGCTACCAGGTGTCGTTCAGGGAAACCAGCTGTGCTAAATCTGTGACATGGGAAAAAACAGCCTTCTCCTGGGGTATGCTGATGGTGCCCTGAAAATCCTGACAAATTTTATTGTTTTACAGGCGAGTAAGTACTAAAATACTGCCTGGCATCTCCAAGACACAATATCTCTGTATCTCATGACATATGCCCATGTTAGGTGTCAAGGGATGCCGAAAAAAACGGGAAAACTAGACATACCAGTCAGTAACTGGTTTTGGATTTGGGGATTTTTGGATTTTACTGTCTTTTTTATTTTTGCTACAGACAGAATATTCTGCACGTTGGGGAACAGCATACAGTCTTTATGGAGTATTGTATGTAAAAATTAAGTTTCAAAAACACACGTGGTTGCAATTTCACATGCTTTGAAACTGGGAGGGAAATACGAATAGTTAAAGGACCAGCTCCCACTCCCTTTACTCCTCCAACAGCCCCGCGGAAGCTCAGCCGCTGTGTGACATCTGGCCTCCTGCTCGCTGGGTCTCTCCGGCACTGAACCGTCCTGGGCCGTGGGGCTCAGCAGCACGAAGCGGCGCATTGCTTCACTGTCTTTGGTTTAGCACTTCTTCGTGTGGCCGTAAATTAATCCCAAGTCCTAGGCAGTGAGAGATGATTGTAGGATAAAATGTAGAGATAAACAAATAACTGCAGTGAAGCTCAATCTTAACAGTTACAAAGATGCTGGCAGCGCCATAGGCAACATACTTAAATGCTGTGTTACTGGTCCACAGTTTTTGTTCTTTTTCTGATATATTTTCATCATAATCTATGAACAGCTTACTCTTTTAAGAGAAATCTTTTCATACCCGTGTAGTCTTCTGTGTCAATTTTATAATTGCTCGGTAGTTCTGATGACTGGAATGAGTTAGAGGGGTTTCTTGTGTGCTGTCACCATCGATTAGTAAACTTCTCTATAGGGGGATGATGATGTCTGAGGGCTAAAGCGGTTACATTCAAGGGCTTTTGGTTGACAAGTGGTCTTTTTTCACATATGACTGGCACTTAAGAACACACTAAGTGTTCGGAGAAGTATTGTTCACAGGGTGTATTGTGGTCCTTTTTTCTTTTTCACGTTCACTATTTGCTATTCTTTTATTCCTTCTTTCTCAATTACTACTGATGTTCAGGATGCCTGTCAGCTAATGCCTTTTTATAAGCTGTTCTGCAAGTTGAACACAAATAACATGACAGCTTGCAGGCTACTTGTTGTCATGGTGTTCTTACTTTGCTCTGGGCAATGCCATATAAAGAATATTACATCTCAACTCCTATTTGCATCAACCAAATATTTTAACATTAACACAATAATATCAGGATGGTAGGATGTTTATGACATTACCAGCATCAAGAAAGCAGAATAAAATTATGTTCTGTTTCCGCCTCCGCAGTTTCACCCACTCCCAAGTTCGGCCCTATTGTGGTTACAGAATTGTTGATGTCCGTGGCGGTGAGTTGGTTGCGGGTTTTAGGCCCAATTATGAGATTTAATTTTAAAAGTGTTTTTGATCGCGCTCGCGGGCCCTCGCTAACTGAGCTGTAACACGGAGCGTGACCCTGCGTGCCGCTCTGATCTAGCTCCCTTTTAAACAACTTACTGTAAGGTTATCTTGATGTTTGAAGTTCTGTGCCATCTCTGCAGCCCAAAAAACTGCTCCGCATGACAGCACTGACCACGAGCAGGTGGAGAAGAGATTGCATAGTAAAATTACCAAAATTATGGAACATGGAGTTTTCCTGTACCGGGAACTACTTCTCCATGACAATATCCATGCTACAAGTTAGGGCTGCTGCTGTTGGGTTTTACCTTATTCCTTTTGGAAACAGACTAGCCAAAACAGCATGAGGCTCCTCTACGAAAGGAGATTTATTTTAAAGCGAACTTCTTTAAAGCAATTGCTTTGTACAGGCTCCCCCCTGAAGCTTCCCATAGACCCACAAACGCCTATTCCGTATGTGCCCCGATATTCCTGGTGCGTCACTTGCTGCCTCTGGCCTCCTCTGGGGCCAGTGGTCCGCAACTGTTGCCCGTAAAAACATTTTCAAAGCAGCATCTTGCTGCTTTTGCCTGGTTTGCCTTTCATTCCTGGGAGGAAGAGCTTGCAATTGTCTATACAACTAGCTGCTTTCCTTCAATACTTTTCTCAGAAATGTGCTTTTACCATGGTGGAAAATGCTCTTGTGCTAGTAGGGAGAAGAGAGCCAGCACTGTCTTTCCCACGTTCACAGAGATTAACGTCAGATCCTCCAGTCTAAAATGAACCAGATTATATACATGTGGCCTTTAGACCCAGTAAAAAATACATTTTTTTTTCTGAAAATAAATATTTAATTAAAAAACCTGTTTCATTTCATTATGCTTTTATTTCCTTCCAGGGAAAACAAGAAGCAAAATACTTGGCATTGGTTTCAAACCTGAAAAGTGTTTCAAAAGGTGAATACAGAGAAGTGAAAGAGAAATGGAAAAATTTGGGATTGGTAGGTAGAAAAAAAAGCAACCTATAAATCTGTCAAGCCAGCAAACAAACCAATAAACAGGTCAAACCTCAGAATCAGTAATGTGAAAAGTTGCTGTGAAGATTATTGCTTTTGCTTCTAAAGCGTTTTTCACTGGGGAAAGCTGATCTGAATAGCGTAATGAGATCCAGGGCAGACACAGGGATGCTGGGAATCAGTGAAGAATGGGTGCAGATACTGTTCAGAAATGTATTCTGCACTTATTGGAGGACAGTTCTTGCTCATACCGTTAACATTATTTCCTGAGGAAATTGAACTCACTAAAATTCACTACTATATGGCTGCATTTCCATAGAATAGAATGCAAGAAAATAGAGATAACAACATGTGAATTATCCTCATTTCCTCATCGATATCTTAGGAGGAGGCTTTTGTCCTTTTTTCTATATCAACTTTGATGACACAGGGCAAGGTCACTGTGACTACAGATGGGGCTTTTATGTCAAAGGTACAGTGGAGTCAAACAAAACCAATTGGGTTTATATAGAAACAAAGATACTACTTCTTTCTGGGTTTTCAAATTGATATATTCTCTTTCACAGCTCATCAAAATCTTTTGAAGTCCCTGAAGTATTCACAAAAAAAAAAAAAAAAAGCAAAACAAAACAGATTTTGCTTGTTTTCTTTGTGTTTTTTTCTATGGTTTATGGCACAGCAGGGCATCGAGGATTCGTCTCAGTGTAGTTCTCAATAATTTTGGTAAAACATATGCAAGATTTTGCACACTCACTCTCATTCTTCCCAGCCAGCCTTTGTAGCCTTTTATTTCAACAGTGGTGTTCATTCCATAAGAAGAAATAAAGATTTATGTATGCAAATTGCTTAATTTGCCCCCAAATAATTCCATTCCCTTGAAAATACTACTACCTATCACTTCCTTTGCAATAAAGATGGAGACCAAGTTTTTGTTCCAAAGAATCCTAGAAACAGAAAAGAGCTTTGAAAAAGTGCAAATTACTTAATAATATTTGGATCATTTGCTTAAGGATAGGTAAAAATCAAAACAACGTCCAGGCAAATTACACACATTTTTAACACTTCCTTCATCCTGTCCTGTTTTACTCCTGGGAATTTTTTCACTTAAGCATTAATGTACACATGGGCCCTTCCTGCTGAAAACCCAAAAACACTTTACATGGTGAGAAGTGGATTTGTGCATAGTGTCCCCTTTATCACTTTTCACTCGCTTCCAGCAAGGAAAACAGCACCTAAAAGAAAGTTGAATTTCTCACAGGCTGCTTTAAAGTACTTGGGCATGCAACTATTTATTGTGAGGCTGCACAGCATTTTGGAATCCATGTTTTCAGTTAAAAATGTGCACTCTTTGGACTTGACCTCCAGATAAGCCCTAGTATGTAAATTCTAAACCATGTCTTCAAAGAGAAGCTTGATGAGTAAGGATTTTTTTATTTGGCCTACACCAAATTATAACTACATTTTTTTTTCTCTGAGTTATCCAACTCTGACACTATGCTCGACTTGGAGATGAAAGATATATGAAAAAACAGTTCAACTTTCAGGTTGGATATGAGTTAGTAATTCTTGAGTGTCGGCCAGATTCATTCTTGAAGCTTCACCAGGGAAGAGTTTTGGCCCTGCAGAACATACTGTGCTGCTCCAGAATACCCTGAAGACTAGAAATACACCTGAAGAACCTTTATACATCAGACAGGGTTTTAATGAATATTGTTAGGAATGAATAGAGAATTAAATATTATTCAATTAAGGAGGTGTCTTTTTTTGTTTGTTTTGTCTAATATGGTATAAGTGCATATAGATTTTTTTATCACTGAATTATGCCATCTATATTGTTGTAGCTCTACAGACCACAGAAAGATAAACAGTTGAGTTAGTAGCTGTCCTTACTCTTTTTCATAGCAGCAAATAAAGCAAATATCTGGTTTTTAGACAGCACATAAGGTTGACTTGCATAGAGCTTGAATTTAAAAACAGTTAAAAGACGAGAAATTTTACTGTGTTTACTTAAATGCTTTTAACTTCATACGTTATTTAAAAGTAAAACAAATCACTAATGAGCCTAGTGCTCTACCTTGGAAATATCTCAGTGGCAAAATCCTCCTTATGAGAGGAGCCTTTTGCAGTTCATTCAGGTAACAAAGACAGACATATAAAATACTTACAAGTCTGGGAGATTTGGGTTTTTTTGAACATTTCAGCTGTGCACCATTAAGTAAGATTGAGTACTATGTGAAATGCTAGAGTGAGTAATCTGTCAGAAAAAGGAAAGGAGCAAGAGCACAGGAGACGACAGGCCAGACAAGCCATCACCATGTCCTCTTCCATAGCTTTCTCTGTTGGACAAGCCATGGTGCTGTACCGGTGTAGTGACAGATCCTCCAGCCTCCTTGTGATGCTCCAGCTCCAGATGATCCCAAAGCATTGATTTCCTTCATTTCTACACCAGGCTGACAGAAAGGTACAAGAAATCAAGGACTTGGTCTTAAGGAGTTAGATCATAAGGGATGACTTGGACGGTCTGACAGCCTGGCCTTATTACAGCTCTAGCAATTCCCTTTGAACTCTGCGGTTCGTGGGATCAAAGAGTCTGGATTGCATCAAAACAAAAGGCAATTAAAATAAAAGAATTTTCTAGAAACTGCTCTATAAAAGCTCTCCTCTTCCCAATAAATAAATAAATAAGGACAGGTATTCTGACTAGGCAGGTTTTTATTTATGTTCAGAATTTCAAGAACCTGGCAGCTCGGAACATTGCCCTAGAGAAATCATCTGCACAAGCTCAGCACCTTCAGGGCACTGATGGCGTCAGATTTATCGTGCGAGCACAGATCACCTATCGGAATATGAAGCATCGCTCCTCACCGTCTAAGATAGGATGACCAAGGGAAAAACCGTGGGACAACTTCATCCGTTCTGTTGCATAAGGAAGCTATGGAACTTCAGATGGTCTGTAAGCAGCCTGAAACTTTCTAAAATGATGTCTAGTGCTGATTTAGGACAGTATGTGAGAGAGAATTCAGCAACTCTCTAATGCAAATAATTCCAGTCATTTTGCACATTTACATGTTTTCTATATTTGAATTTCTTTATTTGAATTTTGCTACTTCAAGCCCCAGATATTAGCTTCCTCTGTGCTTTTATCAAGCAGATTAAAGAATCATGTTTATGAAAATATTAATCATTAAATGTGATGGATTCATTAAACATTTACTGAAAAGCTGCCTATACCAAACCAACTTGCAGTTCACGCAGTTCTTTGAAGCATTTCATCTCTTCTAAAGCCGTCCGATCTTATAGTTAAATAACTCTTAATGATGACTAATCTCTTATACTTTACACAAAGCTCATTCTTAAGATTTCTCAACAAGCCCAAATGATCTCCAGGGCTGCCCCACTCAACATCTTCAAATATTTTCTAATTGTCTATTTAATTCCCTAGAGAACTAAACATGCCTCCGAAGGACACTTTCTTAATATAATTCCAGAATAACTCCATCAATTTTGTGCTCGCGTAACTCAGTTCATTTCCAATTTCTCTGCACTTTGCCAAAGCCATTTTTAAAATGTATTATCCTGTTCACTTAATTAAATTTCCACTGTATTTGTTTCCTTCATCTCTTCCCAAAATAAAAATCCACTTCATCTTTAACCTCTTCCTTAACAGCCTTATAAATTCACAGTGCGTCATACCAGCAAGTGATAATTACTTAGTCAAATATGGTCAAATATGTTCGTTAACACATTGGTGGTATAGACCAGACTTTAGTCAATAATAATTTGAAAGGGAACCTGTAAACACTGGCTTAAAAAAAAAAAAAAAAAAAAAAAAAAAACACCTTTTCCTTGTTACATTTTCCTATAAGGAACTTTCACAGAGCTTGGCTGTGCAGGCAAATTGAATTAAGCTGATTGTGATCAGGAAAAGTCCATCAGCAAATTCATGCAATTCATGCAGCAAACCATCAAGATTCTCTTCCTTTTATGTCCGGTGAACTCAGGCCAGGTGTCCCTGAACGCTTAAGGCGCATCTCATGTCAGCAGCTAACATCCCTAAGAAGAGAAGACATTTTCACAAGAATGCAAACATAAGAACATTCTGACATTTATGCTAGGTTTTGAGTTTATGACAAAACTCATCAAACCAGAGATTAAGGATTAAATGTCTCAGAATTGCTATGGAATAAATAGTAGCATCTTTGCATAATGCTCCCGTCAGCAAAGTCCGAGCGCAGTGCTGATGCCAGGGTCCAAGGAAGCTGACCCTTGGGCTCTTCCGATGCCAGGCATGCTCAGAGTCTGCAGGCTGTCCGCGTCGCGGATGCCTCTGTGCCTGCCCAGCATTGCCGGAAGACCCTTGTCGCATACGGGGCGCCCTTCCGCGGTTAAGAAAGCCCAAGGTTATGCTCTTAGCACGCTGCAGAGTTTCAGAAAAGTGCAGTGTCCACATGGTCTTTCCAGACACATGTGTCCCTAAGCTCTTTTTCCCCTGAAATCATCAATATCCCGATCCATAGAGTCATGGCTGTGTTCTGTAGCATCTTCAAATGGAATCCATTACACATCATCCAAGATCCAATTATACTGGAGTGCAAAAGAAGTAAAACTAGGTAATTTGCTCGGAATAGTAAATTAAATCTATCCTAAACAATTTTTGATAGCCAAACAGATTTTTCTCTAGGAGGTGTTCTTATCATCCTTGCTTTCAGATTTAATTTGGTATCTCAACAAATTGCTGATACAGCTATGTTATCACTCAGTGTTGAACTTTTTTGAGGAAAGGTTTAATTGGCTCTCTTCAGTTCAAATAAAACTTTGTTTGGCTAAAACATTACTTTACAGCTTTCCAGAAACAGATATATTCATAAATATTTTCAATATTCTTCATCAATATGATGGTCTAGATGATATGGAAGGATGCAAATGCCTGTCAATGTCCTTGCCTATGTTCCATAAGAGAATAAATATCTTCTTTCCTTACCTGTTTTGGTACAATAGGCTAATAAAATGAAACCTTCAAAAAATATGAATATTATCTTTGTTTTTAGCAAATAAAATCTGATTAAACTTACTGTATTTCATTTCTGTTACACATTTTAGGACTATTTTTATATGAGACAAAAATAAGAAATTAGGTTTGGATAAAAGTTAGAGATCTCCTAAAACTTTTATTTTTAAGTTTCTGGCAAAATGTAAACAAAACTCTTTTAGATCAGTGTTTTTTTTCAGCATGAATCTCCATTATATTCTCCAGCACAAAGTTCTAAGAAGTTGTTTTAAACTGTATTTTAGTGAAATGAGGTCAATTACTCAATAAACAAGAAAAAAAAAAATCCACTCCTTTAAATATCCAAGAACTCTAGCTTTACATGGGAGTTTACCACCACAGTATCAAGATAGAAAAAAAAAAAAANTATATTTCTAGAGGTCCCTTCCAACCTCAACCATGCTGTGAGTCTGTGTGTTGAAAAGGAATGGCAATGTCTCAGCAGCACGCAGACACTCTGGAACTGGGGATTGGTTAAAGGCTTCCTATGTTTTTCCAGTACTAACAGATCTGAGAAATCCAAACTCTCATGTCATCTCTGCCTCTTCTTTCAGTCCATACAGCCCCTGCACAATTTCTGAGGTCCCTCCCTCATTAATGAGAAATAACATCAGGGCGAGTCTGCAAGACACCAAGACACGCGGGGATCTGAACAGCGAAGCCTGGGAAGAAGAAATGAAAGCACTGGCTTTGTTCAGCCCAGAGAAGGCCAAGGGGAGGCCCAACTACGGGCGTCAGTGAGCAGCCGGTGTCCTCACGAGGTCGGCAAAGAGAGGAAAGCACCAATGTCTTCTCCAGGACAACAAGTAATGGATTTAAGGTGCCACAAGGGAGGCTTAGGCTACACATTAAGAACGTCTGAACGAGAAGAGAGTCCAGAGTGAAGTGCGGAGGAGCTGGTTACTACAGGGCCAGGGTACTTCAGAACAGGTGAGGCAAACGGCGGTCAAACACTCCAGATAAAGTGGATCTGTCTCTGCTTAGTAAAGGAAGTCAGTGACCTCGTGAGGTCACATCAGTCCTATTCTAATGGTTCAGTATCCTTACTCATATATTTCAGATCATCGCAGCTTCGCAACTCAGGATATTTATGATGCGTTGCATGTATCGGCCTGAACTCAGAGCCAAATCACATTGACTTTAACAGAGCCGGATAGAATGTTATCACCGCACGCCACTAAACCGGTGGTACAGACACATCGTTGGTGCAGCTTCTGGGGTTTGATTCAAGGAGGGAAAATATGGGTCGAAAGACAGTTACCCTTATTTTTATTTAAGAAATGCAGAAGGACTCAGGTCATCGTTGAAATTTTGCTCAGTAGCCTTAAATGTAACAGATTTGTGGTCCTCTTCTGCCTTTCCGTGCATTTAAGAGATAGTAAAAGACTGCTAAAAATAATGAGTTTCCCTCATAGCATTTAGGCGTTGAAATAATAAACTAGAGGCCATAAACACAAATGTCCCTTAGAGATTTTATCCATCTGGACTGGATAGAATATATTGCTACCACAGTTATTTTGCAACAATGTTAACATCATTATTCTAAAGTTTTTGCATCGGATCTTAAAAAATACAACACATATCTCCTCTATTCCAAAGACTCCCAGACTTCAGAGTTACGTCTGAAAGTCACAGATGGCCTTATACTGTAATGGACCAACCAAGTGTCCTGACTCAGGAAAACGTTTAAGCAACTGTTAAATCTTCCTTTATTCAGCAAAACATTAATATGTGCTTAACTTTAACAGTATTAAACTTTAATACAATTAAACCCAATTTCTTTTTGCTCCCAGGAGCTTTCACATATGCTCAGTAATAGGCTTAAGTGCTCACTGTGAATATGAAAGAGGTCCCTAAAAGAGACCAATCTCTACATATCCCCATGTCTACTTGGGCAAACTTAGACGACAGTGTCAAGGTCAGGCTGTGACAGAAAACACTCCGTCTGCTACCTCCAACAGCTGCAAAAGGCAACTCTCCCTCTCAAGATTAGTAGTTATGTCCATCACAAATTTGAATTGAAACACATTATGCAGCTTTTCAAGGAAAAAAAAAAAAAAAAACAAAAAACCCTGGCTGATTCTATCAATATCAAAATAGCTATTTTAGATTGCCATGTCTTCTTTTCAGCTGCTCAGCGTGTAATATTCACAGCGTACTTTGAAATTACTTTGTCCTGCTTTAACTAATGTGGCTGATCTAATTCCTAAAGCCTTAGTCTAAAGCAGTAATTGACAAGCATCTTATAACATTTACAGGAGAAAATTAAAAATCTATACAGCATACCTGAATGATGTAGCTTTCTCAGTGAATGAAAAGTGTTTGAAATGAGCTGCTATTATGGACCAAGAGTAAGTCAGTTAATTGTGGAGAAAGAGGCTTTACTCCTATCTGCATCACTACCAGCCTTTTAAACAGGTTAGTGCTCTGCAACAGTCAGGAGAGATCTGGAAAGCTCCCGAGGACAGGGCGGCTGGGAGCGTTACACGCAGCGCTCTCAGGACAGGCAGGGAACGTCCGGAATGCTCCAGAACTGCTGCCGGGGATGTCGCTGGCTGCAGCGCTGTGCCCGCTGATTCTCACACCTAGCGGGAAGCAGGGCTGTGTCTCAGAGGCAGAGCAGCAGGAGCAGCGTGCGCACAAACGACGTCAAATCCTAACAAGCCTTTTCTCTTTTTGCGCTGGGCAATGTCGACTTAGGCCTATAGGCATAAAACCAGGGTCAAGCAGCACGGTCAGGCTCACAAAGGTTGAAGTGATTTGTGGCTTGTTGAATAGAAGAAAACTCATGAATTTGCTAGACTTGAGCGATCACTAGGACGGTTCCTTAATGGCAGCATGCAACGTCAACCTTGAGCTCCTCTGATAACAAAGATTTAACACAGTCTTGGCATCATATACGGCCTGAAAGCCAGACTGACCATTAATCACCTCACCTTCCTCTTCTGAGTCAAGCAGCTCTTTATTCTCCCATCGTCTTTATGCTTTACTGTCTTTTCACCTCCATACCTGCTTCAAGACAGCCCTCATCATGCACCTCCACTTACTTGCAAGGTCCACCTACCTACCCCACGTGTGAGTGGGGTAAAGACCCACCTCCAGTCTTCACAGAAAATCACACTGACTTGACTCTTCTTAGCATCCAGTGTTTCCTTGACTGCTATTAATTTCAGAGCAATTTTCTGTGGGTATACTGGGTGTCACAGTACCCAGAAACAGTAACAATTAAGCAAAAGCCTCTAGCTAACAACGCCAAAGACACAATGCAACAATCATCTCAGGGGCATAATGGTAGATCATTGAACAATACATACCATGCAGGGATTTATTTTCTTTCCAGCCATCTTTTTCAGAATGGAGTCTAGAAAACTCAAGAAGTTCTTTAAAATCCTAAGTTAGGATGTTTCCAAGACCTGAGAATCCTGGACTTGCACTCTGTCAGCTGGACAATGGATTTTAACCAGCATCTTCCACATCCCAAGTGGGTAACTGAACCCCCAAATTCTTGGACATAAAGGGAAAAAAACCCTCAATTTCAAGTGGTTTCTTTTTATCAGCAGAGCAGAAGCATGGTGGAATGGGAACAGAGCCCAGAAGCTCCCTCATCCAGGGTACACGGCCTGACGTGGCGCAGACTGGAAGGGCCCTCCGCGTCCTCGCGCCGAGAGGCCGCGGGCCTCTCCCGCCAGCCTCCTCCGTCTGCGTCACGGTGCCCACCGAATTTACCTCTAAAGGAAAGATAATCAGTTCCTCCTGGTAGCTGTACCAAAGACAGCTACTGATGTCAATCTAACTTAATGTTTCTCTGCTTCAGTGCGCGCTAATGAAGAAATATAACAGCAAGAAATTCTTCATGTATCTTGCAGTGTATGAAGGATTGTTTGGCAGTGTGAATGGATGCTTCTCCCTCCAGAAGGCTAAAATCCATTTGTGTGTTTGGTGGTTATATATATTAAGTTCTCAGTAAGATAATGGTGCCAGAGACTGTTAGTCTTTTATTCCGTCATGAAAGGAGATTATAAATAGGCTGTAAGCAAACACATTAATTTAAAATAAAATATAATCTGATCTTCAGTCAACTAAATTCCAACTGAATTTAAATTCGGTTATGGGCTTTTTTTGCACCTTTTATTCTTCTAGATCTGATTGGGAACAGAATCAGAAATGACAAAATACCTGAACAAAACATAACTGAGTATTTCTAACACCAAAATAAAGTGCAGAGACCCGTTTTGCTTAGCATTCTGCCTAGCTGTGCACATAATAAGTGTACAGTTAGGTCAAGTTCATTCTGATAAATAATAAAATTGCCAGAATTTACCAATTACTTATTAAAATGATAGAGCCCCAGTCAAGTGATTAATCTGAGAATATTATACATTGTATTTCCAAGATTTTCAAATTATTTGCGGCTGATCTTATTTGCTGCAAAATCTATCACCATTCTGTTAATGAATCATTCATGAGCCATTCCTAACTTCCACAAATGCATTTGCTATCAGTAAGAGTTTGCCAGATAGTTTGGGTATATAATTTTCTTTTGACTGTTTCTTTTTCTTTAACTATTTACTATAGGACTAGTCATTGTTCGTGATTTGTGACATATTTAGTCACATAAATCACATGGAGTTATTTCTACTTCTTGACAGTGTAACTGAGGCTTTCTATAAGAAAGAAAGAAATATATGAACATTACAAATGAAGAAAAGCCTTTAGGATCACAGAAACTGCCATCCTAGAATAAACCATCTGGCATATATTGCAATATTTTGTACCTGACAGTTGTCACTACTGGATTCCTCAAAAGGGGGGAGAAGAAATCTGTGACAGTAAGGAGAAAATAACAAGAAAACTCCCATAGATTTTTGGCTGAACAGTTTGAGATTGGTTAACATCTTCAAGACAAGAAGTCAAAGTGCTTCCTAATGTTGTCTTCATTACTAATTCCATTTGTGGATATTCTTGGTATTTTTATACATGCCAATTTATTTTGAATTTGATTGTTTTCAAAATAGCAAATGACAAATACAGCTTTCTGGCACATGGGTTTAATCAAACTGCCATTTACAAAACTTTGAGGATCATCAACACATTCAACACCACGAGCTGTCAAAACGTGTGTCTAACAGTACTAGAAACCTAAATGTGGCGTCACTGAGTGAGAGCTTTAGGACCCTCAACTAGCTACAGCAATGAGAGTATTGAAAAGAAATTCTGGGATGATAAAAGAATTCTTCAGAAACTAAGAATTTTCTTTTCCTTTTAAGAAATGTTGGATATGTGTTATTAGGAGGTTACAAACTGTTTCTGGGAGAAGCCTCAACAGACACATAGATAGGAATTGATGACCTAGTGCCTCTGTTGCTTGTCCTTGCGGCCTTTCACCGTGGGAACTGGGTGAAGCAGCGTCCCGGGCTCCGATTCCATCTTTGCTTGCAGGAAAAGACAGCGCTGTGTATTGCTCCCAGCTCGGTGCTCTCAGCCTCCCATACAGACATCAGGAGTTAAGAGCACACAGCTGCACCTAGCAGGAGCAGCTCAGTCCCTCTGATTTCAGCTCAAAGGAACAGAATTAGCTTTTAAAAGTAATCTAACAACAGGTTACTGAAATACCGGAGATAACTGCTTCTAAATTCCCATTAGCATCACTGAGCAAAGATTTATAAAAATCAGCATTGTTCTTTTGCAATTTCATTCCCAGGAAGCCCAGTTCATAACAAGGCCATTCCATCTTATCATTAAGTTTTACAATAAGAACCTTATTAGATTGCAATTGATTCACAGCAATCTATTCATTTTTAGTCAAATTAAAACAACCTTTATTGTAGTGCCACAGTTCACATGCTGATATGGTTAATGCCATGTGTGAGCATTTCTATTATGAAAATCTTTTCCTTCCTGCCTTTATAGCTCAAGCATAAAGAACTCACATGGCAGTGAAACTTGTGTACAAAGCCTCAGCCCAGGTGAGAATGTTAATTTGTGAAATAAATAATAATAGTAGGAAAAAAAGATTTGACTATTTTCTACAAGCAGGAGTATAGTGAGGTGAGAGAAGCTGGGAACACAGAACTGAAAATGGCAACTTGAAGCATTGGGTCAGTATAATTGCAGATGGCCAGGTAATATATGTGAGGCCCAGTAAAATGAGTAAGAATATCTGTTCTGCCTCCGATCTCTATAAAGTGCAATACTGATATAACAGTAGGTATAAACCAAAGACATGACACAATACGGTTCCCATCCCTTTAACACATCCGAAATTTGAACGGAACATAGAAAACCATCACAGGAACAACAGAAGCTGCAGCCATGTCCTGATGTTGCACGGGCCAGAATTAAAGAAGAAAGAAGAAAAAAAAAAACCAGATGATGACCCTCCCTTTGCACTCACAGCACAGCCAGGAACAATCTGCCCCAGAGGGAGCATCAGTGGAGAAGCAAGAAAAGAAGCTGAGCGTGATATAAAGTCAGATTAACACAAATAAGCCGGGAAGGAGTCAGGAAACCACAGGTGTCCAGATGAAGGATAGAGTAAAGCACACCTTTTATTCTCCACATCTGGTATTTATCCTGGATTCATGCTTTGGGCTATATTTTTAACTCCGTGTTAATAGGCGTTGCACAAAGCTCAGTGCTTTGCAGAGGGAATGCACTCCTAAATCTCATTTGAGGGCTCAGCAATGCGTGCACTATGGTATGTAATATTGATTTACAAATGCATGAGCCACGGTGAGCCCAGCATCAAGGCTAAGGTGGCCATTTCTCCCTTTGTCCCCCGGTTATAAAGAGAGCTGGCAGTTCGCCATTAAGAGCTCTGCTCGTGGTCCCTTGAGCACAAAAAGGTGGCACGAGCCAGGGCTGCCCTGTTGTCAAGGGGCCCATCCTTTCACTTCAGCCAGAAGTGTTCGCTCGGCTAATCAGGGATCCGATGCTGAGTAAAGCTCACCTGGCAGAATAGGTGAAGATCAGCCCCCAGAGCTGCTGCCTTGCACTGCTACCCAGATGGGTCTCAGAGAAACACGAAGTAGAGCTAGGAACAAACGAGTGGGCACTGCTCCTTTGGCATCACTGAATCATTTGGCCAGTTTAAAATGTTCTCCTGTGTTAATTTCAATTTCCAGAAGCTGAAGCTAATGCTGCTTGCTTCAGCTTACGCTCTGCCAACGGAGCACAGCAGTGTGAAAATCACCGAAAACACTCTGGACGCCAGCAGCCACCTTCACCTGTAACATGCATGCAATAATTTCAGCACAAGCAGTTCCCCTTCCACTCCCTGCATCCATAAATACTGGTTTCTTATCTGTACTGCCCTTCTCATTTATTTTGGTAGAAGTGTTTATGGGACTGGGGAATTGAAAAACAAAAATGGTGTTTTATCATTTCCCCAGCTCAGCTTCCTGATCTTCATTACGAGGCCCCATGTGTTGCACTGCCATCACTGAGGGGACAGTGGCGTGACGCTGGACACAGTGAAGGTTCTTAAATACAGCTGCATCAAGAAAAACTTCTGGGGCCTCTTCGTACCCCGGAGTATCTGAGAACCTTCCTGTATAGACTTCTGCTGTCATAAAACTACTCAGGCCAAGTGAAGTGTAACAGAGAAATGAGGCGCAGTGATTCTCAGTTAGATCCAGGACTCATCAAGCTGGGGGTTTTGCTTTGACCGCAGTGGCTGGAAGCTCTAGATTTGAGGCAAAGAATGGGAAACCTTTCCAGTCCTGGCCAATAAATGATCCACACAGGAAAGCGGACCAGCACTTTGGATGCCCTTGCAGCCCGCCTCGCAAACTAGGCTGACACCGTTACGTTTCCACAGAACAGTTGTTTTGGATGAACCATTTGCTCTGAATGTTCTTGGCCAGCTCTTGTTATTACTGAAAGCAACAATTGTTCAATTTCTGCTACCTGACAACCAAACATACTCGCATTTCTCTTTTATTATTCTGCTGTCCTTCATTTCCCACTGCAAAATCGGTTCCTGGGAACAAAAGCAGAAGGTGTCATTTAAACAGGCAAAGCTAATTTAAGCATTGAACATTACAGTAGTTTGAGTCAGAGATTTCAATGTCATGGGGTATATACAAAGAAACAGTAATTGATTTAAGATGAGACTAGTCTCCCTCATTAAAAGGAAAGCCAAGTATTTTGGTGTATTCCTCAGCCAAGCACTAACTGAAAAACATTCTTGCAATAAGTTACATATTTTCTTTCATTTGCCACAAGGCTTATCTTTCCCACAAAGGCACAACCGCATTTTCCAAACAGGCTGGCATCACCTGTGCAAGAACGGCCTTTTCCACGAAAAAATGTTTTGTGTTTAGAGCTTAAGACCCACACTTGAAGATAGTTTCAGTTCCAATCCAGAAATACTTTTTAAAAAGACTGGAAAGATTGCCATGGATCCAAGCAGGGACTGGGTTGTTCCGGTAGGGCTGCATCGAGTCACAGCTACTGCAGATCTTTTAACAGTCCTGTTGACATGTATTCAACCCTGTGTTCTGATTATAAAAATATCTGTTGTGATATAGGGGAGAATGCAGTTGTTTTCAAGTTTTGGATGAGATTCACAGTTCCTACAATTTAATGCGTATAATGCAGAGCATCCACACACGAGCTTCACTGAGGTAGAGTGAATTAAATTGTGACAAATATTTATTTCAATAACAAAAGTTGATAGAAATATGCAAAACTGTACTATGTGTTCAGTCTTGAAAGGAAAAAACAACACAGAATGTGAAGATCCTTTAGTGAAGCCATAGAATCTTGCATCCGTTTGACTTTATGACTATATCCTATGTCTATTGCTCAGTGTAGCACTTCTGCCAAGCTATTTGAATATAATTCTCTGGTTTTTTTTTTTTCATCATCTTATTCTTCATAAATGTGGAACAGTTATCAGTTCGTGAATGCACACGAGGTGCCTTACAGACTTAACTAGTTACTATACAAAGAATACTAATCTATTTGCATTATTAAAGTAAAATCTAGTGATGTTTTCCCAATACACAGTTCATTCAGTTGAGATTGCTTCTACTGAATATTTTATGGACATAATCCTGATTGCTACCAGTAACCTGAACATGCCCCTTGTGAAGATAGCACCTATAGGAACAGTCCATAGAAACTTATCATCAGAAATTTTAAAAGATCTCCAGTTACTCATAGAAATTAGTAATAACTGCACTGGGGGCTTCTGAGGGCAACTTTTTTCATCTGATCTTTGTTTGACCTTATGTGTTATGATTCTGGAGAGCTATACGGATCCAAGGGCAAGCTTTCACTCATCAATGTCTTTTCCTCATTAAGCTTCAGATGTAGGCACAGATTAGCAGATAAATGACTGATGAGAACACAGGTTGCCATATGCTAAACTAGAGTAGGGTTGTCCCTAATTCCAGCTCCAGTGTCACACTCCGACACCAGCATTGCCCTTCTGCTACGTGACAGCAGATGTTCAGAGCCTTAGAGGTTGGCTTCCCAGTGAGGGAGAAAGCAATGACATAGAAGCTGAGAGAACTCAAAATGGCAATAGCTAAATTTACACATAAACTGAAGTTCTGAACTTAGTCACAGAACATGCAGGGCAAACCGAGCTCCAAAAAAAGGCTGAAAATGCCCTGTCACCTGCTATGATAGTATTTTATTATTAGCTTTGAAGACAGAAAATAAACTAATTCTAACTCAGAGAAGATGACAACCGTTAAGAAAACTGACCCAAATTAATCAGGAAGCGTTAAGGCATTTTACAAAAAGAAAGGATATCTTGTAGGCACACTTCCCCATGATTTCTAAGGTGCCTCATACTAATTCACGGTACTCCCTTGAAATAAAAGCAGTAGAAAACAGATGGTGCAGTTAGAGAGCAAAAAAATAAGGAAAAAAAATAAGGAAAAAAAAGAAAAAGGAGCGAGGGAGCACTCCCTTCTGATGTCAAAGGCATGTGTATTTTGTTATTTGTCATATTCTGCAATTTTCTCATCATCCTGCTGTCTTTCACATTTAATAGCGAAACCCACTATTTTATGTTATTAAAGGCAACTTAAGCTAATAAAGGCAAGATTTAATGGCTGAAGTAACAACATTGAGACTATAAGGAAGAACATCTCAGGATATGGGTAAATGATAAGCATTAAGCATATATTTATACATGGTCTTGGGCAGATATAATTTAAAGTATGTGCTTGGACTGGACTATCATACCTGGTTTCCCCCAACAAAGGGGATTTTTGCCTCTGCTTGAAGAACATGACGATTCTCAGCACCTCTGAAAATCACCCATGCCCTGTACAAGAACGTGAACAACGGTGTCTCAGTCTGAACAGACAAGTACAAACATTTTGTCCTTTGTGCTTGAACTCCTGGCTGCTGTAACTATTGACTATTACCTTTCTTATTTGCTCTTATAAGAGCTCATCATGACAAGCAAGTTAAATGCACCTGTAGCAACACCTTGGGTCTGTCGAGCCAGTCACCTCTGTGTGTGTCATTTCCCCTCACCTTTAAGAAGAAAACACCATTTCATGAGGGTGTTGAGGGAGACAATTGGAGAGTGTTTGCAGAACACCCTCTCTAGCTGTCGTACTAAATGTTAGGATTTGATTTTTCAAATAGCCGCTGATCATGTTGTTCACCTTTGGAACGCAATGTAATTTTTGTATAACTTATTCTGTTATTCTGGTCTCATATACGCTCATAACATTTCCTTCTTGTGTCCGTCTCCCTGCAGATTGTTCACTTAAGGTTTTAGTGCAAATGACAAAGCCCTTGAGACGCACTTTTAGTGTCCATGGATTATATTTTATACTCATCTTGCAAGTCATCTGGTCTTCATAAAGGTCTTCAGAGATTAAAATATGTTATACTGAATGACTGCTGTATGTGTCCAGCTTCTTGCTCAGAACATAGACGGAAATGAAAGCTTGCACTTTTCCACTAGTTTATTGCAACCTGATTTGCAGTACGTATGTTTGTGGAAGCACTGTATGGCTTTACGAAGGACAATGGCAACTGCAGTCCAAGATGAATTGCCAGCATAATGTTTTAGGCAGACTTTTTGCTCTTGGACAGGGTCTAAATCCCATCAGAAAACCTGGGACCTAGTTTCTGGGGCTCCAAGTCATTCACATGAAAAGCAGAACCAGTGCAGAGCTTGTCATTAAACACTAGACAGCTGGAATTTATTTCAAGGCACTATAATCAATTTTATATAAACTACATAAGGAGTCCACTAGAACTTACAAATTAGACCTCAGATTTCTTCCAGAATAACACTAAATATCAACTGCTTACCTTTTTCTTTTTACTGGAAAGAACAGTACTGAAATGTGAAGATTCATCTAAAGGGTAATTAAAAAAAATGAAATTTAGAAATAAAAAAGGGACAAAGAAATTAACTCTATTAACTTTTCATCAACAATACCGAGGTATTTTGCATAAAAGCAATATGTTGGTACTTCATGTAATTTCTGTCAAATATTTTCACATAAATGTGTTTTAATTTATGTTTTTTTTTCCAGTTTTATTCTGAAAAACATAGCAATATTTTGATTATCATCTCACTTGAAGATAAACCCAACATCAAAATGTTCAAAACCTCTTGGGACAGAATTTTCACTTTCTCAGCAGCTCTGGATTTCATA
Organism: Nothocercus julius; assembly: GCA_013398735.1. NCBI lineage: Eukaryota > Metazoa > Chordata > Aves > Tinamiformes > Tinamidae > Nothocercus > Nothocercus julius. Next base: position 635,013 of record VZSV01000176.1, on the reverse strand, counting down.
CATCCAATACCCATGCACTTCCAATTTGTATAAATAATGCATAAATACATCACAGAATATTTTCTTATCTTTTTTCATCTTCCCAGGGAGAAGCCGTCCCAGGATCAGCTGCAAAAGGCTCGAGCTACCTCCTCTTTCAAGAGAGGCTTCTGTCTGCTCGTTTACTGTTTATTATTCATCCCTTCTTAGGCCAAGAACTGGATTGTGGAGATTATATAGGATTTGTATACCAAATCCTCCTGTTGGAAATCAATGACACTCTGCTGCTCCGTCCCCTGGCTGCTGCTGCAGCAGGTCGGTTTGGGCCCGCTCAGAGGCACCAGCCAAAGCTCCTCTCGCTTCCGTCGCACGGGAAATTCACCGTAGGAACTCGGGCTGCTTTTGCCGAGGAAGCAAGCTCTGCAATATCCTCTGCTGAGACGAAGATGACAATCCTTGTGCCACACAACGAAATCCGCCCTGTTAACTAGGCCCTTCTGCAGCTCTCCGCCTGGCAAGCCGGTGTCCTCAAGCTCATCTTGCTATCTACGTGGCCAACAACGTTTCAACATCTGCTACCTGCTTCCCACCGACCAAAGATCTTCCAGCCATCACAGAGGGGCTTTCTGTGTCCCAAGGCTACCAGCCACCTCCAAGGTGATGGTTCCTGCTGTCACCGTGACTCCAGCTTTGTCACGTCTTCTCCCGCAGCCTCAGCGCGCTGAGGGATGCTCTGCAGGAACGCAGCTGGCGAGGGCAATGCTCACGGCACAGATACAGACCCGAGCTCCGCTACGGCTGCGTCCTGCCCACGGTTGTGTCCTGCCGGGCCCGTCAGCGTGGGTGCAGGAACCATAAGTCCGAGTTTCAAATTGTGCCTTTCCTGGGGGCTCAATTCCTACAGCTGTGGATGAAGAGTTCCCTTTTCTTCCTGCTGCTAATAAGTAAGGAACATGACCATTTTGCTGAGAAAAGGGAAGAAAATGGAAACTAAGCAAACAGCTGTAGTTCCAGCAATTCTACCTCATAAATTAGGCTGATAAAGAAGGAAAATATATCTTGGTATTTTTACAACACTTGAGTATGGAATTGATTTAAATAAAAGTGCTTCGTGTGCGGTGTAGAGCACTTTCAGGGCACGTTTCTTGCCTTTCACGGTACAGTACCTTTTAATAAAAAAGGTGTTCAGGCTTTTCACTATCATGATGCATTTTATCCAGAAAATCTTACACTGCACAGGAATAGGAAATTAGTAATTGAGCAACATGGCTCCTTTAGTCAGTTATCCTCATACTGCAATTTGAAAAATAAAATTACTTTAAATCTTCATATTTTGTCTTCTTCAATTTTTTCCTCTGCTCTAGCTCTTCCCTAGAGTCCCAAGTTTATTGTAAATCATAAATGCACACATAAAAGATTCTGGCTACACTCAGCACGCCTTGGATCCTATTCACTGACAAGCACAATGAGATAAGCTGACCAGAAGAAATGCAATTGTGAATTCATGTCAGAGGATCTGCCTTTTGCATATAAATGTCAAAATTCCTGCTTCCCATATTTCTGAAAAATCACCATAAATCTCACATTTCTTAAATTGTTTGCTGCTTTCCATGACAAAGCTGGTACATAGAGTAGCAACCTTGTGAGATGCATCATCGCAACATCATTTTACCATTGAACAATAAAACGTTGATCAATTTTTAAAGGAAGATTTCAACTCTCAGGGATATGCCTAAAGATCTGTGCCTAAACCCAAAGCACATCTTCCAGAGAATTCTTTTGTTAATCTTCCAGCTATGAATGCTACAGTTCTATTTTTTGCACATTCGAGCTACCCTACGGTCATTATTTAACGAACAAATCTCTTGTTCTGGCTTGTACATGCAGAACGTTTCTCCCTCCCAAATCCATGCAGAATGTCACACTTAATCTCCATTTATCTGCCTGGTTTCTCCAAATAGGAGTAAGTTGCAATACACCACTTATTTCACAAAGTGAGACTTCATCTTTTGCACCAGTTATTGGCAATGCACAAGGTAGCTTCTCCACCTTGTGAGACAGTGTCATATGTATGCATGATATTCCAAAATTGTCTTGGTTTTGTCACTCAACAGCCCTTTTGTGAAAAGCCACTTGTAATAATGCAATGCTACTATATGAGGTTCAAATATTGCTAGGTGGAGCATGAAATAGGAACGCATCAACAGTAATACAAAATTTCCTAATAACAGTAACACAATACAATACAAACACAGTAATACAAACACAATAATATTATACTACTACTACTACTAATAATAATAATACAATGAGAGTAGTTAACTCTGTCTCCCAATACTGCAAGAAGAGTTTGCCTTTCTATAGTTCTGAAAATCTACATCGCTGCAATTTACCACTAAATAGCTTTAACATCTAAAGAAATTTTCTCAAACAGGACAAAAATGGAGCTGATAATGGAGCTGACAATAAAAATAAACTTAAATGAAAGTATTCTTAGAATTCAAATTCTACTAACATATTAGCAAGCAAATTGCCAACATTAGAAAAATTCCAATGACAAGTCCCAGCGTACTTATCACTAGAGCAGAAAGAAAGCTTTGAGTTCATATTTCTTAACATGCTGATAGAATTCCTTAAAGGTTTTCTTGTCCAAATCACAGTTTGAAATTTTGTCACTGAATTTACTTACCTTGAAGACTTCCACTACTTTATCGTTCCTGAAAGAAAACTCTAATGGGATCCTGGGACCTCCAAGGCTGCTATTCTTGGTACTTCCACTAACATAGAGCCTCACTGACTTTGGATAGCCTGAGACTTTCAGTGAACAAGAGTCGTAGTTTAAAGCTCAATCTTTGTGGTACACGTCACAAACATAAGCCGACTTATCGTGGTTGCTTGTAAGGGAAAATACCTTTCAAATTTAAAGTTATAATGAAGAGCAAAAATGGGACAAAACTGTGCTGAATAGATTTGTAATAGAATTAATGTGAAGATGACAGTTATGAAGGAAGATATGCAAATGAATACAGAACCTGACTGATTCTTTATTACCTGTTTTAGAATCTAAAATCCTGTTCACAGGGATAGACTCATGAGACATACATCTCACTCTCATTGCAGTGTACTGTCACCATTAATTTTATTTAAGACTCAACTTGAGTAACGGAATTACCTTTCTAATTCCAAAATTTGCATTCTTAACTTAGGTTAAACAAAAGCATACAAAATACCCTGATGCACTGTGATCAAGTCAGGATCTTCCCTTAAAGTCTGTGGAATTCGGTTAATTTTCCAATCATTCAAATTACAGTGGAACTTTAACAGAGATGACAGTGAAGCACAGCTGACAAATACCACTGGAACTGCTGCCTGTGTAGAGGCTTGAAGCCAGACAAGGTGTCAGCATCAATGCCAAGAGTTAGTGTTTGGCAGACATGGAGATTTGATCCATGGACTCATTCCCAAGGGACAAATTAAAAGTAAATTGAACGTCACAACCTTTGCTGCTGCAGCACCCGTTGGTGGGTTGCCTCAGGAGACGTCAATGGCATAGATCCCTCTTCTAAGCATCTGTGAGTGGGATAGTTGGGTCATCTGAGACTGCAAAGAAACAGAGCATTTTCTTAAAGAGAAAACTGGCTTAAAAATATATTTTGACTCCCCTCCCAGCAGTAGGGGGTCTTGGGTTGTGCTTTGTTAAGAGTAGTAGTGAAGGCAGGGACATTAACTTTCTGCTGCACACTTGAATCTCTACAGCTTCTGTGAACTGTATGTCAGATTGAGGAGATATAGATTGAGATGAGTTGGACCTCTATCATTATTTAACATTTCATTAAAGCAGAGAACTAATTTCAACAGAGAGGAAGGATGAGAGAGATGTGCACAGAGAGTTGAAATTCAGAAGTATTTACATTAGAGAGAGCTGTATCACAAATAAATTAGACAGATTTCCCGAAATAGACACAGATAAACACTTTTTTTTACCACTTCCCTCCATCATTTGCTGAGCATGTGTGCTCATGCTAAGTTGTTTTTAAAAAAACCTCATTCAATCAGAGCAATGCAAGGAGTAGCCATAATAGATTTTTTGAAGACAAGCTTTTACTCTTAAGTATTTCTAGATTGCTCATGTCAGGCAGCATTCGCAGCATGGAAAGAGGTCAGACAGCACAATGAAATTGAGATGCACAACAACGGAGTAAATGTGCCTTCTCAGCAATGGTGCAATTAGCTTGTTTTGACTGATCTGAAGGAAGAAATATCTGAACAACTTATTTTGAAGTAGCCTCTTCAGTAATCTCCACTGGAGCAGATGCACGTGGTTCCAGTGAGACTAAGGCCAGGCTCTGGCTCATTTTGTTAAACCTTTTTGATATAACTTTACTGTACGCATATAAATGACTTTGGCTTGACATGGAAAGAAATGAGCTGGTTTTATTCAGATTGAGATTATTAACTGCAATACACATTGTTCATTTTTGTAGACTGAACACAGCAGACTAAATTTTAATTGTGATGTTTAGGGATCTTCATTAACAGTGAAAGCCTCTGTGCGCTGAAATGAGAGTATTCCCCAGAGAGTGCAGAAGCAAGTAGGAGAGAATATGTAATAAATTGAGCTCAGCAAAATGAAGGTCAGAGCTAACACTCATGCAGAAAAGAGGTCACCTTAGAAAACTGCATTATTAAGTAGGACCTGGAATATATACACCTTGACAAGGAGCAAGAAGAAATTGCTACTTAGTCCAGATATAATCAAATGATAAAATGTGCTTGGATTTGCAGTGGATTGGAAAGCCAAGATATGCCTTAAGAAACAGATTTGCATTGGCTTGAAAATAGAATATGACTTTACTGGCCCGATTCTTAGCTCCCCTGACTAGGAAGAGCCATTTTGTACTGGTTTAAAACTGACACAAAACATTTTTAAGAAATGAAGATGTGTAAATGGTTGTTTCTCACCAGTCAAATAGGATGCAAGATAGCTCTCAGTACAGACGTTACAGAAGGGAGAATGACAGCTCTATGTTGGAACAGAGCATGAAAGAGAAACAGATGTGGAATTAAAATAGAATATGCCTTTGGAAATGGTCTAAAAAAATGACAGGGGAGGAAAAAATTCTCCAGACAAGTAATATCATCATGTGGACAAGCATGGACAGAACAAACTGTGGATGGTGAAGACTAAACAGCACCACATGAATTACCCCTGGGAGAGATAAAATACAGTAAGCAAGATCAGAACAGCATGGGTGCTGAGAGCTGCAAACGGGAGAGCGCCGGCAAATTACCGAAGAGCAATGACTGACAGAGGGCCTCGTGGTTACCATCCAGCAACAGCAGAGCCTCGTGCAGCTCAGCTAGCAGCTGAGCAGGATGATAAAAGTTTAATAATTGTCTGAGCAGCAAAGAGGCCACAGTGAGCTCTCACTTGTATTTGATGTTTGACAGCACAGTTTTTCCTCTCTCAATTCATCTGGGACTTCCGCAATAGGATGACCTATCCTAGGGCTACCTCCTCCACTGAAATGCAGCTAAAACAATGGGCACTGATGCTCTGAGCTCTGCTTCTTTTAACTAGTACTTCTTAAATAACTTTTTCTTCATATCTGGATGTTCCCATGGGGTTTTAGCTATCACACTCTGTTATTCAACAGCCTCATGCACAGAGCTGCGGCCTTTCCATCAGTTTTTAATACTGATCATCCTCCCTTTCTGTTCTCAAAACAATTTGCATAATTTGGCACTCACACCTGCTGATCAGAGCTTTATTACAATTGTCAGTCACAGCAAAGACTATAGTTACTACTTTACAGTGTTGCAAGAAACACAACAGTTAAGCTAACAAATTAAAGCTAGTACCTCTGTGGTATTTTCTGTGCTTTCTCAAAAAAAAAAAAAAAGCAGAACCAGGTGTTGAAAGTAGAAATGTGATTTTGTGATTTTTGTGGTTTTGGAACTCACTTAAATGAAACAACTTGATTATTCTCAACTCTGCCCATATTTGCTTGGACGTGCCTCAAGAGCAACTCGGCTAACACTGATGGAGTTACTGTGTCATTATGGCGGAGAAGCTGAGCAGAACATGGTCCACCATCCATGGTGCCTACAACTGCCGGGGAGGTGTCATGGCTGACAGATACCGCACACGGCCTTGGGCTGGCGTGCAACCAAGGGCCTTTGCAAAATGAGCAAAGAAAGCAGCAATAATAAATGAGTCAGCAATGGGCCCTCATGGCCAAGAAGGCCAATGGGCTCCTGGCTGCATCAGGAGGAGTGTGGCCAGCAAATCGAGAGAGGGGATCCTGCCCCTCTGCTCAGCTCTGGGGAGGCAGCACCTGAAGTACTGGGGGCAGTTCTGGGCTCCCCAGGACAAGAGGGACGTGGAGCTTCTAGAGAGGGTCCAGTGTAGAGCAACGAAGATGATGAAGGGACTGGAGCATCTGTCGTGTGAGGAAAGACTGAGCGAGCTGGACCTGTTAAGCCTAGAGAAGAGAATCCTGAGAGGAGATTTGATCAACATGTTCAAGTACCTGAGAGGTGAATGCAGGGAGGATGGGGCCAAACTCTTCTTGGTGGTGGCCAGTGACAGGACAAGGGGTAATGAGTACGGTTGAAATCCAGGCAGTTCCACCTCCATGTGAGGAAGAACTTCTTTGCTGTGCGGGTGCCGGAGCCCTGGCACCGGCTGCCCAGAGAGGCTGTGGAGGCTCCTGCTCTGGAGATCTTCAACCCCCACCCGGGTGCGCCCGGGTGCCCCGTGCTCTGGGTGTCCCTGCTGGAGCAGGGGGTTGGACTAGATGATCTCTAGAGGTCCCTTCCAACCTCAACCCTTCTGTGATTCTGCCATAATGAACAGTTTGCCATGAGAAGCGCTGCAACATTCCCGCTATGTCAATAGACAGAAAATCATATTTTGCATATTTCAAATGATTCAGAAACACCAAAACTTTGATTCTCTACTACCCTATCCTCAGATTTCCCCTGGAGGGGCACAATCTTTGCAGATAACTGTGCACATAATCTCCATGAACGTTAAGCAGACGTGCTCTGCCCCCTCCCGTGGCTGACCAGGAGCAAAGGGTCAGCGCTAACCAGACTGCGAACCCGAGGTGATCCCTCCTGCTTCCCAGCTGGGCTTATTGGCTTGGGTCAAGGGCCTCATTAACCCCACAATACAGCTTCCCAAGGGTTCAGAGACCACACAGCATCTTACAGGGGCCTGCAAAAGGCTGCAGAAAATTGCACTACATTCTGTTAAGAAGCAGAGCAGCAGGGACTTTTTTTTAACATTACTTTGGGTACTATCTGAATATAGGGCTTCATATCTTCAAACTGCTCATGTGCTAAATTGCAAAAGGTATTCAACAATCCTACAGCAATGCCGTAAAACAAATCAGTTGAAATGCATGAGCTAATTCATTTTTAAACAGCAACTGTTTGCCTAGTCTGCACATGTCCTAGCTTAAAAGCTTTGGTGGGTTGCATTCTAGTCAGGAAAGTGAGGAAAAGAAATTGATTGGTCTAGACACAAAAGTTCTAATGATGAAGTAATGCAAAACAGATGGAATTATGAACAGAATAAAGATAGAGAGGAATGAGAAGAAGTGGGAAGCTTTGTGAATAAAATGTGTGTGTGTGTGTGTGTGTGGAGGGGGAAGATAGTGACAACTGTATTGCAGGCATAAACAGTCTTTTCTTTCCATTGACTGTTACAGAGGGACAGGAGAGCAGCACAACAATCCTTCACCCTGGGTAAAGTGTGCCTTGGTGGGGTAGAAGGAAGGGTCTGCCAACTTTGGAACTATTTCTTAATCTCATGCTTACAACCCAGCACCTTGCTTCAGAGACCAAGCTTGTGCTGAATCAAATTAACAAGGATCATGACCCTGTGGCAGCTTCAAGGATGCTCCGTGCCTCTGCAAGGCCAGATGGAAAGCACCAGCAGGGAACAAAGAAAAAGCCCAGTTAAGCACGAATTGATAGAAATATGGAAAATATGATAGTGCAAAGAAGGTGGGGAAGACTGGAAGGCTTTTGAGCTCTATGGAATTGCTATTTATCCATAAATCAGTTGCTATCCTTTCTCTTGTATCTCTAGTATTTCTGTCTCTCTGCCAAACAGGTTTAATTAATAACTATTTCTATAGTTATATAAAATTTGTGGCACTTTACAAGTATATCAACAGGAAGGGTGCCTAATGCATCCTTTTAGAGCATCCTTTAACTGGCCATTTTCATGAAATAGACAACTCAGTTCAAAAACTCGGACTCTGAGAGGAGCCCCGGAAACAAGCTGGTAGGCATCAAACTCCAAATCTTGTTCTATGAATGTTTAGATTTTGTGTGGTCTTTATAAATAGAAGGAACACTTCTTTTGGAAGGCACTTTGGGAAATTATTAGGCTTCAAAAAAGAGCAAACTTCCAAACAGTTTGCAAACTCAGAACAGTTTGATATGTCAGCAAAAACTCGATGATTTTCAGTCATCCACCACTCCTTGGTATTTATTTCTCCAGCATGTTCAGAACAATTTTTTTTACAGCTTCATTGATTCCTGCATGTGACAGTCTTTTGACATCTAATGATCACAGCATGTATTGAAAGGTATCAGACACTAATAACCTTCACTGTTAATCAGAAGCAGCGGGGACTTCATCCTTCTCCTTGACATAACAGGGAAAATGGTCATTTTTTCCACTGCAAAAACTAAAATTAATTGATACTAACATTCTGACACTGCCATGGACACTCAATGGTAACGCAGAGGTGCCAAAAGAGAGAAATGCCCCTGTGCACAGAAAGAAAGCTCTCTCTGGGTTCTACAAGGTATAATTTTGCAACTAAAAGAAATGTCTTCAGTCCAGAATACAACCCCAACCCTTTCCCTCTTGAAACCCTACAGAGTTTCAAGAACTCTCTAGATAAGACCCTGTTCAACTAAAGAAAACATTTTATTTAGATCTTAATTTTATTTTCAGCTCTGTTCCCACACACCTGCTCAAGTAAAGGCTCCATTGAACTAAGGCCACTTGTGGAGCAAGATAATATTCAATATGAATATTTAGAGTCTTGAGCACTGAATTAAGTGATTCCATCAGCAGTACTACTAAATGCACTTGATCTGAAGCATCAAGACCATTGTACTTTTCTATGAATGCTGACAGACTACTGCTGCCAAGTTAACCCTGATAAACACTTTAAAAAGCAAATTCTGTTATTTGTGGTCAGTTTACGTACTTAAACTTCAGGTTGCTGCATTTCAAACATCTAATTTTATTTTCAAATTCTGTTTGCTAGCTATTCTAGGAATTTCCTCAATTAAATTATTTTTGTCCTCCTCTTTTTATTTTTGGCAAAAGGAAAAAAAATAAAACAAAACTTAGTTGCTTTCAACATACATATGACTGCTTAAGCATTTTGATCTCTGTCTATCAGCCATGGTGAAATGTTGCAATATCCAGGTTACAACAAACAATATGGTTTGTTAAATTCAGAAGTATCAATTCCTTTCTTTAAAATTGTCACAAGCTTGAATTAATGTTATGGTTCATTAAAATCTTGTTTTTATAAAAATGTGTATGCAGTGACTAAAACAAAATTATGGTTTCCACCTCTTAAATTGAAAAACATTTCTAGGTCCATTTGAGCAGATTCAAAGGATAATAGATTTTAAAAAAAAATAGAAGGCTGAGTACATTATATAGCCTGGAACAAGGACAGAATGAATAGATAGAAGCATCTCTGTTGATATGAGATGTATTTTCCACGTCACCAGTAGAAACAAAAGTGCATTTACCCTAGTTGCTACTGACCAAAATTGTCTTGTGAATAAATTTGAAGACTGGAACCTTATAATCATGGCAACAGATTATGAAAAATATGGAAGAACTAGGACTTTGAACTGATTCAGGGCAATGAAACTCCACTAAAGTCAGCAGAGCCATGCTGATTTATAGTATTCGAGGACATGGCCTTAATGTCCAATGTGCGATAATCAGATGCGTGTGACTGTTCAGGTGTTTATTTCTGTTCTATTTTTCTTCCCCTCAAAGAAGAAGTTCAACAGTTGCAGGAGTCTTACCTGAAGGCAGTTTCAACGGAAAGACATCCAATTTACTATCTCTAACTTCAAGAATGCAAATTAGTCACCTTCCCTCACCCACCCGCAAAACATATCCCTCCATCAACACTTCTGCGTTGACTGAATCACCTGAAACTGTCTACTGATCAGATTAGACCCAAGTTAATTTCCAACTAAATTGCCTCATGACATACCACAAGTCATCGCGTGTCTTGCAGCGCGGTGCCTCCATTATGCGCACTGACATTACTAGGCAATACGTCATGTTCAGAAAGCACCGTCTCTCTAATTGCTTGTCACTACAAAACACTTCTGGTTGACATAACAAATCCCAGAAACTTGCTTTTCATGCCCGGATTTATATGGTTCCATGTTGAATCTTAGAGGAAAGGAAGGAGAACAGGTCAGGAAGAGGAAAGTTGCCTACCAGCTACGCAGACCAGAGCAGAGGAAACGCTCCTACCTTCCGTAATCCTCCAGCGATGCTCCCATGGCTGGCAGCCCCTCCGGGAAGAGGGCGCAGGAGCCCCGCTCTGCAGCTCTGACTGGGGCACTTCTGAAACGCGCAGCGAGGACTGGGCGGCATGGGGAGGCCGACAGCTTCTCGAGCTAACTTGCAGGCGTTTTCAGAGCAGGGTTAGATCTAGATGGTTCCGTCAACTCTACAGTTGCTCCCATCTAGAGAGGATGGACAGAGCAAAACAGTAATGACAAACTACACTGACTCAGGATTTTTCAGTGGTCTATCACTGCCACGAGGCTACCTGCTGTGTGGTGTCACAGCTCTATCTTTGATTGCATTGTGCTTATGCATCCTGAGCAAAGAACTACATGTCCCCTTCTTCCAATGTCAAAATTTTCATCTTGTCCAAATGTCGCCCACGGAGCAAAAGTGATGAGCTCAGCTTTATGTGCAGAGACCAAAAGACATAGAAATGGCAGCATTCTTTCCTGAAGTGCCATTCTGTAGGATTGACAGCAGGAAAAACATGGGGGCAAGACACTAATATTACAACCACTAGCACCACCAAATTTATGAGCAGCAACAAAAATCATCTCCCACCTGCAAGAAAAGCAACTGGGCATTTAAATACTTCTATGACTGCATAGTCCTCAGAGTGTGACAGATCTGGAAGCAGGGTTCAAACTTGCTCTAAGTTACCTGTCTAGAAAAAAATTGATATTGTCAGCCTTATCTCTAAGAGCTTTTTATTTCACATGTTGAAAGTATCAAGCAGCTTGCCACAATTGGCAACCATTGTTAAAAAAGGCCAAATTTCCAAAGGCCAAAGCATTACATTAGAAAGTCATTAAAAATGTCCAAGCACAAAGTCTTTGATGAAAGGGGCTGGCAGGGGAAATTCAGAGGGTTGCCTGCTTGGAAAAGAGCAGCTGTACAGCCAGCATGTCTCAGTCTTGTCTCTAGCATCTCCTCAACTTTAGCCAGAATGCGGTCAAAGTGAAATATGAAGTACTTCATTTA
>VZSV01000176.1:579034-623384 GCA_013398735.1 Nothocercus julius | reverse complement strand
AGACACAACCCCCCCCCCAAAAAAAAATCAAAAGTCAAAGACCCAATTCCAATATTTAGAAATTTTTTACTTGAAGGAAGCAGGAATCACAGCAGCCTACCTTGAACATGTCCCATAGGCTTCATATAAGAAAAACAGCAGTACCTTTTCCTTACCCAGGAGCATGAGATGGATTTTTCTAGTAGGCTCAGCCTCAGCTACATCAGGGTCGGTCTTGTTGACTTTGACAAAATGAATCAAAGTTGAAACAAGAGTTTTGGAAATTCCCAGCTCATATAAACAGAAAAAATCACTTGCCAGTGTATAAAGCTGAAGCCTCTGACTGAAAACTAATCAGGCCTTTTTTGTTTTGTTTTGCTTGTTTTTCAAGACTTGGGTTTTCAAATGGCTATTTAGCTGGTAGTGATATCTGTCACAAACAGACTGACTCAGTAGGGATTTAACATAAGCCAGGTTCACTTCAAACCAGAATTCAGCTTTGGTACTTCTGATAAGCTTCTGTGGCAGTGCAACAATAGCAAAACTTGAAAATAAATAATCTTTGAGTCAATTAAACCTTACTTTATGTAGGGCACGTGGCAATTCTCTAGATTGAGAATCATTTGGCTTTTGCTCTCCTTCAGCAATTATTCTGACGTTCCTTTAGCTGGTAAAAGCTGTCTGGTAAACATATTCTCCTCACTGGAAAACATAACTATTCACTTTAGACAAAACATTTCATAGCTGAAGGAGACTCATGAGATTTCTTGGGTTATCACATCCAGCTCCCTTTCTTTTGCAGTTAACCATTTAATGAAGCCCTGCTCACACTTCTTTTCACAAGCAGCCACATATGGAAAAAGCATCAGAATGCCTCATTTCACAACTGATGAAAATAAAAGGCAGGAGAGAAACAACCAGCAATCAAAGAGAACTGGAGGAACCCTTAAACATTTGATATAATTGCACCCAAGCAATGCAAGCATTGCAGCCAGCTTTTTGTAACAGCTAAGGGAAGGCAGTAATTAGATGAAGATATATTTTTAAATGATCCAGTCTTTTCCTGAAAAGCTGTACGGAGCGACATTTTTGCTTCCCTTGCAGCCCTAGCAGCTGAGGGATTTTTTTTAAAGTGTGCTTTTACCAGCAGGTGCAGACATGAATATTTAGCTTTGGAGAGCTCTAATTTTACCTGGGAAACTGTTAAATACCAATATGATGTGAACCTCAACTAAGAGCCAAATAGGCAGTAGCATATTGTCCCTATTACTCTGTTTATAAATTAAAGACTAAACCCTATTCCTTTTCAACATCTAGGACAGTCTGTTCAGTAATGAGTTGTCTATTTTCTACAGTATCAAATTGAATCATTAAAGATGTTCTAGGCATTCTCAAACTCGTATCTCTGATGAAAAAAAATAACCCTAAAAATTAGATTTTAAAGTTCAAAAGGCTGCACAGGGAAATGGCAAGTCAATATATGTAAAACATTTACTTGCATACCAGTGCATTTTGAAAGCTTTATTATAAAGATGCTATTTCTGCACTATAATAGGCTATAACACTATGACAATCTTGCAATAGTTTTAGTTTAATACTCCCTTTAAAATCATTTTGTTTTCTTCCGCAGATTACAGAATAGCAGACCACCACATTCTTAGATCTGGAGAACCAGAATCAGGAGTCTTAGATTTTGTTTCTTGTTTTGTCCCTGATTTGCTATGTTACGTTAGACTAATCACTTCAGCTTATAGATCTGTCAAAAATATATAGAAACACATATACAATTTCAAAAAGTTTGGGACTCTTGATTCACATTAATCTGATATCACTTTCACAGCGGATTGATAGTGGCTCAATGGTCAAGAGAATTTAACCCTTATTATCTGCTTAAAACTGGAAAATTGGTGTTTCTGCTTGCCTATTCATTACACTCAGTGCTAAATGTAAAGTTTTGGTGAAAAACTACAAATTCTAGCCCTCCTGAATAGTGTTCCCTTTGCCTACCTGCAAGTCCTTCATGCCTGTGTGTGATCTGTGGTCTCACACCATTGACTTAATCTGCTGCCTGAACAGAGGCCCGAACCAGTCTAAGCAGGAAAAGAGAGAACAGTACATAGCAAATAGTGAATAACAAATAGGAGTGTTAGACATGACTGCCTTTGTTCAAACCCAAATTCAGTTATTCGTGTGATGCTCAGATGGTCTCCAAAAACATCACACCACATAAGCGCCCATGCTTAGCAAGCAAGGTGCTTTAAGAGGTGGTATACAACAACTTTCTGGGAATGCACACTGATATTGTTAACGTTTTTTAGCATTTATCTGTCTCAATGCAGGTTAGAGATTCTTGTGTGAAAACTTATAAATATACACAAAGCTCAGCACTGTTTTTCCCGGATAGCTAAATCTTTATGCAGATGAAAGACAGAGGCAACCACATACCTACCAATACCCAGAAAGGGCCTTGCTGTGTGTATCTGGCCTTCCTTTTTAATTTATACCTATCAAAAAATACAGAGGTTTGATCACTCCCTGCATGATCTGTAAATTGAAGGATTACAATAACTTTCTGCCTTTCAGACAGGGAGCAGATATTTCGTACACTGTAAAAGCCATTCCCACAATGCAGATCCACAGGCATGCAGATCCACAGGCATGTGCTTTTCTATCCATTTCCTTCATTTTTAACATTTTTAATTCAGTTTCAGTCAGTAAAAGGGATCTTAGAGATACCATTCCAGAGCTCCAAACCAAAGGAATATTGTCAAGGAATACTGTCAGCAAAAATACTTAGAATTCTCATTTTCTACACCCCCTTCTTTCCCTGCCGCTCCAAAGATTGTTTTGTGTATTTATGTCGATAATAGAGGGAGGAAAAAAAAAAAAAAAGAAGGCAGAATGAGCTCAAAATGTCACCAATCCCTAGAATTCCTCTGCAATGGTTGTGCACACACAGGTGATGGAGCATCCGGCCGGCACGTGGGGCAGCACCCGCTTGGGAAGCTGAAGCTGGAGCCAGTGTTCTGGTCTCCCAGGGGATTTTGCCTTGGAGGCTACGAAACTCGGCACCTCCTCTGGGCCATGTGCTCCATCTCCTGCAACGGGTGTCCCTGTGTTTTTACTATATCATGGAATTGCTGAACATTAAAATATTCAAACTATTAAACACACTCAAATATATCTCCTATGCTTAATGCTGGTGCAGATTTTATGCTGATTTTGACCAAAGAATGATTATTTGTTCTTTTTCATCTTTCCTCTTTCTATGATCTTTCTATGCAGCGTGGTTTGTCACTAAACAGAACCATTTAAAAGTAAGATTATGGCAACACACATGATTTCATTTATTCCGCAGACCAAAATACTGTAAGAACTTAGACTACACATTGAACATAGCTAATAATTCACAGCTAATCAAATACATATTGAGAAATTAAGTGCAGTTTTTTTTACACAGAGTCATTGCTGAATATTTGTGTCTGCTATGAAACTCATTTTAGTTTAAGATGATGCAAAGGGATTCCTGAGACAATGAGTCTGCATTCATGAATGCCATTATTTCCATTGGAAAATTAATTTTCCAAAGAGTTTAATTACAAATCAAGCTAAATCAAGCTAAAAATTCCCACATAAAGCTGGGGCAGACCCTGCAAGACTATACAGTGGTTGGTCAGCACTGTTCATAAAAACATTATAAATCCAAGATAAAATTTTTAAAAGCACCAAAGTAATAAAGAGGCAACGAATGAAAATTGAAAGTCAACACAGTGCTGCTGAAAATCTCATCCATATTGTTCTGACAGCACTACAGAAGTGAATGACATTAAGGCATAGGACTTTCGAAGGCACAGGAGAGCAAATAAGTGCCTAACTCCCATTAAAAGTTATTTTGACCGTTTCAAATAAATCCACAAGAAACAAATTTTGAGCCTTAATTTATGGAGAAATAGGGAACAAATGGTTTTCTTCATAGTGTTATGAATTGCAGTGCTAAACCATGGAGGAGAACAATTTAGATAACCCTATCACTCAGACAGCAGAAAAAAAATCCGGATTTTTTTGCGTTGAACAAGTGAGTGATGGTAATGAGAAAGGTATCAAAATGACAGTACAGAGACATTCATTGAGATAAACCTACCCATAAGGAAGGCACCCACAACATGATGATGATGATATTTCAACAAGATCATGACATACAACTAGTTGATATCCTTCATGAAGAAATTCCCTAGAGCAGCACTGAGCACTTAGCAGCCCTGAGTGCTTCGTCTTAATCCAACAAAGCACAGAAAATCCATGGAACAGTGATTTTAACCGCATTCTTAAAGCCGAGAAAGTTTGTTTGATTTGCTAGAAAATGGGCAACTGTACCCGTTCAGATTCTAATCAAGATGAACTTCAAATATTAGTAGCATTTCTGTCTAGCTTTTCTGCCTCACAGTCAAGTGCCTGGAATATCTACGGGCATACCAAAGCACCACACCTGGGAATTCTTCCTTCGTATTTACAATAGTGTTTTACTCTGGTTTATCTAAGTGGCAATGAAAAGATTTAAAATAAACCACTTTTAACACCTGCCTTACCTACAAAATTCTTGGGAAAAGCTCCATTTTTAGAATTGCAGAAAGCGCCATTTTAGAATTGCAGAAAACATACATTTAAGAAATACGAAACTCTAAAGTTGACTAGAATACAGGAAAGGATTTATAGCACAGCTCCATGCAAGCCTCTTGGTCCCCTGGACATGCTGTGACTGTGCCCAGAAAGTCTCATGCTGGAGCTGCCGGTTCCACTCAGGAGCCAAACCACGGGCTGAGCGGGAGATTGGATGCAATCCTAGCTTGAAAGCCCCTCCACATCCAGGATGCTCGTGTGCTGTGTAACACTGAAAGGCAGAGTCTGGCAGGGTTCGCTGAGCTCTGCAACTCCAGTGCGGAAAAAAAGGGAATAGCAACAGAGAGAGATGCATATATAAAAAAACCCTTGAAATTTCATCTCATTGCAGTACTTTTTAGCTTCAGTAAAATTCAGTCCTAATCAGCTGACAGTTCTAAGGCAAATTAAGGTGCTCAGATGAAAACAGCCACATAAAAAGCGAGTAACAACAAGTTGTGTTTTGCTATTTGCTGGCATATCCACATCTTGATCTCACTTATGTGGCAACAGTCTGAGGAATTCTCAGTCTGCTACGTGCATTGTTATGTACAACGTTAAGCAAAGAGGAGCACGGTTTATAGCTGGGGGAGAACGCAATCATTTCCTAAAGTGCTGTGTGTAAAGGGAAGGATGTCTTAAATCAGTAGAATTGCTGCAGTTAGGACACGGAGCGAGAGGAGCTATTTGGGGAGCAGCAAGTAACTCCCGGTAAAAGTGCTGCATTTCATCAACTCTGTGCACTAGAACTGGCTCAAGTCTCCTCAGAGGGACAGAAAAAATTCGAGTTGCTCCAAGGATGAAGGACCTTTCCTGCCATGGGAAAGGCATGGGTAGGAGAAAGAGATGTGGAGCTAAGAGAGCGTGACAGCTCCGAGGATCCCAGACTGAGCTCCCTGCTGCTCTTGCTGTGGGCGCAGGAGGGTGGAGGTGCTGGGAGGGCAACCTGACAGCTCTGACCTGCCAAAGCCCAGCCGAACGGGCACCACAGAACGGCGGAGCAGCCGAGCCCCCGGCTACCGCCAGCCAAAGCGCTCGCTGCTCTCGCTGCTGCTGGGCCGTTCCGGGAGTCCAGCGTGCTTTGCTAGCAGACAGCATTGCTTTTTACACGGCCATCTGCAAGGCTGCACCTTTAGCCTGGATGAGCGGACATCTCATGAATCTTTCTCCCCACTAAACAAAGTGAGATCATAAGCAGCAGCAGCACCGGTATCTGTAAGGGTTTTGGGGACTTGTCACAAATCTACCTACGCTGAGCAATTATTTATGTTTATTCAGAGTTCTTTGGTATATGCTGTGAAATTGCTGCTAGAGAACTTTCTCCAGGTATGTTGGGAGAAACAAATATAAAAGATTTTTTTCTCTCCAGTATGACCATTTTCCCTCAGTACCTCAATCTACTAGTCAGTTTAACCTAATTTGAATAAAACCTAATTTGAATAAAGATAGTGTTTTCAGAGATTCTTAATTCAAGTTTCATGAAAGTGATGCCAGGTACAAAAAAAGATGTTTTAGGAGGGGCTGCAGGGGCTGCATCATAGCAGCTCCTGGATGATTAGCAGATGCTAGAGAATCCAATCACAAGGTGCACACACGCCAAAGACCCATGGACTTGAAAAGCTTCATTGATCACAAAACTATGTCTTCCAAAGTCAGCACTTTTTTGTTACTTCTATTATGAAGCAGCAATTATGAGCAATTTCATACTAATACCTCATTGCTAGTCTGCAGCCACTACCTGGTATCTCTATGGATTCAGATAGCTGAACTCCGATACCAAAAAAGGCGGCTCTACATTACATCCTTGGAGTGGCTAAAAAACCACAAGAACAGAGAGTGCTCGAGTTCTCTGCGTGAGTAAGGAATAGTTGGGTTGATTCCCTTTTGTAAACAGTCACAATGGAAAATTAGATTTTATTCTGTCATCAGGATGGAAAAGGGCTTCACATAATCTGTCCTGCAAAAAATTTGATTCAAGAGGTGCATGTATAGAAGGATTAGTATTATGATCTCTTACTTCAGAAAATTGCCTAACTGGGTGCATCAGACTTTAGTGTAAAATCATGGGGCACTATATTAAAAGAAAGTGAGTTTGTGATGAAGCGAGACCAGGCAGATGGGGAGAAACTATCACTGCTCCTGACTGTGTAGGAATTATACACCTCATTTCACTACAACATTTCCCTACCTGCCATCCTGGTCCACTTACTGCTTTACTCACCTCCTGTGCTCCGTCCTTTTCTCTCTACACTTCTTGAATTAGGAAATGTCATTTAGTACGTACCTGTACGTACCTGTACCACCGCACAGAAGTAAGCACGCTCATGCAGACCTACAAGATCATACCCAAAATATATGTTAAAATTAAAGGCAAAACAATAGCACTATCTAAGCCCTTGTACAACAGACCGTGCTTGGAACTAACACAGAATGTGAAGCTTTTGCAGTACTCCCTAATCCTTAATCTGTTTAGATATTCAGAGGTTAAAGAAAAAATCTCCTTTACTATGTTAATTAAATACTACATAGCAGGAAACCAAATGACAATTAAGTCAGTTAATTTATATCCAATTTACTATTTTGATAATGCTGATGACATAATTAACCAGTCCTTATGATTTAAGGGAATTAATATAATGGAATTATTAATTTAAATCTGTCATTTTTAGTTAAGTAGATGACAACGAGATTCATCTGTTAAATAATTTTTATACTTCAGATTGGTCCCCATCCCCAACTATTATTTCTATTTTCTTTTAGCCCCAGGCATACCTAGTGGACCTGTAAGTGGAAGCAAGTTTAGAATCCACTAAGATTCTCTCTTAGTGACTGTTTTGTTGGATATATTGTCTGATATACCAGAGACATTCACTGACAATGCAATGAATCAAATCAAAATATTACATGTGCTTAGGACTGGTCTGTGTTTCATCTAAGTCAATCGTAACATGTTCAGTCACAGCAAAATTACACTTCAGAGGAAAGAAAAAAAAAAATACTCTGGAATCATTCTCTGCTCAACAATAAAAATTAGATCTTGCACCGGTGCAAATGGGATCCTGTCCGAGACCTTCTGCAGATTGGGGCCAGTCCCTGTGAATGTGAATGGAGAAGGTAAAAGCTGCTCTCTGGAGTGCCTGGACAGATGGCAGTGGCTCAGAGGGCACAGGGAACCAGATTACCTTTTCTCTATTGACTGGTGACCGGAAAGACTGACTAATAAGGCAAACATCCAAATTTTCAAAACTTTATAAAAATCAGGGATTTTCATAGGAATATCCCACAAGTATCCCACAAGTTACAGGTCTTTTGCAAGATTTCCCCCATAGTCCTAATTTATCATACATTCAAAACTACTTCATTAGATGAGCATAAAATACCTGGCATCGTATAAATTCAGTCCAACAGAGAGCTAAGTGAAAACACATTTTCATTAAAAAGAGCACACATGCTACTCCCAAGAAGCTGAGATGGAAAATACTTTCTCCTGTGTTCTGAATGATAGTATTTATCACAAGGCATACATAATGCCATATTGCTGGTGTTCGTTTTATTTTTACCTAGCAGAAATATTTATCGTATTCCTTTCAGTAGAAAAAGCTACTGGCATAAGATTTTAAATTTCAGGGCATATATTATATTCTTCTTAAGACAATAGCAATGAAGCAGGAACTAAGCATAAGCCATGACAGTGATGCATTACCTTCCTATACCATGTTGCCACAGGTTCTGAGCTATTAATTTCCCAGCTATTTTGTTAGTGATGCTTTGTAAGGATTTTCCACTGTCTAATTATTTGTCAGACCTTGTCCCATAAGTCATCACATGACACCCCTGTCATCCTACAAAAAAATGAAAATTCAGTGTACTGCACGTTTCAAGAAGCTGCAAGAACAATAGAGGGTTTCACGGAAACAAAGATCTATGAAGCTGCATGTGGCTATAAATTGGAATTTCAAAATAGAGTCATTTCCTTTTGAAACAATTGGAAGGAAGGATTTACGTACGTGCCAGTTAGACAAACGGATTGTTTCATGACATCCCAAAGGCAGCCATTATGCTCAAAGCTCACTGACAGTCCTATATATTTCAGGAAAGATCATTGGTTTACATTCACTCTCAGAATCAGTGGTTCTGTTTGCCTGTGTGAAGCTCCAGAACTAGGCAAAACGTTATGAAAGTCCAGGGCCTATGTCACAACCTATGCCACATGAAAAATTAAACATGTGCAATACAGGACTGTTGCGTCAAACCTCCAAGACTTCTGTTTGAAGGAGTAGTAAGAAAAATGCTGAAAAGAAATGATGAAAAGAAAAATGATCTTGAAAAAAATGGTCTTTGCCATAGTTGTGCTGACAAGCTTGCTACTCCTTGTAAGTGAGAAGCCACAAATATTGCTATTCAGTCGGACAACTAAGGAAAAAAACCTTCTACTCTCACATCTCAATTGTATTTAAAATGTTCTCTCTACTTTCCCTTTTTTTCTTTACAACATATGCTTCTAAAGCCCTTCACTGCTATTGAAGCCGACAGGGCAAAACCTGACCCATTACACAGATATGCATAAAGTACAAAATGTGATTTCTCAACTGCATGATGAGCTTGAAAAAGAGTAAGTATATTCAATACATTTTACTCTACCGTTTATTTCCTTTCACACTGGAGTTTCTCTTGTAAAAAAAATGGTCACCCCTAAACTCTAGATATTTAGCTGTTAAGCAGCCATACCAACTCTCAGTTTAACTATATGACAAGCACTATTTCCTAAAAGAAAAACAGCTTTCACACTGGCTGATAAAAACCTTGGCCCGTATGAATCTGAGAACACAGCATAATGGCAGAGACCAGAATCTCAAATGGTTATATCCAAGGCATTTTCGGACTTGGCAGGGGAGAAAAATAGAAAGAGGAAAAAAAAAAAAAAAAAAACCACAATCCCTTTGGCATGATTTTGTCCATTCAGGATTTTACAATGGTTTCTTTACTGTCCAGGTGCTGATCCTTACCTCTTGGAAGGCATGGAGGCTTTCTTGCTGCTTTTTGGAAGGAGGACTGAAATATCACTAGACTTCGTAGCAAATAGATATGTCTTAAAAGAGGGAATTGGGACGCAGAAGAAGGAGTTGGGATTAAGAGGAAAGAGAGCTCAGTTCTTCTTCGGCTTTTATTTACAAGGGCTTTACCCCCCTGCTCCCTTGTTCTGTTCCCCTTTCCACTCTTGGATGGAAAGTTATTTTCTTACTACTTTTGTTCCCCTTTGTAAGGAGAGAATAAACCTAAAACCTGGGAAGTTCATCAGCAATCCACTGACCCCTCTCTGCTCTAAACCCTAAAACACCCATGAATTGATTTTCTTTCATTCTCTGCTGCAGGCAAAACTGTTAATGAAGTTGCCAGGTCTTCTGAGATTCTAAAGATTTATTTGTTATGCCGAACATAATGTCAAGACGGAGAGTTATTGGTTGCTTTGCTCTTGACAGTTTTATTCATGAAGCAGAATACTGGAACTTACAGAAGCTTAGCTCATTCAATATATCATTCCTGAAACTTAGTTAAAAGCCTAATGCAGAGTTAGTTTAGAAGAGAACAATTGCATTTAACATGCAAATATTTTATAAACAAATTGCCATAAAACATCTAACTGAATTATTCTATCATATAATTACACTGAAAAAAAGTTGTGAGATGACTTCCTTGTACTAATCCTCCCTCACTCCGGACAGCAGCAGTCAGAATTAGAAAAGTCCCTTTAAATGTCGGGTCTTGTTCAGCTTGTGTCCCTTTTCCCTCATCTCACTCGTATCTATTTTCAGTCACATTAGAGCAAACTTGGGACCAAAATTGAGAGCTTGAGACAACCACCGTTTTGCTACCTCTGAGAATAAAGAAAGCCTCTCAACATCATTATTTGTACAAGAGCAGTACAACAACATGGTCAGCAAGAGAGGAGCGACGCTAATGCCACGGACACAGACTGGTTCTCCTTCCTGGCTCCCAGGCCTTGAGGAGATGAACTGCACATTCGCACTACTGGGGACTTGGTTTTTTGCCATCCTAAGAGCTGGTCTTCTCACCACAACTTTAGGAAGCAAAGAAAATACGGACGGCGGATGGAGAGCTGTTAGCCAGCGAGACACAAGGATGCTTTAACTTCCCAGCCTAAACGAGGGGTTTCCGAAGGACCTGCAGGCTACTGCAAAGTCATATGTCACTGGACCAGAGGCGGCTCTGGGGGTCTGGCCTTCCCCTCACAGGTGACAGCAGCATCGAACCCTTCCCGGGCACCACGCAGGCTGTAGCTGCAGATCAGCTGGATTTCTTATTTTCCTCCCGAATGCCCCCAAACTGTCAAGCAGTCATACTTGGAAATTTGTGCCTGTGGGTCTTGAAAGGCAAAAGTTAGAGCAGAACCAACACAACACTTGAGTTTGATAATACACATTTGCCAGAATATAAATGTATGGAAGTCAACATTTATGGCCCGATACAGAGAAGATACACGACTGTGCAGTGACACTGGGAGGTTTTTATGAGTTTGGGATGGCTGCCTTGCTCAGAGAAGAAGAACTAAGTTCCATTAAAAAATCTTTACACCCTTCCACATCACTGTGTTCTCTATACATTTTCTCTTGCAGAAAATAACATTTTAGAGTGTTTTTTTTTTTTTTAAATCTATTATTTTGCAGCCTCTTGTTAAGTTTGAAACTTTAGCTATCATGAGTCAAACAGCAGGAAAAGAATATGGAAAATGCTTAAGGCATAGAATGAGAGGATGCAGATTCAGAAAGCTGTGCTGCTTTCTTAGTACTTTCCATGGAAGTGCTATTTATCAAATCATTCCTATGCTAAAAACAGAATAGGACTGGATCCAGGTATGAGATACTCCTTCCACACACAAGTCCTATGGCATATTCTGATCTTTCTTACCCTAAAAATTGGTACTGTGAGTATCTGGGGCTCTTCAGACTCTCTCACTCCTTTGTAAATAATTTTTAGATCCCCCTTTAAAATAGTTTTTTTTGCTTCCCGTGCTTCCACTTACAAAACAGTTCCCTCCACTCTGGAAAAGCAAAAACAAGCAAGCAAACAAACAAACAGAGCAAACAAAAAAACTCCACCCCAGCAAATAAAGAATATTTCCAGTCAAGCCAACTTGCTTTTGCTTCCCTATTATTTTGCTCAGTATTTGTGGATACCTTTGGCCAGAGGCAAAGTGCATGCAGTTATCATTCAATTCTACATTATAACCCAGGGATGCCACCTACAAACATATGACACATCTTTTTCTGTAAAAGCTCTTCACTCAGCAGTCTCTAATGCCTGGATCTGTCATTTGACAGGAGAAGCTGAAGATGAGACAAAAATAGAAGAATGATCTCATTTCTGTTAGGTGAGAACACAAGTTGCTGTTAGGATGTCCCCACCTCAGCCAAATTTAACAGAATTGCACAGTAGTACTACCATTATTTATAGTATAGCATTACTGCAATAATTGACAGAATACCTCACATCGGGCTGCTACCAGAGTGAGCATTTCCATTTGATAATATAAAATAAACAGTAGGTCAATAAAACACAAGAGATTTCCACAAAGCAGGAAGAAAACACACACCATTGCTCAAGGTCATAGGCCAGGTCTGGACTGCTGTCAAATTAGAGCGACCCTCTTGAGATGCTTAAATTATCTGTGCCAGGCGAATTGGGACCACTGACAGCTGATGAGAAAATTACTTCTACCCAACCTCAGGGGACCTCCCCCACCTGTTAGGCCTCGGTGGAAATGAGATGAGTTTGCTAGAAGCTCCTCCCGGGCTGCGTGCCAGGGTTTGGCAGAGCGCGTAAAAGCAACCGAGCTCCCAGGCCAGCAGTCACTCGGGCTTGGATTTGGTGTTTGACAAGGAATGCCGAAACGAGCCAAAGGAGAAAAAAACAACAACAAAAGTGCCTCGCTTTGATTAGATGAATCAGAGTTCGCTGTATTTCAAAAGAAGTAATTTTACGAGACAAACACCTCCTTGCTTCCAAATAAGAATTGGCGGGTAAGAAGAGAGGATACGCAAAGAAAACTGAGTCAGCAGAGAACCCAAGGTTATCAATTTCGCAGTGTCTGCAGCCACAGTTAATAAGATATTCTGTGGGACAACTATAGATCCTGATGTGTAATTTCTCAAATGCCCATGACAGAATCACCATAAATAATAAACCAATGCACAAATGTAGTTTATATCTTGGGGGATAATGCCACATTCCTTTCACTTGTACATTATCAGCTGTCATTTTAATTTCTAGCATTAAGGTCTTCTAAATCCCTCAGCACTGGCAGTTCCGCTCTACGTAAATAATGCTGGACTCCCGTGGCCAGCTGAGTTTTCCAGGCAATACTTGAGTGTAACAACACTTTTTATCCTTAACTGTCATTCAAGAAACACAGAGTGTCATTTTATTCTAACGCTGCACAAGGAGTAATAAGAGAGTAAAGATCCTGAAGGTATTCTGTATCTCCCTACTTTAGAGCAGAACTTTCTTTAAGAAGTCCTGCAAGGGCCTGGCAGAACACTGCTAGCTGGTGCCCACCACAATGCTATGAGAAAGTGCAGCAGCTAAATCCTACTTGTTCTAAACCTTTGTGATTGGGACTGAACCCCGACGGGTGGGAAAGCCAAGCATTCCTATTGCTTTTCCTGTGGACATCCTGGGCACAAGTATAGCTGGCTCCACTTTAGGATTATCCAGTCTCTTAGACAAAAGGAAGACCTAAGGTCTTGTTATCCTATCCTATCTGTATGTTATTCTGCTAACTTTTTGTTTAGACAAGAATGGCTTTCCTGCAGAAAAGAAAATTCACAGGTTGTGATTCCTAAATTGGAACTAAAGTCCCTTGAAGATCCTGCCCTTTCTTCACCTCCTTTCCACATCCTCCTGGTTAGGGAGGTTTTCCATAGTACCACACCTGGTGCTATTCGTGGTCCCTCATCTCTTCTTGCACAGAGATCAGTAGACTCTGAACTGTCACTAACTCCAGTAAGGTCCTAAAACTTGATTGTCAAAAAGCATATATTTCTTCAGAAATCAACTTTGAATGCTCCCAGCATGGTTAGCGTTGGGCACTCCAGAGGGCTTTGCTGGTCATAAAGGGGCACAATCATTGCCTTCCTTCTGCTTGATAAACCATTAGCACAACTCTTGGCAATGGACATTAAAATAAGTATGTGCTTTTCTTGGATTGTATCAATTGGATCATTCTGCCAAGACAGTTATGCAGCTAAAGCTTACTACATTATTTATTGGAGCAATAATAAATGTAACGATAATCAATATATTTATAGACTTGTTTTACTGTTTTTCTTCTAGGGAGAGTGGGGTAACTTCCTTCACAGTTTCATGTTAAGCCTGAGTTTACTAAGGCTCTAAAAAAAATAAAATCTTCTCTCCAGGTAAGGATATAAAAGGTTTATATATGTTTTCTCTGTGTCTTATATTTATCTTTCATTAACAAGCCATAAGAAGAAAACAGCAGAAGAAATTAGAAACTAGAAAAACAGTGCAGGCTCCTGGCTCATTGGGGTTTCATAATCATCAGCCAACTGTGGATTTTAAGAAAGCATGTAAGTGAAAATCATATAACATTTCTCACCCACTCTCCTCTCCCCTAGCTAAGTTAAATTACCATTTATTAAAAAATAATAAAATTAAGGTAGTTTGTTTTCCATCCACAGCAGGAACTAAAAATACTTCTTCATCATCATCATCAACAAAATCAACAAAAATATCAACAGTATCCCCCACTACTACTCCTTCTGCCTCGTCTGAGGGGAGGCTTGCAGAGCCTCAGATCACAGAAGCAGCCAAGCTCACAGGGCAAATGGGCATCGCTCAAACTTTCAGCTAGAGTCAACAAATATTTGGATATTTGATCTTTAACTCAGGAAAAGGATAATAGCCAAGGGAAAGAGACCGTTTCCAAACATTGCAGCTGACATTCATCAAATGATCAGTAACTCTGTATGCTTTCTCCAGTGGCCAGCCACAAACATGGGCATTGTCTCACACAACGTTTCTGTCGATACAAAACATGGTGATAGATGCATTTGTGTAATGAACAATCTCGCATTCAGAAATGTTTCTATGCACCAGCAAAACAAGAGAGCTGTGAGACTTGCACTTGCGAGACTTCTGTTACTCGCCCTCAAGGCTGCAGGCAGCAGCAAACAGAAAATAGGTACTACAGAGCCCGGGGAGCCGTTCTGTTATGATGGCCCATAGCTGTGTCTATACGTACATCAGTCGTCTGCTGACCCCTGTCCCCTTCCTGCTTCCTTCAATATCCATCTCAAAGTGCTTAAGTACATAGCGGGACCAAGGCATAAATGAGTAAGACTTTCTTTAATCCTGCGTTTTCTACAGTTCAGCAGCAGGCAGAGAAAAATATTTAGCATTCCTTGCTCCAGTTCTGCCCATGCTCACTCAGACTCTCCAAAGCCCCCATTTCTGTGTCTGCATTCTTCAGTAAAACCCATGTTCAGAATTACTACAAAGTGGTTTGAGTTTCAGCAGTGAATGCTGCGCAACTTCCATCTCTTCTATATATGCAGCTAGGTCCTCCCCAG
This sequence comes from Nothocercus julius, assembly GCA_013398735.1. Taxonomy (NCBI): domain Eukaryota; kingdom Metazoa; phylum Chordata; class Aves; order Tinamiformes; family Tinamidae; genus Nothocercus; species Nothocercus julius. Next base: position 608,142 of record VZSV01000176.1, on the reverse strand, counting down.
GTGAATTATTCTGTTTCTTCGTATGTCTTTTATCTTTAGTTCCCTCCTGGTTTCTGTATTCTGGCTTTCTCAACACACAGGCTCTGAACACAGGACAACTTAGGTTGAAAGGACCTTCATCAGGTCCCTAGTCCAAAGTCTTGCTCAAGCTGTCAGTTATGAGGTGAAACCAGGTTACCCAGAGCTTCATCCAGTCTGGTCTTGAAAATCTCCAAGAGTGAGGACTGCAGCACCTCTCTGAGTACTATCCCTAAGGTGGACAAAGTCTCTTCTCATAGTCTGTCATCACCCCATGTAACTTCAAATGAAATTCCCACCATACCTTACTATTTCAATTTTTGAAGCAGGTTCCTATTTCTCTTTTACTAGTCATACACAGACTCCTATAGCCTCTTTTTAGAAAGAAGTGGGAAGTTTACATGCATTTTTTATGCCCTACTAAAGCTATGAAGTTCTTTCTTAAATGACATATGAATAATGTTCTTTTACCTACAAGATTCAGTTAAGTTTTCGATTCAAAACTGAAAATTTTCATGGTTAAAGGTAAATCTGATCTGTGTTCTTATGATTTAACACTCTATCATTGAATTCTTAATAATAGGTTTAGAAATAGAGTTTTAGAAAAATAGGTTTAGAAAAAAATATTTTTACGCTTGCAAAAAATAAAAGTAGTATAGGGGCATTTCACTTACTTCCTTTTAAAATTCTTACTGTAATGCACCTACATCATCAAACAGCACTAGTTTAGTGGATGCAGTTTTGAATATGTTTTCAAGTACACTAAAGAAGCAAAATCTCTATTCTATCACAGCGTAGCCAGCTGGAACAGCCTGTCAAAAATCTAATGATAAATCCCTGTAACCTTGCTTTCAATTCCAGGCCAAGCCAGAGTGCATTAGGCTACTCAAACTTTTATCAGTTGCCACGTCCTTTGGCATTGCTTGTGACAGGACCTACAAGAACAGCTTGGGATAAAGAATCCATTCTGTTAGTCGTATTTTTAATTTTTTTTTTTTTTTATATATGAGATGGATAGAATGGGAAAAAATAAAAAAGAATCTCTGCAGAGAGCCTGAAGCACACATTAAAAATGTTCATTTGCTTTGTTCATACCCCTTTTTTACTTGCATTTCCCAAATACTCCAGTGAAATGGCTTTCCTAGCACAAGAATTTACAAAGATTTAACATTGTATGCTCCAATTGCAAATGAGGAATGGTACACTCAAATATGTGGTTCACACTGCTTTTAGTTATAAGTCATCCAAACAGAGAACAGGAAAGTTGCCACATGCCTTCTTTAAATGAATATTCATAAGTGAATGATTGTGAATGACTGCAAATTATTGGTTGTAAAAGATAAACAGGAAAGCCTACGAATAATTCTGAGTAATGTATAAACTGGAGACAACTAGACGGAGGAGAATGAAACAAATGGATGCATTTCCAGAGGAAATGCACAGCTATGTTTTCTGGCAAGTTGGCTAAAACCCTATCTCCTTTATTTTGCATGACATATAGCAATTGACTGCGCAGCAAACTCTCTAGACTGGCTATTCTCAGCCCCTATACCTTTAAGCTTTTCTTTCATCTTCCTGCCTATGGGCAAGTGTGCATCCAGAAGGAGATCCTCGTGTATGAGAGTCTCAGATTTCCTTTCTCTTCCACAACACCAAAAGGGGACAGGGACTTGCACTTGCTTGTGGAAAGTGGTCTTTTTCTTACCCTCATCTTGACTGTGCATCAACCAGAAGTGCTAGAAATAAATCACAAGAAGGCATACTGTGCTTTAACCCTGCCCATATTCCCCAATTAATTAAGCTAAAATGAAAGCCAGTCAGTCCAGCCAGCAAGAAAAATTCTACCCCGGTCTATGAAGCTTGCAAACAGAAAGAAATACCAATACTACTTCAGAAGCACAAGTACAAGAGTGTACTTGGTTTCATGGGTGCCAAACAATGATTACTAAATAGTAAAGATCTCCCTACAGAAGATATGCAGAGAACCACCAAGTCCATCTGCCTCCAAGCTTAGCCAAAAAAGTGGAATTCTCACTTCTTTATGAGCCTCATGCTCAAGAGCAAGGAGGAAAGCGACCAGCACTGAAAACCATGAGAAGGTTGAGTGGAAGGAGAGGGCTCAAAGGGCAAAAATCCTCTCCTTTACATTATAGACTGTGTGCAAAATAAATGATGTCTCCAAGCCAAGCTGATGTCTCCAAGACCCACAGGAGGGTGTGCACATGTACGTGTATGTGTATAAATTAGAATCCCTGCTTCAACTCATTGCAGGAATATACTGCATGCTTTATTGGAAAATCTACTGACAGCTATCAGTGTACAGGGTCGGGAAGTCCACTCACAAACATACATGGCTTGTAATGGTTTCAGCTTTTCCCCCTGAGCAATAGCTTTGGATTTTTCACGTTGCTGTGTGTGTTCCTATAGGGCCAAATTCTGAAGTGCTTTAGCTAGGAAACACTTTTGCTGTGATCCGTGGCAGTCAGGCATTTACAATCGAGAGACTGCTTTGACCCCAGAAGAGTGATTGAGAGACCGAGAAATGAATTGTGACTTTAAATTTAGCCTGCATGAAAAAGCAAGCTAGGAAGAATGTTTCTCTTTTGGGGAAATCTCATTTCACTAAAGACTTACGGCTTAATAGGGTTTGGAGCCTTGGCTTGCCCTACATGAAGGAATACATCCACTGGAGCAGAGTTCTGCTTAGTGAGCACGGGTCCTCCCCAAGCAGAAACCCAAGAGCCTGCATCGATTTCCTAGAGCAGGAGACTGCAGCATTCCCTCAAGTTAAAGTTAATTCTGTTTGATACTGTTTATCTGGCTAAGACACATTGACATGGAACATTTTTCAGTACAAGAAGATTTAGATTCCTATTGGTGACACTGTCGGAGAGGTTTCCCGCACCACTGGGCTGAAAGCAGGCAGGGGAAGCAGGCAGCCTGTGCCAATCACCAACAACGAGCTCCATTTCCAGGTGTTGTCACTGAATGTCACTCTGGCATATTCCCTGAAGAAGCCTCACTAACTGACACAAGCACAGGTGAGATTTGCAGTAATGTTCAGGAGTCTCACAGATGGGCTTCTCACTTTGCTTCCCAGTTCAGCATCTACTTCCATGGAGACAAGTCTTTTGATAGACATCAGAAGTGTCACATCAGATGACTCGTATCAGTCATATTCTCATGCAGCCTTTCCTGGCTGGCTGTGGCAGGCTTAGCCATCCCCACCCACCACTACTGTTCAGAGAGCCATCTTTATGACGAACCCTTCTAAAGAGTGTGTTGTGATAGAGACCAGATCATAGCAGATTTGAACAAAACAAGGACTGTAAGCAGGCAAATGCTGCCCAAAACACTTGGAGATTTCAATGCAGAATATAGTGCAGTCCTCTCCTTGCTGTTCTGTCCTCCTTCTACAAAACATTTCGGTTTATTTCTATTCTAGAAAACATAACCTGACAGTCTCCATCCTGGTGAATTTTTTTTTTTTTTTTTTTTTTTTTTTTTTGAGTTGAATTATGGATCCTGCTCCAGCCTGGCAGTTTACATAACATTCATGTCTGAAGACTCTGCATTTTTCAGGATAATAATGTACATCCTACTCTTATCTCTGGATCTTGGTGAATAATATCTAAAGATCCAAACTACTTCTGTCCCATTTTTCTACCTTACTAAAAAGCACTCAGGTGTACTTTAAGACCACAGCAAAGAATAGCTTTATTATGTGCCAAAATACTTACAAGAAAAATTTCGGGTTTGCACTTGCATTCTCAGAAAGACATAGCCTTCTTGCATTATTTTCATGAATAAAATAAGTATCCAGGTTTTATCAGGTAACTGTAAGACAACCCTAGTTCTGTGATCAACAGGTGAAGAAGCAGCAGACTTTCCTCACATGAAGCTTTACTGACTCCTTGGACTAAGACAATCATCTTAGTTAAATGTCGACAAATCTGGAGTAAGGTCTGAACTTTTGCTCTGGGTCTAAAATAAAATGTCTGCTGATATGATATTAAGCATCATTCATTTCATAAACAAACCCTTACTATCATTACAGTATTTACCAATCAGCCCAATTCCCAACAGAACTCCTCAGAGGAGCTGTGGATAACAACCAGAATTCTTGTAAATGCCTCTGCCTTTTATTAATTCATAACAGGTCCTTAGTAAACTCTGAAATATCAAATGCTTTAATCATAGGCTGTATTACAGTTCTAATAAGCAAATGTTCATGGAACACATTACTTGGCAGAAGGACATATCCTACAATGGCTCCTTTTATAAGTGGGAACGTAACAGACATCGTCAATAGCATAAATTAACTTGATGGTAATAAGAAAGTCTCTCTGTCACTGATAGCACCAATTAAATTACCTGCTACCTCAGAAGTCATAAGCAATAAATAAGAAAGCTATAAGATCACTTATAAATATGACAACACAAGATCAGCTTAAAGATCTCTGTGCTGGAGTCTCTTTAGCATAGCAACATTCACTCTCTTAGCTCTGACACCATTTGTTTGTAGGTAAACTGGATCTTCAACATTATCTTAATTAAGCGTTTAAAATTTAATTTCCTTTTTCAAAGGAGAGTGACTTGGGCACAGCACAGTGTGCTTCCATTAACAATGCAGAAGTTTCAACCAAATACTTTCAACATGATCAGAAAACAACAACAAAAAGAGCTCTATCAGCTGATGGCCTGGGGGCAAGGGGAGGGGAACCTTGTGCAACACAATTCTCCTCATAGTCACCATAAAACACAATAGACTTTCTTCAAAAAAGTCAGTCACTAAGCAATTAAGATGCAAACTATGCTGTAAAGCCATACAGCACATTTAAAACAAACCTTGAGTTTGTAAGGAAGAGTGCAGTGTACAAGACTGAAGTCTATATGAAGACTTTGGGAGTTTTTTTTTTTTTTTTTGGACGCATTATGGTTTAACTGAAATTAGATTCCTTTGGATTTTTATGGCTTCGAAAGAAATACTGAGGACACTAACACATTATCTTCCTATAACTAGTTACAGCAGAACAAGGTTGCCAACTGCTGTGGCTCTTACATTGAAAGAGACTCTAAAATCCCCCTTGCCAGTTCAGTAGCTAATCATGTTAACTGCAGATGCAACATCCCTACCTGGTACTTGTTAACACCACCAATTTTAAAGAATTCACATAAGCAAGATCCTACAAATTAAAAAAGCAAACCAAAAAAAAAAAAAAGTGTGATTTATTCATTTTCTCAGTCAAAAGAGAGAATTTATTTTCTGAGATCCTTTTTCATCAAAATGCCTTCATTTAGTTGTGCAACTACAGAACTGCAGTTGATCCGTATTTCGACTAGATTTTATTTCAGACATATTCATAGAGAGCAGATAAGACCTGAAACAGAAGTTCTAAAGATATTTGTTTCCTATGAACGACAGTTTTTATGACTGAAGACTTGCCAATATTGACAGGTGATTGTGACAGTATTTGATTAAAGTTTAGCTACTCAATTTCTTGTAGAAAATGGTCTTCATATATAGTTATATATACTATAGTTATATTATACTACTTGTGACATTCCACTGGAAAGATGGCTGTTCCAGACCAGTCTTTTAAAAAATACCCTTACAACACAACTAGCATCTGAAGTAAAGACAGAAGGAGAGAGGGGATAGTGCAACAAAGAACTTAAAAGTGAACCTGAAAATAGTTCTTCAAAAACACTATTTGTCATCTAATGGAATAGATGCCTCAAGGAGGAGAGGTTAGGGGTGTAACCAGCACGTAAACTATTCTGTTTTATTTTCCAGTCCATCAAAGAGAGCGCTGGGGAAAAAATATTTAGTGAAAAAGCTGCTGAAAAAAACATGAGCAAGTATAAACAGAATATCAAAAAGCTATGCTAAAAAGACTGAGATTCAATCAGTTCAGAAGTTATTAGCATAAATTGCTTCCTTTCTAAAAAAACTTGAATAAAAGAAAACTTTTCAGCTGCACTGTATGGTAAATATAGACTCAGCTGCACTATATTGCCACCTTGCAACACTGGTTCTAAGAATTTAAGGTATGGGTAGTAGAATTTCCTGGTAATTAAGAGAAATTAGGATGAAATCTTCCAGCATATTACTTACAAAAACACTGCTGTGGGAAAAAAGAAGCCTTATCATCCGATTCCATAGACCACCTCCTCTGCTGCACTTTTGGTACATAAAAGCAGATCCTGTTTCAGCTTCATTTCATTGCTTTTTTTATTTTCACAGTAGTTTTGACCAAGAGATGAATATCTGCTCTGACTGAGTACATGAATGAAGAAATTGCTTAGAACTGTTTTTCCTTTCATTTAGTATAAGCAAATTGGGAGCACAAATCTCCTCTTGAGGCAAAAGAACTCATATGAGGACAACGTTGTCCAGCTGTGAATCCTCACGCAACTAAAGCTCAGCCAGATTAGGCGGCAAATGCTGCTGCAGCAGCGTTTGGTACCACTTTAAGGAAACGCTGAAAATCTCTCCAGCTAGATGACAGGTCTGAGATTTGGAGGCAGGTCTCAGCTTTGCTCTCCTGGTCGTGCTGCAAGACCTCCCCTGCCGTTGCACAGCCCAGCAGGATATTGCAGAAACAAGAGCAGCTCGGGCGTTCCTGCAGGTAGACATATGATGCACATGGTTAGCGTTACGTCTTCACTGAGGCCTCCTGCTCCTCTACAGACAATGACCTGCAAAAACCATTTATGAATTTCAGTGCAACCCTCTCACAAGCCGAGAGTGTTTCCCAGCGCAGTGCCCCCACAGACCACGTTGGCAGTAAACGCGCCGGTAAAGGGAGCAAGATTATGTCTTGCTCTGAAGAGCCAGGCAGCCAAAGGGGACTATAAATCTACAAATCCATCCATATTCTAGCCCTCTGAATTTGGATTATCAATACGGATGGCCTCCTTTTTCCTGCTTTTATTTTTAAACGTAATCTCATTTCGCTACTTACTCCACTTACATAAGTTGACATAGCAAGGTAAATGTCTGCTGGTTATCTATCATTATGTGCCTATTTACAGAAACAAAGAGAGGCCTCAGGATTCAAACACGATTTCTTCCCCAGCCTCCTGCCTTCTCCTTCACCCCTACACACAGGCAATTTACAGCCATTATCGTTTATTTCCCTCAAAAATGATCTGATAAGGCAGAACGTCCCTAACCTTGGTGACCCACTGTTACTCAAACACCAACTAGTTAGATGATGTGCCTTCACACCAGTGCTATTTCTTCCCTCACAAATCGTTATAATTTGCAAAAACCTTTAGCAGTCGCACAGTTACATTGGCATTCTGAACCTCTAACTTCCTTTTAACATTTCTTAGGCAAACCAGTAAAACACAAATCCCTGCTGCTCTGCTGCAGAACAGTTAAGTATAGGCCAAGAGCAAAGCAATTGTACTGTCAAGGCTGCACACAGTCCCCTTGTGAGCACTGATTGCTACAGCTTGTCCTCTCCCATGGATATGGAAAATAAAACAGTTTGATGGGGGGGAAAAAAAAGAAAAAAGAAGAAAAGCAATCCTTTTTTTTTTTTTTCATCTGATAGATATAATATCTATCTATCTAAGATGGAATAAACCATGACGGCAATAACATGTGTCCATCTGGTTATGTCCACACAGCTTATTGATCACGCGCTTCAAAACCTCCGCAAACCACGTTCTCATGCTGGTTAGCTGCTCTTACCTTGGACTCCCCTGCTTAAACATTATGTGCAAAGCAACTGCTTGAGAAGCTTAAAAGGTCTCCTAAGATGAAGCTTTGCTTTCGGCTCCCCTTCGAGCCCCCATCCGGCTCTTGCCGTACTGCCGCCCGCCGCCGCCGGGGAGACTCGCCGACCTCGCGGCACTGCCGGAGCGCGAGGGGCGCGGGCGGCCGCGCTCCCTGCTCCGCTCGCAGGACCCGTGCGCCCTTCCCTCTCCTGGGGAAGCTCCTGCTTTCTCCTCTCCTCCAGCACAGCCCCACACCTGCTCATTAAGCGCAGGCTCTTAAGGGGGCCTTCTGACTCTCTGTAACCCACTTAAATTAATTTGTTACTTCCATGTCCTTGATGCTCCCAGTACAAGCAGGCAGTATTCTCCAGAAACACTCCTTTCCTCAGGTCTTGCCACACGTCTGTTAGCTGCTTCTTTGTATTGCTAATGAGTCTAAACAACACCTTGAGGTGAACCTTGATTAGCATGTTAATGAGGAAATTCCTAGCAGGCCCTTTGGGTGAGAGCTAACTCCCAAACACCAACACTAAAACGTGCTCAAATTGAGACATCGGGTTGAATCAGGAAGATGGACACTGGGAGGGCTGGTCACAGGATGAGCCCCTCTCCCGAGTGCCGCCGCACGGGCCCGCGGGGAGCAACACTCGCACAGAACCTGCCAGGCGCTGCTCTGAGCAGCCGCCGCGGCTCTCGCGGCCTTTCTCTTCCGTGTCTCTATCGTATACACCAACTCCTAGTAAATTTACTGAGTGCTTAAATAGGTAGCAGCCTGACCGCTGTGGAGAGCAAGACCGGGTCCCTGCTCTGAGCATCTCCCTGCTCCTGAGACCTGAGCCAGTCTGCAGCTCGTCGAAGGCCCTGGGAGTGTTTCCTATGGTCCTTGCAGGCTTTGCATCGTATCTAAAATGGGTAGGGCCATATTCTGAAGCACGGCACGTTCATCTGCCATACAAGAAATAATTCTTCCTGCACAGTACTCCAAGCTGATCTAAACCTGTGCCTGCTCCCTCTCCCCGTATCTCATCCCACACACCGGTTGCAGGCTGACATGCAGCACCTGAAAGCTGTCAGGAACACGTTAGCACAAGGCACTGACCACCCTACATTTGTCTAAATGAGCGCAGTGGTCAGATATCACGTCAAATGCACACACACTCCTCTCCTCTCCCCTCTCCACTCACTTCCAAAACAAATGTAGGGTCAAAAATGTTTTTAGGCCCATACCAGTTTAAGTATTGCTTATTTAGCCCTAAACAAACAAACAAGCAAGCAAACAAACAAAAAGCTTTGCAGTTTGTTCCTTGCTGCTGTGGAGCACCCAGCCACCGCACCAGCCACGGGGCCGAAAGACAGAGGCGATGAGAGCCAGTCCCCAGCTGAGTGAAGAACGCTAATCTCTTATTATACACAGGCTAGAGGGGAAGGGAAAATGCCCGTCAGTGGTCTCAGCTGAATTATTTTTCTTTTCAATAAGATTTTAACATGGATGAATTCTCAAAGTGTCCCAGTTCTCTCACATCATTTCCCACTGAGCAGTGCTTTAATCTGGTATTAGTCTCAGCATTTTCAATGGGGCTACGCAGAGTACAAGGACTCTTGCAGATAACCGCGCAGAACGATTACGCAGAGTCTGAGCACAATACTATCCCAGCTGTCTTTCCCAATCCATGGAGGAAAGTTTCTACCCTGGACACTGTGCCATGTTTGTCCATGGTGGATAACCAGAATAAGACTAAGACTGGAGGTGGTTTACATAACATACCGCACTGCAAACTTGGCACCTGAAAAGATAAACTGCACCCGTCCTACCAGTTCCACTCCAAGGCTGCGAATCCTCACTGGAAGGAATAGGTTCAAGTATTCAAGTAATACTTCAAGTATTGCCAAAGTCTGACTTCACCAAAGCTACAGGATGTTACCACCAGTTAGCAACGGCAGATTCATCTCATTTATCCTAAACTACCTGGATTATGCACATCTACTCTAAGTGAAGCTCTTTTTATAGACAATGGAGAAAGAAAAGGAGAAAAGATCACTTCAGCTGGGTGATCCTGACATAGGGTGTCTACTGGGACAGATCAAAGAGCTGGAGAAGAAGTTGTCCTATGCAGAGATCCACCAGTCTCCATCCCTCTCCACAAGGAGCGTGTTGGACAGCCAGCTTTGACAGACAGAGCCTAAGGCTGAGCAACACCCTATCCTTGGAGTGTCAGGAATCTCACTGCTTTTAGAAGAGAAGGGACCTCTAGTCTTCTTTTATGCTTGGAAACAATTATTTTCACTTCCTTTTCATTACTTTTTCTTTCACTAACATCATTACGTCAACTTCAATGCAAAATTCACTGACTCAACTTCAACTCACCATGTGCAACACAGGAGCACGCTCAGGCCTGCAAATCTGTTGCAGTAAAATGCTGACACAAAAGGGTACTATGCCAGCGTCCAGCTCAACTGGTAGTTGTTTCCAGCGGCAGTAAGTTACCTGACACACAGATAGAGAGGCATACAAGGAGGCAGGTTTGTGCTCAGACAAGTGGGCTTATTAAAAAGCAAGCAAAGAAATGCCAATCTTTGGTCTTTGGTGAAGGTTTGGGGTGGAAGGGTTGGGAAAGCTACTGGTTCTGTCACCATTTCAAGTAGGTAGCCTTGAAATCAGATAAAACAATTATTTTATAAAAGTGTCACCTCTATTGATCTTTTATGCAAACCCAGCTGAAATTTTATAGTCTAATATTTATTCTCAGCATTGCAAAGGTACAGAACATTTCATTCACCATTTTTGTTCCCTAGTAAACAAAAATATTGGGTATGACCTGAACCCTTGATAAAATTAGGGCTATTCTTCTTTATGTTACTGTTGGGTGGAGAAGGCAGAAAAGGTCGCATGCTGCAGACTTGTTTATAAATTTGGAAACTTGATACTCTAATAAAAAAATATAAGGCAGCAATAAGACAGACAACTGCAGTGGGAGAGAGGGAGAGAATTAAACATATAAATACTTCACACAGACCAAGAAAAAGCGGAGATGAAAGAAAGCCCAAAGAGCGGTGGAACAACCAGGTTCCATGATGGCTACTTTGTCAGTTAAAACATATGGGATTAACCAAAGTGAAGGTAAGAAGATGGAAAAGCTGATCCTAAAATCTACAGTGAGCTCTCAGCATCTCAGGAAGATGTTATGATAAAGCAAAAACAGGCCATTGAAGTAAGTCAGAGAAGGAATTGCATTTACAAGAGTAAGTATTTATAAGAAATACTTACAAGAGTAAGTATTTATAAGAGTAAGTATTACTACCCAGTACATGTATACTCGGGTTGCTTACGTAAATGCTACAGGTTACTTATCTGGAGAGATGCAAAGTTTAAGAAACATTCAGAAGTCTGAAAAAGAAAAAAAAAAAAAAAAAAGAAAATGCAACTTTTCCACATGTATCTGATCAAGAGGAAAGGAAGGGAAATTGAACTATAAATATATCTGTATTAGTTATGTTTTATTTGAAAAGGAAAACATAATTATTTTCTTACTGGTGAAAAACATATTATGCATAATTTATTTATGAAACAAAGTACTGCTGGCCAGCTTTATGCAATAAATACCTATATTTTCTTTATTGTAGAACAATGACAAAAACATGCAATATTTGAGATGGAGTTCTGCTGCGCACTAAGGTATTGACATGTACTGTTTGTCTGTAGACGTTTCTAAAGTAAGAAAAAATAAAACTGTAGAAATAGAAAACATCAATATTATTGACTTTTTAGCAGAAAGGTATTTACATACTATTTCTGAGCCCTACTCCGTAAAAAAGAAAAAATAACACCTTTATGCAGATGCAGAAGAAAAATGTATTTTTTAGAGGCACAAATGGAAAAATGAACATGGCATTCCTACATATTCATTGAAATGTAGGGTCCCAGGGAGATAGATATACATAGAATATACGTACTGGAACTGCATACTGGTATAAATTTGAAATAAAATCACTTCATTTGAAATCCTAATTCATTTTAGAATGCATCCGGAAAAATCGAAGTGTAGCAGTAATATAATTTTGAGCATTAAGGATTCTTTCACTGTTCATTCCAAAATATTTCACGTAAAATGATTTTGCCGCCTTCAGCAGTGCCCCAAATTTCCATTTCTTCCTTATTTTCCTCGAGGGAAGAAACAACAAAAAACAACCTTTTCCTTTCCTCTTCTCCTGAAACCCCCAAAAAACACACAATGAAAATAGTGTTTCCTTGATATCAGATCTCTTTCAGGAAATGTGGGCCACTGGAGGAATACTTATTCACTTTGCTAACTTCTTGCCTTTCATAAACTTCATGGGAAACTACCGGAAAAAGGCAGGTGGAAAAATGGCTTTCTTGAAGTCAAGCTAAAAAACGGACCCTAAATTTCACCCTGGCTATCCATACATTTCTATGTTGAAGTTCCTAACAACGTGTGCTCCCAATTTACACTGCACATGTCCTGTATAAGAGCAGCTTATTAGTGTCAAACTGTAACAGCATCACACTGGGTGATATGAGCATTCAGGCCCTGAAGCCAAGTATATTTCCATTATGGCAAAACATGCACGTGTAGAATCAATCACGTAACCACAATGGGTGGTGGTAGTCAAGGAATTATCTGTTCTGCTGTGCTGGTATTCTAAGGAGAGGGTTGCAAGAGCAAGTCCTGCCAAGAATCAGAAAGCATTTAGGCAGCTACGTGTCAGTCAATGTAGGCTCTTTTGTGTGCTCGTGAATGCAAAACAGTGCCTGGATATTGGTTTGATTTCCCAGAGAGTATGCAGGTTATTTTGGCTTGAAAACCTACTCGGGTCTAATCCAAAACCCCACTGAAATAAGTGGAAAGTCTCCCACAGGCTTCAATAGGCTTTGGGAAGGGATAGCATTGCCTCCAGCCTGGTTTCCTGTTGAGAGTGGAGTACAGAATTATCCAGTAGTTTAGGATTCCTGAAGATTTCACCTGGTTTCAGAATTAGATTTATAAATGTAAAAACATGCGGATGTGAACACTGCCACCTCCATTTGGAATGGGGACTATTACTCCTTACAGAATTTTTATAAACAGTCTCCTGTCATCAGCTAGGCCAACAAATGCCCACATTCCACAGATTTCATATGTAAAAGATGCAAATGAAAACATTATAGTGACACTTTACATATATCTCAGCATAGAGCTTCAGCATGTTTACGAATATCCTCACGATATTCAGCACGAATATCCTCACTTGTTTATAATCGATAGAGGGAGAAGGCAAAAAATCATGGCTCCTTGACAGCATTACATTATGCATAAAGACAGTCACAACATGTATTTATCAAATTATGTTTTCGTTTACAGACAGTAACTTGCAGTGATTTGAATATACCCCTAATTAGTACACAATGTCAAGTATCTGTCTTTCGGCATGAGATGCTATGTTACTCTCACCAAAAATGTTGAGGTTGCAGACTCAAAGTTATGGAAGGTGCTTCCTTTAACTGAACAATACAGACAACCTCACTTAAATTCTACAGTAAAAAATATTCTTTAGCTATCACTGTAGCCATTGGAGTTCCAGTGTAATGAAATACTGGTATTGGCCTTGGCTTTATTCTACAGAAAATTTAAGAATTATCCTGTGTGTTGGAGCAGACCAACTACAAAAGCCTACTGATGTTCTCTGCCTTGTTGGCATATGTTCTTTGTTCTGTTTTCTATAATTACTATGCCTCTAGTATACAGCTGAATACACTAGAGACAGGAATAGAAAACATAAAATATTTAAAGGCAAACCTTCAAGGTGAGTGCACACACAAGGAGATACCTAAATCTCCCACTTCTTATTAAAAAACCTATGCCCACGGTGTTATGTTAGCCTGAGCACCCTGCACAAGAACCTCTCCTTATATCTTAGGAAGGCCACAGGGACCATAGGCCAAAGAAACACAGAAACAAACAAACATTAAAGTTACTTTCCAATTTCAACCTTACCCAGAACAGATGGAGCAGAAAATCTCACTTCCCACGTGGGGGCTCTTGCCTGTCGTTGAGAGCCAGTGTGGCATTCCAGCAATCTTCAGACTGCGTTTGTCCCCCAGGACCTTGTAATCCACTAACTCTGATTACAGAAGCCCCCAACCAACTGCAGTCTAGGCCAAGGCTGACACAAAACCAGCTGCCCATTCAGTGCCAAGAACGGTGCTTTGAGGCCCTGGCGTCTGCTCTGCCCAGCAGATACTGAATGAACAGCTATTAATTACAGCACATATTTATGCCAGTGTTCTTCACAGTTGGAGTAAAATTCAGTGCATTTCTCTTTACACAGAATACAATGATTTTAATAAACTACAGGGAAAAGTACAGCAGAGAATGTAATTTACTTACCGCTGTCCTCTCTTGAACTCCCTGTTGGAAAAACCTTTTCTAGGAAAAAGGAAAATCATAGAACAGATATATCCCTGTAGGCTTGTGATAGGTTCTTTCAGTCTTACAAACACAGAGGTACAAAGAAGCTGCTCAAGCAGAAAACCTATGAAAATTAGAGGAGTTTGATATTTCTTTTCATATATTCCATTCCTTTGTTTTCCTTCCAACCTGTGCCTTTCTCATTTGATCCAGATTTTCAGATCGGAGTTTAAAATCCAGCCAAAATAAGAGAAAAAATATTACTCAGGTTCTTTCCAGCAAGAAATCAAGTACCATGATTTTGTGATGGCATCTGTTGAACAAAAGTTCAGCTTTTTCCACTGGTACTTTTCTAATCATTTGATCAATACAAATGTGCCTGTCCTCTCCATTACCCTATCATCTGAAGATTAAACGTCTTCGGATATTTAATCCGATTCCAAAACGTGAACACTCTGTGCATTTCACTGTTTTCAAGCTCTTCTCACCATATACTGAGATGTATTATGCTTTATTTATCTAGCAAGCACGCTCTCCTTCTCAGGCAAAGTTCAAGTCCCTCCTACCTCCAACCATCAATGTCAAACTCCCAGCTCCTGCCGCTCAAGCGGGCCAAGGGGCAGAACATCCTCGGTGCTGCTCTTCTGACACTTGCAGAGCCAGGAGCATCGTCTCTCCGCACAGCAGATTAACCTGCTGCTCATGCTCCTTTCTGCCTCTGGCTGCGTCTGACTTCTTGTCTCTGCAATGTAAGTAAATTTGTAGTCACTCCCAAACTGGTCGGCTGCTCGATTCCACCCCTCCTCCCCACCAAAAGCAAGTGCTTTGGATCTGGGCTCATTTTTACCTGAGCTACTGAATTCAAGGGGCCAAGCTTCGATATGCCACTTCCTTCCCACGTAGGCAATGCAATAAGCTCCGTTTCCAGAACAGCGACCTCGGCACTCCTGGGGAATGAAATGAAGGTTATCACAGCCACCAGCTGAACGGAGATGGTGGTAGCAACCATTCCCACCTTGCGGAAGATGGGCTCATCGAGGTAGTAAATTGGGATGCTTTTTATTTTCCTCTTTTTTTTTTTTTTTTTTTTTTTTTTAAGATACCAGCAGTATTGTAATGAAAATGTCAATAAACCTTTTCTTCTAAATTACATCTGCCTTTGGTGATAGGGTAGCGGCAGTAGAAACACAGATAATTAAGCAAGTATTTGAGGTATCTTATACTGCCTCTCGCTATAATGCCTCATTAAGGAACTCCTGGAACTTAGACTGGTGTAGTCACAGGATATGTGTTTGAGAGGGCATAAATGATAATATGAAGTATGGGACAGTAGGGAACAGAAGCTTGAATGTTAATCAGTCTTAAGAATAATCTAATCTTTGTATTTCCTTTTCAAAATACATCACTGAGCAGAGATTCTCTTTATCGAAACAAGCTATGGTCTTAAAGGTAGATTTCTTTTTTCCTCAGGCTACCTAGAGGTAGGTCACATCAAATAAGATGCATGTGACTGACAGCTCTGCTTCCTTTTGATTTCCACACACAGAAGCTGACTGGATGACTCTAGGCATGCTTAACATCTTATCAGTGTTTGTCATGTTCTCTTGCAAGAAATCTTTGATCAATAGCCACAAAAGTGGCAATTTTTGGACAAAAATGCTGATCTTGGTCATCATGGTACCATGAAGCATTCCCATAATCACGAGTAAAGAGATGATGGGGCTTTACCAGCATAGGAGAACTTCCACATGAAAGTCTTCACCTCTGCGTGGGTATGTCTGGAGAAACTTGTGTTTCTTTTGTTCACAGTCTACTGAACATGGTAATTTTTCATGGCAAAGTGACTGCTTTGAGTATAGAAGCTAACATGGTAGGGAAAGATTAAACCACATATGCACATATAGGTAGGGGTATAGTTATAACTTCTCATTAAATTACGTGGCTTCTTACACAAGGAGTAAAAACTTTCAGACCTGCAAAGCAGTTGATTTGAAGCCCCAAGTACATTTAATTCAAAACTGGCTTCCGTGTATTTTTCATCTTCAGGTCAAATCCAGTTTGCATGGAAATATTTCTTGCAAATTCTTGATTGAAAATGGATGCACAGCTTTCACATACTTAATATTTCCCATATTTAATATTTCATTTTGGTTAATTCCTTTCCATGAAAATCATTAATCTATCAACAATTAGTAAATATTTTGACTAGATTCTGAAAGTTAGGAAATTCTTTTATATGATACCGAAAGACCACACAGGTTGAGGTTCTCTAAACCAGATCTGCATGTCCCATAGACAGCAGGTAACAAAGCTCATGAAGTTTTCACATTCATTTTTCACATTCATTTAAAACAATATAGGCACATGTCGGCTAAAGGCCCCATCAAGACAATACAACAGTCTGAATAACCTTCTAGTAGCAAGATTAACATGTAGAACTGACACAAGACTAGCAAACTGAAATATCTTAAGAAACAGTACAAAAAAAAAAATGCTGCTGAGTCCCAGTAAAGTAGGATATCTAAGCTGCCCTTCCATTATTTCACATGTCCTTCCCCTTCCCAAAAGAAGTGAATGGCTTTCAAAGTAATATCTTAACAGCGTATTTTTTGTATATTTAGTAAACACATGTGAATGTTAGGATCTCTGAAGCAAAGAAGGGAAAACATTAATATGAATGACAGATCTCTGCTTGTGAATTCATCCTATGGTCAGAGATATTTGATGAAGAGGGACTGCCAAATCTTTGAATCTTTGTAATCAGTTTAGCACGTTTTACATGGCAAGGATGAAGCTTATCTGCAGAGACAGCTGCCATTTAGCCCTTCTTATGTTCCTGAAGAGGGGGTGTCAACAGAACAGATCCTCTCCTTGACATATTTTAGGGTAGAGGAGGTGGCCTGAAAGTTTTTACTAAATGTAAGTGTAAAGATCCAAAGCTTGAATGTTACTACCGTAGACATTTCAATAAAACATAAGAATAAAATGCTCATTTCATTGCACCTCCTCGTCTCAACAAACATGTTCAGCTTTCATATTTTACACTCTCAGTGTCACAACTAACCACCACGACAATGATCATTGTACAACGTTTAACTACTCTGGAAATTTGCCAGTACGAAGTCTCAGTTCAAACCCATAGAGGCTACTGGCCCTGCTGGCAGAAAAGCCCGAGTGGATCACGCAGTGGTGCGCATGGGGCTGGTGATGAGCCTACGTGCTTCTCAGCAAAGCAGCTGGGCAGCTCACACATAACGTGGTATTTTCCATTACTAAGTACACTAGGAAAGATTTCTCTTGTTTTCCATCCAAATCCTTAGTGGGTGAAATGGAGTTATGCACTAGGAACATTTACGTTCCTGTTTCCCCTCTAACCCTGGACAACATACCTACATGGACATGCATTTTCACGTGTGGAGAAGCAGGACCACAATCCCTTCCAAAACTGCTGTTGGCGGCGGAGGGCAAAAAATATTTATACAGCTCATGGAAATTAACGAGGAAAAAGTGTTACAATTAAGCCTTTCCTAGTTAGAATACAATTGGTGTTGTTGTTGCATTCTGTTTAGTTGATGTGAACGTGTATGAAACTAAGATGTTCAGTATTGCTTTCTGTGTCTATAATAGTAAGGGCATTTGAAAAGATGAATATGAAACTGTTTTCTAAATTAATAATGTCCACGTCCTGTGCAATTACGTGACAGAGAAACATGTTCTTAAAGCTTACGGACTGTGAACGATTCACCTAAACCACCATTGAGCCAAAACTAACGAAGAGCAAATGACTTCCCAGCCAACATGCCACAGTCTCCGCGCTCAAGGAACGGAAACCAGCAGGAGGATATAAAGGGCAAGAGCCTCTTCCCCCCAGGGCCAGCCCTCCCGAGGACGGGCAGATGGATGCCCCCGTCATCCTGGTCGCTGCGGGACAAAATCAGGGCTCTCCGGAGCACTCCCTTCCCTCCCTGGAAAGGGGACGGCTGCTCACCAAGTACCGACCGCACAGGAGCTGAACCGCTGGCTGCCCCCCAGCAGTGCAGGAGCCTGGAAGAGCCCTCTGCACCTCCGCTGTTATTTCATTAGTATGTAAACTAAGCAAGCTTTTAAAGCAGGAAAGCTCTGACCTGACGATTTGACAGAGAAGGATCGAACTGGTGCCGAGCACCCATCCTTGCTGGGAAGACCTTCAGGATCGCTCTTGGGCCGAGCAACCTTCAGTGCCTCCTTCGGAGGCCAGAGCTGTGTGCGTATGATACCTCGGGGTCCCTGTCAAAGTCTCTTCCCTTCACGCTCCCCGAGGCCAGGCATCACGGTCCCTTCTGACCCTCCTTGATATTGTCCTAGTTTGCCCTCCCGCTACAGGTCCCACACTGGCCATAGCGATGCACAGAAACCTGCCTCCCTGGGGGAAGGCACCAGCTCTTGAAGGGCTTCAAGGTGTGATCCGAACCAGAGGGCTGGACGAGCCAGATGAGTTGCCTCTGCTACCTGCTTGCCTTAAACAACAACAAGCAACCAAACCAAACACCCATCCCGCTCACCCCCCAGGATAAAATAAAAAACATAGGAGAGCTAAACAGCTTGGCTGGTGTCTGCCACATCTGCCTCCGCCCATTCCGGACGTGGAGATTCTTGATCCTCCAACTTCTGGCTCATCTCTTCTCCGGCCAACACAGCCCACTTAGCTGGCCCACTATGGCAAGGCCGAGGCCATGATGCTAACCAACAAGAACATTGTAAAGCCAACAAAAGTAAGTTGTAACACCGTAACAGCAGCTTTTACGCATTAGACAATTGACAGCCAGCACTGCCTGAGCGAAGGCTCATTCCTCCCAAGCCCACGCTGCTGCACGTAGCCTCACGCAGGCAGAACTGCGCACCACTTACTAGGGACAGGCACAAGGACTTAAATAACAGACAGATCTTTAATACCAGGCAATAAAGTTACTCAGTGCTCTCATATCACTCTTGTGGAATTCATCTGCAAAGACAGAGGCCCCCACGGTAGCAAGAATCGTGCCACACAGATGCCACTCTATGCTGTTTCAGTCCTTTTATTGTGTTTTAATGTGCCTTTGTTCCTCCACATCTTGCAGAAGAGAAATGAACAGCTGGTGATTGTCTCTAAGTTGATATCTAGCTTTTATTTAAAAATTTCACAGTGCCTCCAATCTTCCCATCAGACCGAAACGCTGAATGAAAAGCCTTACTTACAACACACACTCCTCCTCCGCTTCTGTATGCGGCATTTTGAGTGCAGGCTGCTGGATTCCTCCTCTCCAACTTTACTCCCGAACGTCCTTATTTGCTTGCTAGATAAATTGAGAAAGCATCCAAGTGGACTGCTAACAGATGGCCTGCGGTGACTTTAAGCACCTGTTGAGCCAGGTGTTGCCATATTGAAGCTATTACAGATAATTCAATCCATGCCATGATGCTTTCTGAGATAGTAATGATCACTCTGCTTTCAAAGTACAGCAGCAGAGAGTTTTTAGAAGCCATATGCTATCACTGCTACCGAGATAAGGCCAACTACTCAACGAGTGTAAATATGCATAGTTGATGGAAATCAATGGAATATGGATCTGAACTCTTTTGACTCGTAACCTTTAAGTGGAACATCTTTAACACTACAATTTATTCCTAACTACCAGAAAATTATAAACCTATGGAATTTGCTGTTCACACCTTCTGAAGTTTCATTTGACTGTAAGAGAAAGAGGGTGGCTATTAGACAACACTTCCTAAGAGGTGCTATGAACCATTTCTAACAACACAGGTACTGGAAGGCATCATGATGTGTTGTGCAGACTTCTCACAGCTTCCCTTGCTTGTGTGTGTGAAATACCAGTTTTATTCCCATATTTATTGTCTAATAAAGCAAACGTTTCAGTGCAAGTCAAGTTACCCAGGTTTTCCAGCTATGCGGATTGTGACAAGCCTTCAGATATGATGCTATTCATAACCACAAACAAGCAAATTGCAGCATTTACCAAGTTACCTGGGAGGAAGGGAGACTTGGGAAGAGATCTCGCTGCCTTTTCTTTCATTACTGCCCTTTCTCAGCTTGGGGAGTCCCTAGAATTTGGCAGCACTGAAGTTGCGCAAATTCAAGGAGAAGCAAGAGTTTACCCATGTTGGTTTTAGATCTTAGCAAGCAGAGCTGGTGCTCCACAATCAGACATGACTGAAGAAAGAATGAGACATTCTTGATAAATTTCTTTGCCATTCAGACATAGGAAAGACTGTCTACAAGTAGAAGCATATGCTGTAAGGTATGACAGTTGTATGAGATTCATATCAAAGGCCGCCACAGGAACATGACAGCATGTTGCTCTGCACACTGTGTGGTCTGGTTTCAGTTCCCAGAACATCATAGCCAGCATTCAGGCTCCCAGCACCATTTGGGAAAGTATCTGGAAAGCAAGAGACATGCCTGGGGCTGGCAGCATGGGCAGCAGGTGGTTTAAGCTAGCGGCCGCTGCTCCCCACTATACCATATTGGCAGTACATCATTCAGTGGCTCCGTGTCAGTGCATCAAACTGCTTCATTACAACGCAAAGGGGAGACACTTTGATCTACATGTGAAGACTGGATATTTCAGTTTGTACTGAGTAGCAGCTGTCCTCGATGTTTTTAAATATGGAACATTTCGAGCATTATGTTACAATGTGGAAACCCAGTGGTAGAACGGAACAATAATGCTCTAACTGCGTGATGAAATTAGGAATTTATAGCATTGCTCCAGCGAAACGGTCACACTCCAGAGTCCAGGTATTGACATCTGCTTGCCTGCTTTTGCTGTGGGATGTTCATCCATTAATCCCCCCCTCCCACGAGGCCAGGGCGGGTTATCCAGAGCAGCTTTCCCCAGGCAGAGCCCCTCCAGCTGGCTCTGCTTTGGCAGCCTTCACGCCGGCTCTCTGCACCACCAGAGAGCAGGACTGATGGCGAGAGGCTCCAGGCCATCTTCCCATCACTCCTACTCTAGGGGGACATGAACAGAACACTTCTATTCCTCCTCCTGCTCCTCTATTTCTCCTTCTCTCTCTGCTCTTGTTTGCTTTTAGCTAACTATTTCACCTGCTGCTTCTTAGACCTGACAGGTTTTCCCTCTTTCCATGCTTTTTAGGGAGAGAATGTGCTGAATCTCCAGCAGCTAACACTCCCCCCACAACCGCTACCAAATATCCTGTTCCTCCCTGTTAGGAGGATCCTTTCTGTCCCTTTAGGGCAGCTTTGGGCTTTTTTTTTACAATGCTGAAAAGATATCAAACGAGACAAAGTCCAGACTGAAAATTTGGCCCTGACTATATATTAATTCAGTTAGGGAAAAAAAAAAGGGCAGTCCTACAGCAAAATATTCCCAATTGTCAATTTTTGTTACAGCAGAGTTATGTTAGCTCATTGAAATTTAATTGCTAAAGGGTTATAAGAGCCTAGAAACAGACCTAGCATCTGTCTTTTTTTAATGTCTCAATTATCACCACAGTAATTTAATGGCACCGTGTTAGAGAATCACCATTGACATGCTAATGAACGACACCCTGTTCACTTACACTAGCTCTGTTTTTAAGAGGTTGAAGGTTGAAGACAGGCATTTTATGCTTCAGATATCACTCAGGCAAGCCATGTCCCATTTATCTCATTTTGCTTTTACAACTGAAATTACGTATCTTAAAAATGCTCACTGAACAGGGAACTGCAAATGGGTTAAATTGCGGTCAATGACAATTATGTACTTGCTTCTTTAGATCAAGATAAGTAACACAAAACCTTTCAAACCATTTATTACTTAATTTGTCTGCCAGCATTTAGTGTTGAAATTCTGTTCAGTTTGTTTTGCTGCTTTTTCACAAGCAGATACGTCCTATACTATTAACTTTTTTACTGAATACCCACACTTTTCTACAAATGCTTTACACTACTCATTCCACTGAACCAAGCATCAATATTTTTCTTCTGTTTATTCCACAGAAACTCTCCTGCTAACTGCAAAATCCCACATCTAAAGGATCACAACAATTTCCATAGCAGGAGATGCAATGATATACACAGAGCTATTTATCTGCAAGGTTTTCAACACCTCATATATGAGTTTCTACAGACAAGGAATAAAGGATTGACTCCACAAATACAATGGAGCAGCCTTCTGAGATAAGCTGAGTGCTGGTGTTATCATCAGGATTAATTTTGCTTGGAAAGCTGCATCCTGACAATAGCGTAAAGAGATTTCTCAATTCAGCCAAATCAGCACAAGAATGGAGAATATAAATAAGAAATATAATCCTATAATAGATATTAACATATATTTAAGAACCTTTTATAACTCATTTTGCTCTCTCATCAGGCACATTTTCGGCAGTTCTCCTGCACATGGGAGTTCTTTAATGGGACGCACCATTACAGCGGCGATGCTGCAGCTCGTTTGTGCACGGGAATTGCCGGGAAGCTTCCCGATGTCTCTGCTCTCCCGGCTTTTCAGTCCCACTCATGCTGCCAGACGTGCAGAGGAGGATGCTTGAAGTTGTGTAATAAAAAATTAAGCTTTGTAAGTGTATTGTTGGCAACACAATTATTGCAGAGCGCGTGTCGCTACAAAACATCTCCCGGAGCAACCTGTGCGCTGTTGAGGCCGCATAGCGGGGGGACGCGATCGCACCCCGGGACCTCGGCGCTCCTCGCAGTGGTCCTTGCACCCCCTGGTGTCCGCGCTCCCTGCAGCAGCATCGAAACGCCTGCTACAAAAGCCGTCACTTCCGCTGCTTCTGGGTAACAAAGTTCAAACATCCCCCTAAATACACACACAGTATGCGGGTTTTCCCTTATTTCATGCCCTTTGGGTCAGGATTTCCACCTCCTCTGCAGGGGGCAAAGGGAAATCCAAACCTGGGCTCTCCTGCGGGGTCAATGGGACGGGCAGCCAAATGCTCCTGATTTCTCTGCCTCCCATCACCCCTCATAGAGAAACACGACAACACGGGCTCTGATCTTCCTGTGTCGGAGACCCTTCTCTGCCCAAGAGCCAGGCTGCCCCTTCGTGCGTGGCTGCAGCCTTGCAGGGAGCTGCCGCAACGATCCTCGTGCTCAGCGAGGTGCGGGGGGAGCGCCCAAGCGGCCACCGCGCTCGCTCCTCATTACCTGAAACCCCGGGCTCAGCGACTGCGCCGTAATCCGCACCAGCCCCGTTCCCACCCGCCCCAGCACGTTTACTCGGGGACATCCCTTGCACACTCTCTCTTTTTTGGTACTCAGCAGCTCCACGCTGGAGGAAGCTCATGGTTTGGGAAGCTGCTTTCATAAAGGGGCTGCCCTCAGCACACAGCCAGCGCTCTGTGTTTGAGGAACGTGCAGTATTTTCTAAGACACACTATAGCAGAGCTCTGTGGGATGACAGCAGAAGAAGAAATGAGAAAGCAAACTAAATTCTTTCAGGTAACTTCTGACACCTATTACAGTGGAAATCCTACAGGCGCTCAGTTTTCTCCAGATTTGCAGAAGAGCCTGTTCTCTGTCTAAATTTCGTCATCCTCATCCAGCAAAAGCTTCACTAGGACATTGTCACAGAAACCTCCTTGCCTCGCACATACTCCTTTCCGTAGTCAAAGGCCATAAATCACAGGCTTTTAACCAACCAAAAACTACAGGAATTCTGCCCAGATGATGTTAGAGTGAAGCCTAATGAGCATTTTGCCAGGTTCCTGTTATTACTTGAAGGTGCCTATGTAATACTCTGACTGCCTATAACCATGGTTCATTTCTGCTTATATTATTCTGTATTAATCCATTGCAATCCATTGAATTTGGTATCAAGCATTAGAGGATTATAGACATCCTCAGACAGCCTAAACCTAAAGGGTTTGGGTTTAGGTTAACATGGTCCATTAAAGGAAAACTAGCTCAGGAGGAGTCCAGCCAATCTTTAGGTATCTGTAACTAGACACATTCAAGCACAGGGGAGGAGTGAGGCTTGTTGTGATCAGTGTAAGGATGCTGTAAGACGATGGATGGTAACTGCAGCTTCAGTATGTGTCTTCTCACCGATGTTTTTCAGGGCTAGAGTTATATTAGTACTCATGACTATTTCTTGCATGAGCCTTACAGGCGAACTGGTTAAAGGTCTCCATCCCCATTAATTGATGTCAAAGTGCAGTTTTTACTACGTAAGAAAACTTGCGTAAAAAACACCCTCACTGCTAGGTGACTGCTTGGGATTTTACATAGGTCAAGTGTGTCTGAAAAAGTAAATAAATAAATAAACAGCAAGCACATTTCTAATTTAAATCAATAATCTCAGGAGCTAGAAGTAAAATGCTGTAGGATGGCTCAACAGTTCCCAATTAAATTAAGTGCATGGCCTCCTCTTGCTCCAGAGGGATATACGTATACACATGGCTAATTAGAATTTCAAAAGAATTAGAAGCATTTCAAAAGGGTGTCTATTTTTTTTGTAAAGCAACATAATGGTTGGAAAGGGTATTCTGAGCAGAACTAAGGCAGAAACAGATTCTCACCTCCTGAACATAGCAGGTATTTGGTAGCAGATACTTACCTTTCCATAGGATCTCTATCAAGCATAAACAACTTCAGCTAACGTTGGAAATGAATTTTCCAGAAAATCCAGATATACAGGAGTCATATACTTATGGAAAAAAAAAAAAAAAAAAGGCAAAACAAAACAACCAAACCCCAAGACTCATAGACCAGCCCCCAAAGTGTTCTCAAAAAGAGCCTCAATGTCACAGATGGTCACAAACTCACAAACTGATAGGTGCAGATGTGTCTTGAATCGTACCAATACCCGGCTGAGGTATAAAACAACACTGATGGCATGAAAATAATCATACTTTCAATTTGAAGGTAATTTAGAATATACTTGGCTCCATACACAAGCACTAAAAAAAAAAAAGTCACTTTACATTTCTAGGATAGCTTTCATATTTCATCTTCTGTCAAGAAAACAAATCCTCATGTACAACCCCACACAGGCATACATTTCTTTTTAATTTTAGTGGCAAGCTATTAATGCCTCTGATAAGTAGTTCAATTAAAAATTCAAAGCAGTTGCTTTAATTTAATTTAAGCTCTCTAAAACCATAAGCTATTTAAAAGACAGGTGGAATTTTTTCTGACTTTCCATTAAGGCCCAATAAAGGCCATCCTTGAATACCTGGTATTTTCTGCTGTAGATTTGAATATTTCTCTTCAAGGGAATTGCACCAATACACCCAGAAGACGTTGGGCCTGTAGCGTGCCAGGCTGCTCAGAGATGATGAGCATTTACTGCTCCTTATTCCAGTTTAGGGGCGAGTACACATAAGATTAAAAAGGAGAGAGACTAAGTCTTCCAGTCTTCTCCTTCCATATGTAAAACACATATACTCTATTTCTCATCTTCAAACGCAGCAAAGCCTTTCATAAATTTCATCCTTCATGGCCAGAGTAATTACAGTTTGCATAATCATAACACTAAAAGAAGGCTGCATGTCCTAAACACGGGCACTTTCAATTCCCATTAGTTCCAGCAGGAATTGAGCACCCATGCCAAAAGACCCAGATATCTTAGTTGATCCAAGTATCAGCTGAGATCTGAGTGATTCTATCACCTCAAAGATTACCTTTCTCCCATATTTTTCCTTTGGGAGAATCTGCAGTGGGTGTAGCAATGCTCATTAGTAGGATTCGTTCTGCAGCTTCTCTCTTCAAGAGGGGCTTAGTACAAATTCTTTTTCCCTTTCTTCTTTCTTATGAATCCACACGAACAGAAGAGAACGCAAGTCAAACTCAAAGACACTTTATTCCACGAGGAAAAAGTACTGAGTTTTGGCAATGACTACCAAAGCAACAGCAGCTCAGGAGCAAACTAAGAGGCAGATATGTATACCTGGGACCATTTGCATTTTTCCCTGCAGCAGAAAGTATTAGCAGGGCCCTCTGCTCCCACGACCAACACGTCACACCACAACCTGGTGCTGGGCAAACCCTTTCCAGTTCTTGCCACTGAAGTAAGATCTCCTGCAAAACATCTGCACACAAGGAACCTCCCCCGTGCAGAATTCCCTGCCGTTGACTCCTGGTCTGCAGCTCTGGCTCTAAGGATGTTAATTATACAGTCGCCCTTGCCAGGGAAGATTAATGTGTATTTATTTTTATGGTATCTCTCAGAGTAATCTAGTGCCACAGGGTGTATTTTCCTTACAGTGCAAGTGCTTTAATTAGAACAGGCCCTGTAGCATCGAAGTATTTAAAAACAAACCAAACCCAAAACATGAAACCAGATCAATCCTCACGGCCGGCAGATTGGCACGCACGGTGCCACAGCAGCCCAAGCGCTAGCTGATTCCTGGCAAAGCTGCTAAAGTGCAAGTAACAGGAGCCCAGCGAGGGATAATTGTTGGACCAGACAATACAGGAGAGATCTCAATCCCCATGAGCATCCAGGCAGAGGCAACCAAAATTTAGTCCTTCAAGACAAAAGACTTCAATAATGGCTTGAGGGAATAATTCTTCCACACCAAGGGTTGGCATTAATTTCGCTGGTAAATTTTTAGAAAAAAATAAGGCTTCTACATACAAGAATCATGAAGCTAACATGGTATATCTTACGGCTGTTTTCATGCCTTCTTGAAATAACTTTCAGTTTTAAAGGGGACTTTAGACCATAGGAAAGCAGAATGCAAACAGAGATAATGAAGAGCAGTACAAAAGAGAAACAATTATGCATGATAAACATACTTAAGTCTGGAGCAGGAGTTCTGGAAACTTGAAAAGATTAGATTAAATCCAGCTTATTTAGTCCAGTAATTTAGACAGAGTAAAATTAATTATAAGAATAGGTACGTAATTTTCTACACTTGTGTTGGTTACATTTAAAGATTAGCTGGTTGCAAATTTAAAAGCTTCAATTAAAACATATCTGTTATAAAGCCATCTAAGATGAAATACCTCAAAAACAGCTGTGGGTAATAAATGCAGCGTGCGTTTGGGCAGAGCTTTGCACTCCTAAGAAGAAAGCCCTCAGACTGCCTTGAAGAAGGCTACAGTCAATCTCTGCTCCTTGTCCAGTGGGATCTCGATGACAGGGTAAAGCCCAAAGGATGCCAATATTTATATTTGAGAAATTCAATTTTGTGACAGTGACACTAATCAAAAAGAAAGAACAAAACAAAATAAGCCATCATACTTCAATGGCTAAGTTTTTCTTCACTCGTCTATTGCAACTGCCCTATTAAATTTAATGAAGTCCTTCTTAAGCTTTTCAAAGCAGTGAGCTTTAAAGAAAAAAAGAGGAGAACCAGCACAGCATGAGGAAAGGTATTCCAAACAAAGCTAGTGGGAACCATGTATACATATACATATACATATACATATACATATACATATACATATACATATACATATACATGAAAGGAAACACAGCATAGCCAAGCCCATGCACAGCAACAGTCATACAGAAAAGCCTGCATTGTTCTAATCAGATGGTGTTTCTCCTGCGGTCCATCTGGTAGAGCACTATATTTAGGTCCCTTGGGGTAATTCCACCACATGCTCTTTTCTGTGACGCATTTTATTATTTTTTTCTGTAATGTGTTTATTCCATGAGGCATTTGATAGCCCCTGCTGGTAGATCCATGAATGTCATGGTGTCCTTGATTCAATAAGGACCTCTATATATTAAATAGCCATGATATGAAGCCAGTCATTTTGCTTCACTACTCTAGTCATCCAGTATATTCCTCAGAAGACTGAAATTATATGCATTCTGCTGCTATATCTGATAGCTTCATGTTCCACATGGAAACTACTCAGTAACAGATGGACTCACGGCAGTGCGACCTCAGTGATGCTTCGCTCCAGGGAAAAGTGAAGTCTTCCCCAAGAAAGAATCTGCACAGTGATTTCTTACAGATCAGCAAACAGGCTCCTTTTCATCATTTCTGTTAACGATGATCTATGTTCACGAATTATTTGATCTACACATATTTTCTGCCTAATAAGGGAGACCTGTGAATAGCATGCACCTCTCCTACAGCCATGAATGGAGAAAAAAGGTATCATGACTAGAGCCTTCCCTGATCTGAAGTGCAGAAACAAGCAAGTGCAACTAAATTTGTACAGGGTTCATGTTCACTGAAAACATGTTGGAAACCAATGGAGTTAAACCAGGGTTGAACTTACCCTATGACATCTCCTAGATCAGTCAAATGTAAGGGACATTACTTTCTGATAGCTGGTTCAGTTCACATCGGTCCCATGGGTATCTAGCACTATAAAGAATATTGCCCTATTAGTTCTGTTTCATTACACCTATCCTTCCACCCACATAAAGTGATATAGCAAAGTGATGTACAATCACTGGTTGTCATTAAGAGCCCTCATTCATGCTGTCATGTTAGGAATGGATGCAAAAAAAGGACAGCGTGTAGACTTGGTTCACACACACGATGCACCCTGACTTTATCAAGGCTGGGTTCAGAAGCAGCCACTTACATCTAATTTGTTTCTTGAAAACTTTTATAAAATGTATTTCTGTAACTGAATTCAGACAGTAAAGGTATTGCAAGCATAAAGCAATTATAAGAAGAAGACTGAATATAGCTGATGCAAATTAATATAAACAATAGCAGATTCAAGGAGAAATACCTAAAACTGCACAACCCATTATCGGTCATTATCGACAGATCGGAATTAGACTGTTTTAACATTCACCAGGCAACGGTAGAAGGAGAAAAGATTTCTGTGACTTACACTTAACACAAATCGCAGCACGAACTAGCAAATTCTGTGCCCAGAATGCAAAATATATTTGTTTGGCATATGCATTTGCCCTGGACAACTGTATTTTAGGTGAAAACAGCTGATATGCTATTAGATATCAACACATGCTTGTTCTGCATTAAAATATTGTGTATATTATTAAGAAATAGCTTTTCATTCTCCTTAAAAAAAAAAAA
>VZSV01000176.1:561074-577590 GCA_013398735.1 Nothocercus julius | reverse complement strand
CAATATGTAGTAATACATAGAAAATAAATAGTTCAAATTATGCAAAGTACATGTTTGCCATATTCGCAGTCTAGAATAATACCTACCTCTTATATAGCTCTTTGTTCTTTTTTATTCTCTTTCCAAAATTTTTTTAAGTTCTTTGAAGGAATTGTTGGCATAGACAAACGTAGCATGGGGGACATAATATCATGCCCAAGGTTACTATGAATATTGGTAACAGCTTCAAATTGAATCCAGATTTACTCCTTCATCCAATTCAGTGCTCTTGCCACGAGGTTATATTGTCCACTATTACACACCAGGCTTCAGCATAAAACGTTGCATCGGTTCCTGGCAACTCATTACCATGCTTTTCTAGCAAGGCATGGTTTGATAAGCAGCTCGGAGTGGCTACCTTTGGCTTCCACGTTCCTGCAGCGGGAGGCACCTCGTGCTGCGCAGGCACCTCGTGCAGCACGCTGCTTACACGCAGTGGAGGTGGCTCTGTGCGTAACAGCAAGGTGGGTTTGTTGCAGCTCTCCAGTTAATGCTCACCGCTGCACGCCAACTCGGTGAATGCCAGGAGAGGATTGGTAAGAACAAACCTGGCAGAGGCTCTCTAAAACTAATTCATATGGAAACTGCCATCTGTCTCTTCAAAAACGGTTGCGATCGAAATTTGTTGCTTGATTTTTCACTTTTCTCAGTAGCAAATAATATGCTGGTGAATGGCATCACAGCTCTAAAACTGAGATTTAAGGATTCAGAGCAGTCTAGATCCTCTTCAATACTCAGTCCCCGCTGCGCCTGTGGGCATGTTAAAGGGTGCGATGTACAGGTGTATACCAGCCCCACTGCTACTGCTGCCCAAAGGCTGTCAGTATCGTCCTCACTGCCATGCTGTGTGTTTTATCAGCTGTACACACTAGAAAAAATGGTAGGAACTATGCTGTATGACTTTTAAAGATACTGAACATATAAAAGTTAAAAATATTCTACTACAATAAACAGTATTAATTACCATAGTGTGGAGGAACACAAAAGACACCTGGAGAACCTGATGTTTGAGCATCTCTTACCAAGCTCACTCCCTGTTATTGCACTGTTGCCCTTTTCCTCCATGCCACTGCTTAATGCTCAAAAATAACTCAGGGAAGTAAAAACATTCCTTGTTCTATTACACGGATGTGCAAAACAAGAAGCTCTCCGAGAGCCAGTGGCTGCTCTTCCTTGCCGGCTCCCTGATAAGTAACTATCAGATAGCTCCAAAAAACAACGATCTTTCCTCTTATTCATACTAAAGTTTGCACTGCACCAGGATTCATTGCATTGAGGGGAGCTCACAGAGCCATTCAAGTCAAAATACAACAGCAAATCTTTCAGTGCTTCTGGGTTCAGCTATTGGCGAGCATAAATCCAGAGCCTTTGGTGCAGATTTCTCTCAGCCATCTGTTCTGCCTGAGCAGACTCAAATTTATGGAGACGCCTAAAGTGTATGTTGTGAAAACAAGTATAAGGATGACCTCACCTCACCACTTCAGAAATGTTCACAAATCTGCCCCAGTTTTGAATTTTGCACTTCCTAAATTTTCATGATAGGACAAAAAAATTCGGCACCACATCTGCTTTTCTGTTGATAGTTTTCTTGCACTGGTTGTCTTCATTAAAATTGCTTCAAAATAAACTTACGGCACTTCTCTCATTGCCTTTTACAGTGCATAGGAGAAAACTCCCCAAACCCCACAGACACAAATACCTGTTAGTGAGCTTAGTGGAAATAAACCCAAGTAACAAGGACAATCAGCATTAACCTCAGCACTGGATGATCGCTCCTCAATGAGTACTGCACTCAGTAGACTTTTCTCAGTTTATAATTTCTGCCTCTGTGCCTAGACATGTTTTTCCCTCCAAAGTTTTGGTATTATCCTTTTCTACAATGCGTGAGTATCAACTTGGTGGCTCATGGTATTTCTTCGAGCATGCCTGTATGAAGGTTTGAACCCAATATGAGTTCCCTTTTGCAAATAACATCCTTTTTATGCAGCTAATGTGCTAAGTGCAATTTATTTTAAGTAATTGCCTAAAGCAGGTCTTGGCTAAAGCTGTATTCCAAAGTCATACACTTCTGATCCTTCATATAACGCATCTTCTATGCACTGCCCTTTTCTGCTTTTGGTCATAAAAGCTCAAAACTGAGGAATAAAGAGAAAGAAAGCTTTTTGGCGCACTTATTTAAAAGACCAGAAAAAAAAAAAAAACAAACGTGAAAACTTTAGCTGCTCACATGCTGTCCCCAAAGAACCAGTTTGCATTAATTCTTGCGAAATGTAAAAGCAGGTAGCTCCTATACCAGTAAAAAATGAAGGAATTTTTTTGTGTCCATTTTGCTCAGACTGTAAAGCCAGGAAAACTGCAGGCGTGTTCAAAGTAGGGTGTTAACTACACCTGTGTCCCAGACTTGGGTGAAAGGAGGGCCAGTCTCATTAGTTCGATGCTTGAGTCACCTTCAGCACAGGGATCGTGGGGTAGTTCCTGCCTTTGTGGGTCACCACAGACAGTGACCCAGGTAGGTCTTTTGCTGGGGTAATTCCTGAAGCTGCCTGTGATCTCTTGATGCTACAGAGCCATTTAAGTAACTTTTAGAGTTTTCAAAGCTATTTCCTTTTCCCAAGGAAAAGGGATCAAGATATCTATCCTGCTCTGACTCATTTCACTGAAAAAAGCAATGATTCTTTGAACATGGCACTGTTAGAAAAAACATGAACACACAAACACTCTGTGTAATTAATTAGAAAGCAGAAATGTCAAATGATTTTTTTTTTTTTTTTTTGGCTTCCAGGAATCCTATTAAAAGGACTTGTTTTATTGATTAATTTTTCATTTATATGTCAAATTGAGCATCTACTAGACTTTCCACTTGAAATTGTTCTTTTCCTCTGCATACCTTCTTTAAAAGAAACTTGGAAAAAAAAAAAAAACAGGATATTTTAGAGGGAAAATGAGTACGCTTTTTATGATTGTGGTGTACTGAAGGAGCTTAATGTGCTTTTAAAAACGTGCAGCAAAAAGAAAAAAGGCAACCTACGCAGAATAATGCAGCTTGACAGCAACACTAACAACAGTATGCACACTTTATATTAAAGACATTTTCTCCATGCAGCAATGTGACAAGAAGTGCACTGGAACTGTTATCTATTTTCCAAAGCATATGAGCTACTGTGATCACTAGCTGAGTCCATTTTTGTTTTAATAATTATATAAGCAATTTCAAATTTTTCACTACACTTTTACCCGGACATTATCTTGTAGGGAGTATCTGGGAATGAGAACTTGCCACCATCACGGCATTCAGACAAACTGAATGTCCTCCTTCCATCTTTTTGGCAAGGTACTCTTGCAATCCCATTAAAAGCAAAAACTAATAAAAAGAGTAGTACTGATGACAAGTTAAGTAGTGAAAGACAAATGGTCGTCTTCATGCTTCTGACAAGTTGTGATAGTGGGGCTGTGCTTGGTATAAACAACAGTCTTCCACTGCCTGCAGAAGTGCTCGGGTGGTTGCAAACAGCCTGATTGCAAAGCCACATAAATGAAGAGACTGCTATTTGTTTAGACAAGCCTTGAAGTCTGATTTAAATTCTTCATATTTCCATGGGCCTCTAAACCTACCATGACTTTTTTAGCCAGTAGGTGTTACAAGATCTTTGTAGTGTCAGATCCAGAAGCAAAGAACAACTTCTAAAATATTAAAAAGCACTACAGTTTCTAAAATTTTACCATGCTTGCCAGAAGTCATCTGTTTTATCTGGAATAAATGGATGTATGGATGAAAATGCTATCCAGAATTATGAGTGCAATTATAAAACAAGATACAAGTTTGGAAGCGATTTCTGTCTACCACTGGGTTATAACAACAGCCATCAACATAGTATTTGAGTGCTTCTCACATTAAATATGCAAGAATATCTTGGTGGGTTTCCTTAAATTTTTGAACTCTAAACCATAGGCAAAGTTTTACATGAGAAGGTGAGGAAAGAAGCTCCTGTGATTTTTGGCAGTGGAACACATTTCAGCAACATGCAATGATTGCGTAAAGGAAGTTGTGCCTTTTTTTTTTTTTTAATCTATTTAATTTTTTTCTTTTCTTCTAAAAGGAATGTACATATCTTTGTGTTTCAAGACTTAACCAAAGCTATAGCTAATGGAAAACAGGAAGGCATTTCTTTGGAGAGAGATTATTTCATGGCTGAATTCCCTAATATTTATCCGTGATTTTTAAGAGTTTTTAGAGAGATCTACAGAACGGAGTTTGTGCTGTCACATGCTCTCTCTATCTGTGTGTCCATCCCCTAAAAGCCTTAAAAACTTTTGTGTAATTAGACAGAAGTGCAATGCTGTGGGTTTTGCCTGGACTAATGAGAATGACCAATGGCTGAATAGGAGAAAAAGCTTCAGTGCAGGTTCACTGCTTATTAGATACCAGAGAACCACAGAAAAAAAGACTGAGAGGAGATCTGATCAACATGTACAAGTACCTGAGGGGAGAGCGTAGGGAAGATGGGGCCAAACTCTTCTCGGTGGTGGCCAGCGACAGGACAAGGGGTAATGGGTCCAAGTTGAAACCCGGGCAG
Source organism: Nothocercus julius (assembly GCA_013398735.1). Classification (NCBI taxonomy): domain Eukaryota; kingdom Metazoa; phylum Chordata; class Aves; order Tinamiformes; family Tinamidae; genus Nothocercus; species Nothocercus julius. Next base: position 572,977 of record VZSV01000176.1, on the reverse strand, counting down.
TTCCATCTCCTTGTGAGGAAGAACTTCTGAGGGTGTCGGAGCCCTGGCACCGGCTGCCCAGAGAGGCTGTGGAGGCTCCTGCTCTGGAGATCATCTAAACCTGTCTGGATGCGACCGGGTGCCCCATGCTCCGGGTGTCCCTGCTGGAGCAGGGGGGTGGACTAGGTGATCTCTAGAGGTGCCTCCCAACATTAACCATTCTGCGATTCTGTAAATCTGCCACCTCACAAGGAAGTTTTGTTCAATGCTTGTCTTCTACTAGATCGAAGGGAATCCAAGCATAGAACACAAATGCAGAGAAACCAGAACTTACTTGAATCTTCTCCTCAGGGATCAGCTTATTTTATTTCTGCGAGTCATACTTCTAGAGTGACTTCTGCCAGACAGAACCAGATGAATCAGCAGAATTGGCTCTGCTTTTCTCAGCAGTGCATGCAAACCTGTTGCATGGTGCCTCTACACCCTTTCTTCCCCTATACCCTGATTTTTCACCGGTATATTCCAGGGCTCTAGCCCAGATGATGGTAGGATCAGGAACATGGACCAAGCCACCAAGCCACCAGCACACGTATCCCACAGTTTAGCCATTATCTAGGAACTAGACCATCCAACCAGCTACTGGCAGCTTATTTCAGGTATTGAGGAATCATCAGACAAACTGCTACTGCCCATTACATAATCTCTTCTCCAGAAAAGCAAAGGCTCCCTACCTCCAAAGCTGTCTGATATCTTTCCATGGTTTGCCCTTCAGCCTAAAATAATATTAGCAAAAGTATTGTATTACTGTACCTAATGTAGAAATTAAAAGAAAATCCAATCCTTTATTCTTTTGTAAAATGTCATGAACTTTTCATCGTAATTTACAAAAGCACCCCAGAGCAACAAATGAGAGTTACAACTAAATGAATGTACACATCAAAACAGCTTCATTCGCCTCGAACTGTACAATCATAATGTGTATATACGTATCTATATAGCGCACATATGTATTCACACAAAGACATAGACTTATACACTGTTCGACTGAAAGTCGAAGCAATGCCTTATTTTACTTATGAAGGCACCAGCATCTAAAATTACATAATATACTTATGCACCACAGTACATTACAAATAGCAATAACTACTCTTTTCATTGTGGAATACAGCTAAGTCTTGAAGCTACAAGTCTGGAAAGCTAACGTTCTAAACCCAAGGCTGTTTTTTCTGTGGTTTCCTGAATTGTAGCTATCTGAAAATTGCCTTCTGTATCCTGCCCCTCAGCATGATAGCTTAGATTGCAGCAGAGGACAACTGGAGGACATCCCAGGAAAAAATCTTCTTTTATGCTGGCTGCTAAAACAAACGGAAACACTGAATTACAGCACACAGTACTAAAAGGGAACATTTTACTAGCATGGCCTTGTCTAACAAAATTTGAATGTCAAATCTTTAGCCACAAGGACACCCAGACACAAAGGAAGGAAACACATGTTTTGCATGCTGAGCAGCAAAATAGAAATGCTATATTCTTATCCGCTCCTTAAATTAAATACCATCCCTGAATTTCAGGGGAAGCAAGTACTTTATAAAGCAAAATGGCCTAGCACATGGGTAAACTTTGAACAAACCCAGTCCAACAAATGTGCAAATATTTAGGTTCATAGTTTATATCTTGCACTTGCAATTGCATGAAATATGGTTTGGAATTCCTTAGGAAAATTGAATTAAAATTCTATTTAAAATTTTATCCTATTTCAAACTCAAGAGGCTAGTGTATTAATCATCACAGAAGCCCTTAAGACTGTTCAGTCTTCCTCACAGAGCCAAAACAACACTGTTTTATAGTTTCAATGGAATTAGAGCTGAGGAAAATTTGTTTCTTTCTTTCTGCCAGCTCCCATTTTTACCTTGTCACGAACATACCTTGGTTAAATTGTATATACAGAGCTTATTAGGATCACTGTCTCGCTATTATCACTTGCTATCACAATAGTCCTTTTGGGAAAACATGTCTGACAACACGCAAAGGGCACCGGGCTCAACTTGCACTGAAATTAGAGAGCGTCAAGCCCTCCATACCTTTGAAAGTCTGGGGCCTAATGAACCAGATCTGCCCCACGTTCTTCCACAAACAGTTATCTAATTCTGCAAAGCCTCATTTGAGGCAAATGCTTCAAGCTTCATGATGTTGATTACCTTGCTTCGAGTAGACAGGCTAGCTTTACCGGTTCAAGCAAAAGTACGCTAGGAAATATAACAATTTTTCTTCTTGCCCTCTACCCCTACATGTGATAAGACTGACTGCAACATGACTGTGTTTTTCCAGTTGTGCAGTTTCCTTCATGTACTCTCAGTAATGCTCCATGGCTTTCAAATTCTGCCAAGAGTTCACAGTTCCTCCACATCAAAATCTTGAGAGAGCAAATGAATAAACAGGACATAAGGCCTGGAGAAAAAAAAAAAAGGACAGACAGAGAATCTCCTTTGCTCAACTGATGCTGGAGCTTCAGCGATTGTAAAACTTTTCTCTTATAGAAGTGAAACAGTCATGTGAATTAGGGTTATTAGTTGTCCCTCCACTTCATGTGCTCCAGCAGCCTAGAAGGGAAAAGAATGGCTTAGCATATAGTTTCACTGGTGCCTCTTCAAATTTTTGCACATATGCATTTAAAATATGGAAAAAAACAAACAAACAAACAAAAAAAACCCACAAGTTTGTATGATTTGTGATACCTAAGGCAAAATTTGGGGTTGAGGGAACAGAATGTGAAGATAATAGGCAGAATTTATATAAATTTCTATGTTCTCATGATTCATATTCTAATGAGACAAAGCAGACTTTTCCTGAGCTAAATTATAACTTGAGCTCTACATAATTTTGGCTATAATGCATCCTGTACAATTAGTCAGAAATGTGTACGTGGCTTCTGACAAAATTCAACCTTGATGAAGTGGAAATATATCCTATAAAATATATCCTATAAAATATCAGTGAAATCTAGTGATTTCACTGGCTGACCAGAATCAAAACTTTGCGGATTTTGTTCCAGACTTATTCTGAAACAGTTATAAAATGCCACAGAGTGTAGATAAGTCAAAATGCTTTTTAGCTAATGGATGACAGCTAGCCACAAGGAAAGGCTGTTGGCACAACATACTCCAGGCAGAGAAGAGCAAATACTATCCATGTTTCAAGAGCAGCACATAGTTTCCTCAGCCCAACAGCGCAGTAGTACAGACTGCGTCTCAGTAGGAATGGGCTTAGGGCCTGAAATTAAAGAACTACATGACTACATGTAATTGCCCAAGCAGACATCTGGAGAGCTACAACTTAGGAAAAAAAAAAAAAAAAAAAAGTTGTTTCCTCAGATGTTTCCTCATCTGAGAATGAGTTTTCAGAAACAACCAAGGCACCCTCAGTTGTGTTACCAAAGAGATCAGAACTTGTGCTATTCTCACCCTGATGCCCTAACCTGCATCACGGTACCCTGAGGTTCTGATAGCAGTGATTCCCAGGGCCTCAGTTTTACTGCAAATGATAAAATAATTCATATCTGCCAAAAAACTCTGTAATCACCACCAACTAAATACACCTCTCTCTTGCATCCAAAAGTTCTGGGTACAGCTACAGTCATCTTAAGAACTTAATTCTTAATAAGGTGAGTTAGGCATCTACAGGTCAGTTATGCCATAGTCTACATGATCGTGCTTTTTGAATTAAACTTGATTCTGCCAAAGGTGCCTCTTAGATCTGGCTTAGCCTCCTAGCCCATCTTTCAGGAAGTAAAATGATGTGACTCTGGATTGGCCACAGTCTTGAAATAGGACTTATATTCTAATCAGCTAGTATTTTTATTTACAAAACTGATATGACTCTATATGATATCATATGATAAAAAATGAATTTTTAAAAGCATCTAATTAATAACATTGGGTTAAATATAATAATTGAAATAATTAGCATATTATTTACCATGGCTGATTACAAACTTAATTATTTTCTACACTCCATATCAGTGTTTCAGTTGCTCATGAGACACAGGTAGGCTAATTTGACAACCTCTTTGCTGTTTCCTTTCACTCACAGTAATTAACCTCTTAACATCTGTAGCTGTTTCCTCTTGTGGGGTTAATGCACATCTAAAGTGTTCAACATACATTACTTCTCCAAATTGCTGTGTTGCTGCAGCTTGGTTAAAGGCCAGCTTTTCAATATCTGCCTTTAGCTTAGCATTTCTGATTGTAACTTTTACTTGCAAAGGTGACAAACTTCTTTTGTTTCCCGAAAGCAAAGAAAAACTTCACCTGGAAGGAGAAGAAAAGAGACGCTGCAAGAACTGCTTTGACAGATATTAGCAAAGGCGGGGGGGGGGGGGCGAGAAAAAGGAGCTTTAAAAATTGCCTAGGGAAATCCGGCCCAGCAAAATTTCCGAAAGCCATAACCCTCTGATGCTTCTTGAGGAGCAGCTATCATGTTATTTCAATTCTATCCTGAAATCTCTGCTATTAAAAAGGGATAGTCTATGCAACAGATTAAGTATCTTTTTTTTATTTTCACCTCCTCAAAAAAAAGACCCAACCCAAAGTTAATTTAAACTAATGGAAGACTTCTTAAAGTTTTCAATAGCCTTTGGATCAAGCTCACATATGACCAGGAGAATTTAAAATTTGAAAAGAATTATTCCTCTTTGCTGTAGGGTTAGGTTACATGAGGATGAAGCGTGGTATGATAGCTGATTACTAGAACAGTCTAGGAGCAAAATACGAAGTGTTAGCTGGATTCTATGATGAGTTCCTGATTGCTTCTTTTAATACGAAGAAAAATGGATTTCTCTAAAATTTAATCTGGTTAGATTTTACAAATAATATTGGTGATAAAACTTTCTAGTGGCCTTGAATGCCTTAATCATTTCCTAATCAGTGATGGAATATTTATGTAAAATAAAATAACCTAGCAATAAAAGAAACCAGCCCTCCATTCCCTTCAAAATCCCTACTTTCTAGCACATCTGACACGGCTCTTGCAAAGCCCTCCCCGTCCTGGTGCAGTCAGGAGGGAACAGAAGGGCCTGTGAAGTCACTAACAGCTCAGGGGCTTTGCTGCTCCAATGGCTGAGAAGAGACTCACAGAGGTGCTACTGACATTAATACAAAGCAAAACACCTTTTAAACATTTTAAGTATAATTTAGTGTATCAGTTTCTATTACTAGTTCTGAAAGCGGGGCGGATGTCAGTATTCTGCAGATGGAAATGGACTTTGTGCTCAAAGAGCTTTCACTGAGCAGAATCCATTTCTCCTCCATGTTTCTCTTCTGTTTCTCCTCCTGAACGGTTACATCCTCTGGATGATGCAATTTAACAGGCACCTCTGCATACCACGAGGTCTTTCGTGGTCCAGGCCATCTTAAAACACAGTGGTATATGAGGGGAAGAAAAACACTGGAAACCAGGATTAAAATCATTCTGCGCCCCTTTGCCTGAAAAACAAACAAACAAACAAACAAACAAACAAACCCCCAGGACAAGCAGTGACTCTGCAAAGAAACCTCCACACACACACTTGGGGCTTCAGTCCTGCTCCAGTTGCATTGGCACTGAGGACAAAATTCTCATAAATTTAATTAGTGCAGACCTTTACAGAATGAAATATCCAATCCTGAAAATAAATGAGAGAACAAATGGCAAGCCATATTAATAAAATAAGGAGAATTTCATCTGTGAAGCATATACGCTCTCAGAAAATAAAATTAAGAAGCTAACAGAGCCTAAAAAAAAATAGTAGTTTTTGTCTAAAGATCTGCCTTACTCCCACAACTTTCCTCTCAAACTAGTCATTGGATTAACCTTTTACTGCCAGTGAATATCCAAGGCTGTAGATGTGCTATAGATTTTAAGGAATTCGTGAATTAAAAATGAGGCACTACTATGATCACTTTTTGACTTCCTACTTAACATGCACAGGGATCATTTAATTTCACCTAGCATACCCTGCAGTGAAGAAAATTATTCTTCTCTACAGTGTAAAGTTGAACTTGGGAGACCTCAAATCTAAAAGCAAGGTTCTCATATTGAGATTTTTACACCAAGACATGTGAAGGTTCTACATTTTTCAATGTGGTGTGAGAGTGGAAAAAGATCAAATTTAAAATTTGAGATGAAAATCTGCAAAACTATGCCTAGATCGACAATTAAAAACAACCTTTATTTATATAAAATGTGGTAAAGGAAACACACACAAAAGAGATCAGAATCTCAAAGTCAGAATTTAATCCCACAGCAAGATGCACTGCAGGTGTATATAACATTATGATTCTTGGAACCTATTTTAGAAAAAATGTGCCTAGTCAATGGATTTATTTTGCATTGTTTGTAATTGCTGTGAAGCTGCCCCAAGATTGCTTTTCCTCCTCATTCTTGCTTCTCTTCCTCAAAGAGAAGTTTAGATATTGTCCAAAGAAAAACAAGAGTTTCCCCCAGACCCTTCATCCCATAATGGTCTCACAGAGATGGAGCTATACATCCTTTCATATATCACTAACAGCTCAGCTTGGAATCGTGCACCTGAGACCTGAAGATCAGGCTGACTGGCTGCGTGACAAAATCCACCGGACAGGGCATTTTTGTGCATTTCCCTTTTTGCACTCACACATCCAGGTATGAAGCCAAGAGAGTTCCAGGCACAAAATATTTCTTCTCTGAGAACAGGAAGTTTGAGGATGACCTTTCCTTTTCATTTGACCTTTCAGAAGACATGATTAAACTTTTATCTGCTGGGATTGTAATTGATTTTCCCCAAAGGGCCACTCAACAGAAAAGAAACCAGTTTTGTACCTTGAAGCATATATTTTGTGTCTTTTACATATCAATATGTCTTTTAAATAATACCAACCATTTTAAAAATATGTCTTTTAAATAATACCAACCATTTTAAAAGCATTTCCCAGAATACCAAGGGAAAAAATAAATAAAAAATAAAAACTCAGGCAGCCTGTCTGGCACTCCGTCAGTATATCATTCCAGCAAAGTCTGCCAGCTGAATGGTTAACTTCTATGTATAACTCGAGTCAACTAACTAGCAGCTGACTTTGAAAGGAAAGTTGCCTTTGAAAAGGAAGAACGCACCTTGGTTAAATCACTGCACAGAAAAACAGCAGTTTGTGTAAAGAAGGGGCTGGTTAGAGTTGAACTCTAACCATTCAGATGATCACAGCTTGCAGCTTTAGCACCTTTTAGAACATCTAGGCTTGGGCTTTGCATGAGATTTATGAACCTGGCCCCAAATGCCTTCTGCTAACATATTCACCAAGCTTTAGATTGACTCCTAGCCAACACGGACAAGTCAAAATACAGACAAGCCAGAGGTGCTACATTAAGGAAGCCTATTGCCCCAAACCTTTCGCTCAGAGTGGATAGCAAGTTCCAGACAAAGGTTTCATCCGTGACCAGTGTATTTAGAAAGCCTTTCCCTTTTGCAGATTCTCTGAAACACTTCTGCATATTCTCACATCCCACTGACTTCATCTAAAGGTGAATCTGGTGTCTTGAAACAAGGAGTGGAAATCCTAGTTAAGAACAGCCACATACATTGATCATTTCCAAACCTAACTCATATTCTTAACTCTGAATGTTTGATACATTTTAACATGGTTTTTAAATAAAAAACATACAGAAGAGGGAATCACTTTATTTTCATATTTTCATAACCATATTTTCATAACCAGTCCAACATAAGTATGAGTAGAATCAGATGCAGGATTTAGTACTCCTCCAAAATAACTTAGTACAGGCACCATAAAAATGACTTCATAGTTGCAAGTACAAAGGAATGTAGGTTAACTGAAAAGTAATTGCCTGCCTAGCATAGCAGAGGTAATGTCTAGATTTAACATTAATCTTAGTTGTATTACATATCTGTTCTGGGAAGGTATAACTTCCTTAAATTCAAATTATATTACCCCAAATGTGATTATACGTAATGCACTAGTTTATTCTCAGGCAATCTGAGTAAGTAATATTTGACAAGAAGGCAGAGTTATTAGAAATATTTACCGTAAGAAATAAATGAATACACAGATAAACAAGAGCCTGGGGATGAATGTGCATCCTTTGTGGTGCCCCCTCCTTGACTGTGAGGCCAGAGGTGACCCCATGGAACCTTTGAGCACATGCCTAACTCAGAGCTCGTGAACGTTCCAGAGCAGTCACGCTCAAGAGTTTTGACAGTCTGAACATATCTGTTGCTAATTCTCCTTTGAAGAAATACAAAGACATACAGTTGATAAACTATTCATCTTACTGTTTTCCAGAACAAGAATAAATAGACCTCTGGCGTGTTATCCCCTTTTCTTTTGGAGGGGGTACCCAAATCCATTGGCTCCTGGGGAAGGCAAGAACCAGACCTCCATGACAGGTCATGCTCGTCGATTCTTGCAGTCTCCTTATAGCCAGCATCACACACACAGGAGCGCAAAATCTGAGGGCAGAAGTGATGACATGGTACAGACAGATTTGTGGGAATGACTACAGAGGCAGATTAGGGACCACTACTGTAAACAAAATCTAGCTTTTCTCCAGGAGATGTTACTGCAATGTCAGCTTTACTACTCTCATTTACTGGAGAGCTCCGTTACAGAGTAGAAGTGACCAGCTGGTGCCTGTACAGAAAACTTGAGGCAAAGTCTCCTATGCAATAGGCTGTATTGCCCCCTGCTCTTTTTATTTTATTTATTTAACAAGCCTGTGACACTGGTGGGCCTTACAAACCCAAAAAGAAAATCTCAAAAGACTATTTATGGAACTACATTAGTCTGAAGCAGGTTAGTTTGAAAACTACACAGCAACTGAGATGAAAAATGCACTTTTAAACTTGCCTTCCCTTCTGAATGAATGATGGGTATAATTTACTCTTCAAATGCACCTGGGAAAAGATTACTTTATTGGGTACACTGATCCATGTGCATTTCACTTGGAGGAGCCCCAAGGCATTATTGAGAGTTGGGGATAGCTCTGATTTAGCAATCACCAACTGGCAGTAGGGACAGCTGCACCAGGATATTTCCACTCATTCCCAAGCACAAACATTTGTGCTGATTAAGATAATTGAGGTTAACTTGGGCTTCTAACTCGGTAGACAAAAAAAAAAAAAAAAAAAAAAAAACAAACAAAAAAACCACTCCTGCCTTTGGGTTCGGCCTGGGGATTTCATGACAGCAGCTACTCCCACCCCTGTCCAATACCCTAGTGAAAGCTGGCAAGTAAGTGAAACAAATTGGAGGAAAGATAAGATGACAAGATGATTTCATTCTAGAGATGTGCAAATAAACTTGAGCAAATATTAAAAATATTGATTTGGAGAAAATGCGTTTAAGGGAGCCCTTTTCTCCAATAAACTTCAAACTATATCACTAACCCTTAGCTGCATTTCCACATGGCACAATAATTTTCAGGGCAATTTGAGAATTAACGTTCAGATTTTAGAGTGTTTAGAAATGTCAACATTTCAACATAAAAGTTTCTCAACAGTAACTATGAGAGAACTGTAGTTAGATGTCCCTGATCAAAGGAAAATGTAAAGCATCATCTTCAAAGAGCGGTAAGAGGTTATCAGTGATGTCCATCAAACCTTTCTAGTTTGGATGAGAACAACTGTACTATTTGGGCACTTTGTAGGCTCTCACATAAGAGTCTGACGTTGACAGTTTATCCAATGGACAAAAAGTGCATTTCTAACCCTGCCTTCACAGATGTCAGTTAAATGATTCTCCCTGTGCACACTTACGAAGACAGAATAGGATGTGATATTTGGCCAGAAAATGACAAGCTGCTGTAAATGTATGACAAAGAGACTGTCAGGAAGGAGTGCAGAAGAAAAGAGAAATAATCAGTAACAATTCTATATTAAGAAACTTGACACTTCAGAATATGAATGAACAGAGGTTGTTTTGTCAATAATTCCCCACCTCTGCACTAACTTCGGTGAGTACAACCACGCAAAATTATACCACTGCTCAGAGAAAACTTAACCAACTGCATATCTGAGAAGGTAGAACAAGCACATTTACTAAAATGTAAGGTCTAAAAAGAGGACCACATGCTCTGTTGGTTCAAATCAGTAGAGCCAAGACACAGTCAGTGCAGCTGCATTGATTTATTCCGGCTAAGCATCAGACTAGCATATCATCTAACACAGCAAATTAAATCTTTGCAGAGATGAAACATATACCCCAGAATTAGTACTGAGAAACTAGCTTCAGTTTTTAAAGGAACACCTATCCTGTATTCCACGTGCTCTTTCTTTTGTCCAAGCACTTTTGAGTTAAAACACTGTCTCTCAAGCCAGTAGCATTTCAATAAGACTGATGTATTCTACACCTCGAAGCAGAGATCCCAAAGTATAAGCACGTGATACTACAGACCTTGAAAATAAACGCACAAGATTAAGGCAGAGGACTCCAGCATCTAAATGCAAATAGTCAATTACTAGAGGAATGTAACTCTGAGATTTGGCTAGGACTGATTTTAGGGCATAACAAACAGAAACACAAACTCGTAACCAGCATACAAAATGCACCTCTTATATGGTAAAAACACAAAGGCAATAACAGGGTGTAAGTGTGAGTCATCAACCCTCAAGAGGAACAGAGGAAGGACAGGAAGAAAAGCAGCTCTGCAGCTCTGTCCCCGCAGGTTAAGGACACCACACCTGATCAGAGCTGCTGCTTATCTGCACAATGTCCTTCCTCAACAAAGTGCTGCTTTCATCTTGTCAGTCACCACCTTTTGCTACTTCAACTTAGCAACCACATGCAATGTATTCTATTTTACTGGGTAGCTTAGTAAAGGAAAATAGAGATCTAGAAAATAATGCGCATATGCGTATATGTCATGTGTTTTCTGCTCCATGCTTACCACATGACAAGATGATTAATACCAGCACATCTCATCACAGCAAACCTTGTATATGTTTAATATTTATCCTTATAAATTCATCATTAAAGATGCAGTAACAGGTGTAAGAATGTTGCAATATTCTGACTTTCTTGACTTAGGTTTTTACAAAAAAAAAAAAAGAAAAAAAAAGTGTGTTGGATAAAAGACGTTTAGCACATGCTATAGGAAAGTGAATGATAAGAAAAGTCAGGAAAAAATTAAAGCAATCAGTAACAAACACATCTGTAAGATTTCCTTGCCTCAGAGGGCAAGAATCTGGCCTGATCTGTAAAGCACTGTGCTTTTTATGAAGTTTTAATCCAGATAAAGTTCCCTTTTTCCACTCTGCCACAGGCTTGGATTTTGCCCTTACTTCATTATCATTCTGCGCTTCGCTATGTCGGGGGGGGGGATCTTTACCCAATGGGCCAAGGTGAGAACAGATTACTGCCCTGGACCACAGTGACACAAACATTTTTCCAAGCTCCAGTGCAAGGGTGGACCTTCAGAAGCATTCTGCCTTTTAACTAAATTGGCTTCAAGGGGATTTTTGCTTCCCAAAACCTTTGTAGATCCAGGCCTTTCACCGACGATTGCAATTATCACCACCACCATCCCTTAGTTGGTCAAGAATAGCAGGGATGGGTGACATACAGGCCACTGTAGACATGTGCCATGTCTACATGACCTACAGGCCAGTGAGCCTCACCTCCATCCCTGGAAAAGTGATGGAGCAGCTCATCCTGGCAGTTGTCTCCAAGCACGTGGAGGACAAGAAGGTGCTCAGGAGTAGTCAGCATGGATTCACCAAGGGGAAATCAGGCTTGACTAACCTGATCGCCGTCTATGACGGAATGACTGGCTGCATGGATGAGGGGAGAGAGGTGGTGGATTGGAAATTGGCTGGAGGGCAGAGCTCAGAGGGTGGTGATCAGCAGTGCAGAGCCCAGTTGGAGGCCTGTGGTTAGCGGTGTCCCCCAGGGGTCAGTCCT
>VZSV01000176.1:529975-545871 GCA_013398735.1 Nothocercus julius | reverse complement strand
GAAAAAGAAAAAGAAAAAGAAAAAGAAAAAGAAAAAGAAAAAGAAAAAGAAAAAGAAAAAGAAAAAGAAAAAGAAAAAGAAAAAGAAAAAGAAAAGAAAAAGGAAGAGAATCAAGTAGGGGCTGAGGTGGAGGGGGAAATTTTTCAACAATTTCCAGCTTTCTTGAACTACAGCCTTGGTGCTCAGCATGTCATATTTAAGTATGAGATTTAACTATTCGCTGAGATGAAAGGGCAAATCACAATTCCCAGAATTATCTCCATCACAAAATATCGCCAACCTATTTGTAAATGTAATCTCTTCTAAATGTTTTGTACCTACATGATAGGTATTTATGCCTTCCTGTAGATAGATAATACTCTCAGTTGGTAGAAAGGGTCAAGTATTACTGAGAGGTTCCTCATAAACAGCTATAATTCTGGTAAATGGATCCTCTGGATGTTGAGGACAGCCCAATAATTCCAATAATTTTCTTATTACTAGCTGCTCCTTGCCTTCTCTCTAGCTGCATCACTAAAATTCACTTGTGGATTCCAAAAGTAACAGAGAGTAATACTGACAAGAGACAGAAATGGACATAATAATAAAGGTAAATTAATATATTAGCTAAAATAAGGATGTGGTTGTTACTGATATTCTACCTTTTTGGCTTCACACGCCTAGACAAATACCATTCTGAGACCTTTTTGGTCATCCAGGACATTTATGTATAGACAAGAAGTTGCAGGGTTTTCATGTTTTTATTTATACTCTTATTTCAGGGCTGACACTAGAATTTAGCTCTGCTCATTCAGAAATTTATTTTAAAATGGTCCTATTTTCAGAAGAGCAGAAAAAAAATATAAAATAGTATCAAAAATAAGTGGGATGTGGAATTTTAATTGACCTTGAAAAAACCTTGGGTGTCTGAAATACCAGTTTCCTTGGCCTACTCAACGCTAAATGTAAAATCGGGTTAAACCATCAAAGAATAGAATGAGTGAGTAGAAAGTATTCCAAGATAGGGAAAGGTAACAAGAAGAGCTTAACCCTACCATTTCAAGAGATCTACTGGCAATTTATGAGTACAGTACTAAATTAAAAGAAGTCAGTAGATGAGCAATTGCTTCACACAGGCTGGAATTTTAGATTGAATATAATGAAAACATAGCTAAGAGGAAAATCTTGCACAGAAAAAACATCCCAGCTCACTAAAGAAAAGGACAGTAAAATCAACTCTCCTCTTAGATCCCTCTAGATCTTCTCTTCACTTGTAGTTCCAAAACACAACAATATTTCTTGTTAATAATCCTTGCTTTGCTAAGGCTTCAGATTTACTCTTGAAGCAGGCCTTGAAGTCAGCTGTAACTGGCCCAGTCCCCTTCCCGTTTGGAATAGCAAGAAAAAAGCATAAACAGTCAGCTGTTTTGTACCTCTCATCCAAGGGAAAACAAAGAATTTCAGCTGCTGAGAGATCTTTTCACTTGCTCATGTCATGCTATGACTTCAGCATATGCAAGTTTTCTTTTAGTTTCGTTAATGTTTATTAGTAATATATGTAATGTGATAGTGCATTATAAATTCAATAAATGTTAATGTAAACAGCTGTTCAACTTCCCTTGTGTACTGAGGTACCAGGACAAGAACCAAAATTGTTGTACTCTAAAGTGCTTTTACATTGCACTCCCCTCCAAGGAGAAAAAGTCAAAGGAAAGGAAACTGTTAAATTGATACTGGGTGGCTTAAGCTTCTCTAAATTATTGACATTTTAAAGGAGATTTGTATCAAACGATAATAATTGGTGAGATAATAGTTTCAGCGCATGTAAGCAGAGGCAGAGATGGCCAAACAAGCAGACTTAGGCTGTGACGGATGGTGGGTTTGTTTTCTTGTGTTTTTTAAACAGCCCTTAATTCAAGGCAATAATGGATTTTTTAGAGGAAATGTGCTCCAACATATACCAAAGCAATTATCAACCTCCTCTGAATGTAATTTCAGGTCTTGTTTCAGCCGCAGCATCTAAAAATTAAACAGAACTTTACAAAGGAGGAAAATGTTGACACACGGGTTGATCCTGTGACTGGAGAATAACTTATACTGGCAATACACTCCTGCAGTCCCCGTGGACAACCAGCCTCCCGCTGGCGAGCACGCGTAGGACAGCGGCATAGGGCTCCCAATAGCTCAAGGGGACACTGCCCTCAAGATCCCTGTGGTAGCCCAGAGGCAGCCGAGCACCTCCTGTATGACACACTCCTGACATTCCTTAATGGCCACTTAAACCTATATTGTAAGGTTAAAAGACATAAACTATGAGGATAACAGGAATTGTTTTAGGAATACTTCAGCTGTTTTCTGTGGGATGTTTTTAAATATCACTGTGAGAGAAAAGTATCATCTAATTCCTTTGAGTGACCTTTGAATGAAAGAACAGGCCCTCCATATTAAGAATCAATCACCTTTCTGAAAGATAAAAGATGAAAATGTTCAACTTCCATTTCTGACTTCTTAACAGATATTAGCACCCAAGAATTTCTATGTTTACTCATGGCACTCTGCCTTTAAGAAATAGAGAAAAAAAAATACGCACGGTGTCACAAGTTCTTTTTTATTCTTAGTGACTTTCAAACCTTTATAGCTATTACAAGTTTTGGGACTTTTTTCCCCCATTAGCTTATTGTGTCTTTCCCTAATGTACCATCTATCTTTATGAAATTCTTGTCCTCAGATTTCTAATATTTTCATTTACAGCTAAAAACACTATTTTTTTAAACACTCCTCCTGAAATTATTCTTTTTGACAAACCTAGACTACTGCTTTCTTTCGTTTATTTAACACATTTTTGGAGTGTGCTTTTGTAAAACATAACACGAGAAATTCTATGACGTAAGATGTGGTAACTAAGCCTAATACATCACTAGGGTTGCACTCAAGTGTATCAAATAGAGTTAAAAATCTTACCTATATGACATTAAACTTATTTCTCTAAAAATAATTTAAAACACTTGAGAAAGCGCGCACACACACACACACACACACACACACACACACACAAAAAAAAAAAAAAAAAAAAAAAGTTTGATAACAAAACCAAAAATCTGAGAATAAACTGTATGCAGTAGGATATAGGAATGGAACTGGATAGGCATCAATGTTACTCCATATTGACAGTTATCAATGTCTGTTGGTGACAATCAACAGCAAAATCAGTACTGGAGCAAAAGTATGGGATGCCAGATAAGATCAAGAGGAAGTGACATCTATCCATAGGCACCAACAGCTGTGTATTTCATCCCCTGTGGATAAATATGCATATCCTAATTGAGGCCTCCCAGTACTGCGAATGGTCAAGGTTGATGGTCACTGGCGTGTACCCAGGGTAAGGCTTGGTCCAGGAATGAAAATTCGACATGTCCCATGATATCAATCCCTGCTGAATAGTCGTCCATAATTCTTATTATCAATAGTTAGCCAAGACTGTTAATATCCTATTGATAGAGAAAGAAACGGAGAGGCTTCGATCCATCTCCAGATGGAGAGGAAACCATGCCTATCAAGAGAGATCAATAACAGTATCTTTATCATTCTCAGTCTTTATCGATGTTACAGAAGTTGAGTGAGATCGACCCCTCTCCATATGGAGACATATTGATGTTGGTGGGTGCCTCACTGACAGCAAATTCTGACTGAATGGAAAAGGCTACTGAGATTGAAAGGTGTTGATATCTATCCAGAGGGATCAATATCTCAGTTTTTTTCCTCTGGCAGTATGTATGGATATTGATACTCATTAAGGTTACTCAATTTTGAGAAAAGATAACAATAGATGGTAGATTAACAACAGCAGATTGTAAATTAAGCATTTTATTAAACCATAAATTATGTGCTTTATATTTTACTGGGTTTAAACATGTGTAATACTACCCTAACTAGGCTAATCATCCCAGGTTTTAGGAAGTTAAAGTGGAGCATCAGTAGTCTCTTTAAGAGACAACAAAATAATGGAGGTTGCTGAACATGGTGGAATGTCTTGAGGACTTCACAATTAATTGGATTAATGTTTATAATAATTAGTAGAATTACTTTATCTCTGTAAATTAATAGGATTTTTCCTCATCAAACCCAAGTTTAAACATCATGAAATGGTTGTGTCCATGTATGCCTCTGAAGAACTGGATGAATCATGAGAGTTGCCAGCTGCATAACTATGAGGTAGTTTCTCCGACTGCTGAATATATTTACCTGATGTTTTGTAGTCCCCTCTGAATAAAAATGTAACACCCAAGCATTCAAGTGTTGTCATCTTGGGCTCCATTTACACCAATATCCATTACAAACTGATTTTTTCCAACCACATCCATGTACTTTATTGAGGGGACTTCTGATGAGTGTGTAATACCAAGATATCTGTGAGATTAAAGGTTGTGATTATGATTTTTTTTTCCCCTTTAGCCGATTTCCAATCCATTAAATTGCTGTACTTTTTTCTTTGCTTTTCGAACCGTTTAACTTCGACATTAACCTTTCTGGCCGGCCACAATCTATTAAACACGTTTCTTTGCAATACACTTTCCCAGGTTGCCAGACACATTTTTCTTAGAGACATATAGGAGAGGAAACTAATAAGCCCTAGTATGGTATCTTTTCTGCCATTTCTAGCTTTTTAATCTCCTAGGAAGTTCTCATACGTAATTTGATAAAATAGTAAATTACTTTGGAGAAAGTAAAATTCTTTAGCAATGGAAATAAAACCATATTGTTTTGCCTGTATTTTCACCATCTATTCACACAGTAATCTATAGAGGCCAAGCAGACCCACACACACCTTTTTGACATGATAGAGTGTTTCAGTAACTCTGTTTCCTTGGTGGGACCATTGCCATCTCTCCCAAGAATGTCAGTCAGCATCCCCTGCCAGTGAGGACAGGGACAAAAACAAGTGTTTAACCACTTTACCTTATTCTACAAAGTCTTGCATTCTTCACTGGCTGCAAACTTAGCATTCAGAATTTTGTTAATTTTGAAATCCTACTACTCTGGTGCTCTGATATAATTCTAGGAATGAGTTTGAAGATTCTGTTTCCTCCAGATTTGGTACAAAAAAAAAGTGAATGAGTTAACACTTAGAGGAAGGCAATTTTTGCTTTTAAAGATAAAAAGTTATGCAAATGCTGAATTACAAGTAAATGTGTAGCTTTAATGTAGTTTACCATAATGTATGTGAACCTGATTCACTTTTTGTCCAGGTCAGAACTGCCTTTGCTATTAAATTCAAATTAGAATTCAAATTAGAATAAAAATTCAAGTTAGAATAATACTACTGGTAACACTAGATATTTAATCAAGTTAATTACAAATATTAACTAAGAGTCCAAAACAGCAGAAATGTCAATCTAGCTCTACAAAGCTCAAAATGATGGAAGAAAATCTGCTTTCTTTTATACTTCTGACTTTGTCAAAAGTAGCACTGATTTTTTCCAACTCCTGTAAGACTTTTTTTTTTTTTTTTTTTTTTTTTTTTTTTGGTATTCACAGGAACAAATCACATATAGTAACTCATCCTTGTTTTTGGTAAGAACGTGTTTTATCTTTAACCTCATCCCTACATCTTTCTCATTGTTTTCTGCTGGCTGGCTACCTTTTAATCATAGAGACCCAAGCGCGATCATGAAGCAACTCCCATAGTTTTCCCATCTGTGTTCTTTGTTGTTGAAGTGTTTACAAATCTCTTGTCCCTTCCTTTTTTCCTCTTCCTCTGCTCTTCAGCAGAGATAAATTATCTGAATACTTAGGTTTAAACAAGGAGCACACTTTCAGAAAAAAATGTACAAAACAACAACAAAAGTCTGCAAGGGTTGCACAGTCACTTCTGATATCAGGGAAGAGTGGAAATGATTTCTTAAAGGCTCTTTGGCCTCAGCAGTATTGCCACACACAACCACAGTAACTATAGCTAACTGGACACAGCTTGCTGGCGGAGCTGACTGGCATTGGGCAAGACTTGATAGTCACTGGCTGTGGCCTTAAGAGCAAAAAGAATGTAATCCAGCCATTCAAACTACATAAAAACAGCTGAAGTTTGTTTGGTAATTTCTTATCTGGCATAGTTAGGCTCTAAAGCTCATTATTTATGTTGTACTTAAAATCCACAATGGCTTGCTATGAACATTTAGTGTGAAATTAATGAGAGAATGGGCAAAATCCTTCTCTAAAGCTCTCAACACCACAAACTCCCCGGAGTTTTTCTTTATTAAGCACCAGTGAAGCACAAATCTCAACTTAAGTTTTCTCCCTGAGCTTTCCATGTTCTTCAGGTTTCTCCATAGTGTAATTTAAGACTTGAGTAAACAGCATGTGGAGAGGTTTAAAGGCTGCTGAGCGCTGCTGTTCAGGTTAGCAAAGGCTGAGCAGGTGCCCAGAATCAGTTCAGCAGGGGGGTTATATGCCTTGCACCAGGCACGTATTCTTTTCCTCATTACAGAATATCTGCAGAAGGCACAACAACTACTAGCTGGAAGAACACACTCCCCTCAGAAAGAGATGGAGGAAAAGGGAAACACTTTATCCACAGAAGTGAAGGGACCACCATAAACGATCAGAACGAAAAAAAGAAGACATCAGTTTGAGGGAGAAACAAGACAGAATTTCACACACTGTTCCCTGTGATCCAGACAAAGGCCTCTTGGTGCTGTCCTGCTGTTCACAGAGCTATTTGCTTAGGAAGTTGCAAAATTATTGGAAGGAGGTAATTAGTAACTCTGGCTGTTACATTAGTTCAGGCTTCCAGCTTGCTCCTTCAGTCCCTGGACAGTTTGCACTGACTGTGTTGGATATAATCTGGTACAGGACAGGGAGCTCTCCGGGCAGAGACACTAATGCTTGATGAGACTGGCTTACACCCAAGGTCAGCTGCTGAGTGTAGATAGGGGCAACCGGCTGGAGCGTCTTGGCTCTCTCGCTATGAGCCTAAAGTTGAGCACAGATATCGAAGGTAATGCAGAAACCATTTACAAAGCAGACCTGGTTGTCAAGAACCAGAGCTGACATGTTCTGTTTGGCCTCTATGAAACAAGGCTTTAGCTGAAACAGGATGTCCCATAGCAGCCCGATCTATAATCTATCTCTGTAAACAATGTCATCTTAAAATTCAGTTATTGCTCTTCTCATGTGTATCTGATTGAAAAAAACAAACTTGAAAATTGAGTTTTCCCATTTATTTGTAAGTAGATCCAAAGCAAATCAGCACTGCTTCATGCCTTTTGCCTACTGATAAATTAAATTGACTTGAGCAGAAACACGTTAAATTGCAACATAAGAATATGGGAAAAGAGTAAAAACGGCGTGATAATTACTACGTATACATCATCAACCCTATTATTAGTCTTTCATGTTACTTACAAATCTGAGTAACAGGGTCACTAGTGAAAATGTAACCCTATTTTTACTTTTAACAGTTATTTTACACTCATTTGGACCAAAAGGCTGACAGAGTAACATGGAATTTGAACATTTTGTGCCTTACAGTTCAGATGATTAAAGACTGGAAAGGTACTAATCACAAATGAATTACAGGTAGTTACAAAAATACAAATATTAGACCTTGCTCTTAAGTGCAAGTGTTGTATTTAAGTAGCCAGTGTTACACAACATCATGACAGGACAGAGGACAATACTCCAACTGCTCAGTTGCCGCTACGATTACGGACCCTGGCATTGAACCTTTTTCTTTTCATGTGTATACTTTCTTGCGGGCTGATAGGGAGCTGGGATTTCAGATGGATACCACCATGTCTGAGGAGGGACAAGCGCCACGAACTCCATACTAAAAAATCCTAGTGACAACCAAAACTTTTCTGACACAGATTCCCTATGTAACCAAAGCCAAGTTTCAAGCTCTAGCAACTCAGATGATGTGGTGAAAGTATAAATTTAGTGTAAAATACCCAGGTTGTCGGGTGTTCAGGGTGTTAAACACATTGGAATGATCCTTGGAATGCATTAGCAGAGAATGCAAGATACAGAGCATTACTGTGGATGGATGGCTCACGCTGGGAAGGAAATCATAACACTTGGTGTGCTTCAACAGCTGGAGCTGCTGAGAAGCCATGAAAATCACTTCCACCTAGTCCACAGTGCTACCACGTAGCTTCAAAAATGCAAGGGATTGCTGTTGTTGCATCCTTATGCGCCTTGAATTACTAGAATCCTCCGCCTCTCCCAGCTAACTGAGGCTAAAAAACACAATGGATTTAATTTCTATAACTTATGCACTCGTAAGATGGTATTCAATCTTTTTTGTTTACAAGCTGATCTGTGACATTTGCACCGTAGGCTGACAGTAATATGATTTTGAGCAGCATGTTAATCGCTGGGAAATCCAAGTATGATTCAGATAATAAAACAACTCAACTGAGTTTTTTTTCTTTTTTTACTTGAAGACATACATTACAATGTACAAGAACCAGGCCAACATTGCTGCTTAGCGTTTTCACTACAGTGCCAAGTTTTCTCCCTTTCTACAATTGCTTTTTAATCTTAACATTCTGTAAAGTATATTTGTACACCTGAGTTTACAAGTGCAGAGCTGCAGTTTGAGGATTCGTGGCATACATGCATCCTGCACAGGATAGTGATACCAAGCAAGTCAGTAGATCTCAGAAAACCCATTCAAGGAGAGCAACCCATTTGGTCATCCTCTTTCACCAGGCAAAAATTATTTTTTTGTAGGTGAAAACTAGTTTTTACCTACAAAAAAAGTGGTCCCAGTGCTCACCTGCGCCTGGTACGTTGCCTTTCTTTATTCTGACAATCACTTCAGTTACACCCACCTAATGCTGGGGCAAACTCCAAGGACCTGGCTCCAAACTCACTTCTCATGAACTGTTGGACTTCCACTATCTTTAAGACCTCATATATCATGAAATTCATTCATCGGTAATGACACCTTACTGATACTGGCTTTAAAGCAGCTAGCTCTGCAGCAGCCAGGAGTGTTGCTATGGTAGCCTTAATGTCAACGCAGGCCACAAAAACTACCTAAATTCCCAGATCTAGTGTCCGCTAAACGCCTTGTTGCCAAGGTGACACTGCTGTAAGCACCAGCTAATTTAGCAACCTCTAATGTGGCTCTGTGCACTGTGTGCTGGTGCTGAGATTGCAGGACAAGCCTAGCCCGAGATGGTTCCAGGAAGAAATCCTGCCTACTGCCCCTTAAACGGGACGGCAGTCTAGAACCAGTATGGAAGCGCCACATCTCCCTCCAAAAATCACCATACGTCACTCCCAAGGCTTACATTTATACCATGTCAGAGTGCTATAGAAGCACTACCTGAGCACATGCAGAAAAAGAAAGTCACTGTTGCTTAATTCCTCCCATCTACATTTCACCTAGATCTGCACATTAACCATGGCAACTGGCATAACTGCATCTCTTGACAAGTGCCAAAACTTGGCTGATTTCAATGAAACAAGTGTCCAGATGTAATCTGTAGGAAAAAGAGAAAGATTTGTTCTCTTCACATTCATTTAGGACGCCTGTGTGCGGCATAAGGTTACCTGTCCTCTTTTAGCACAATGTCCTCTTTTAGTTCCATAATAATGACTAAATGCATAAAAATCTTGTCCCAGATCAGTGTTCGTAACTTCACTGCATAGTAAAGCTGGCACTAGCTGGTGCTTGCTGATTTCCTTGGAAATACATAGTAAGAGATAATAAAGGCGGTACTTGGAAATCTTCCAATCTCCCTCAGTTCCTCTGCAATTTATCAAAAGTAACTTAGCCAAAGGCTTTAATTTTTGTCATGCTATTTTGCTGAAGTAGTTCATAATTTAATGAGCTGAGGTATCTAGCTTTATCAACTTTAAAAAACTCTCTTTGGACAACTTTTTACTTCACCAAAATAATACAGTTATTCACTTCTCACCTCACTTCCAGAACGATGCTTCCCACTATCTGAGATGTGACTTATAGCTATTCACAAAAGCAAGAAAGCACAAGAACTGTGAAGCCCAAGAGATGGGTGCTCTTTCAAGGCTGAAATGTAGAACAAAGACAAGTTATTTATTCAGCCATGTAACTCCAGTGAGGTCCAGGAATGATACAAGCCCCATTCTACAGAATCTAAGATGGCAATAAGGCTAAGTTCTGACAACTACTTTTTCTTTTGTTTTTAATCAGAAAACCTCAAACTCATCTTATGACACGTCCCCTAAGACCCAGAATTTGCCATGAAGTTCAGTGCATTACCAAATATGTCAGACATCCAAAGATGATATCAGGCAAGATCTACAGATCTTTCTTTCAGACTATAGGCTACAGAGAAAAAAGGGGAAAACAGAAGAATGCCAGTATTCTTCCTCAGCACATGATGATGATAATATTCTTCCCATCAAGACACATTAATAGAAATAACAGCATCAAAGTCACTCAACCAACCCCCAGTTTTTATTTCCCAAGTATTCACAACCCTATTGTCACTGCAGTACAATTACTAGTCATTCCTGAGTGCACTGAGACACTTCGTTTTTTTAACAGGAGCGGCGTTTTCCGTGATACCTTCTAGCAAAGTCTGGGATGCAGCACACTGTGCATATGCAGAACTGTATCTGTTTGGGAGTTAAACAGCAGCTCTCCTGCTAGAAAAATCTACAGGAATAATGCGAGTCTCAGTCCTCCTGATTGATGAGATTTGAGATTGAGATTAAATTACTTTCCTTAAATACTCTAAATTACTCCACTAAAAATAGCTTGCAACCAAAAATTTTATTCTCCTGTCTGATTTTCCCTTCCTGTCCATAAAGGATCATCTTCTTAATTCTGAGGAAAATAACTCCTGATCTAAATGCTTACAAGAAATATTAAAAAGAAAAAAAGTGCAAGTGTTTTTAAACACTGCTTTTTTTATATACCATGAGGAGAACCAATTCTAAGAGACACGTTCCCAGCAGTATCTGTGGAGCGGAGAACACAAGATCCTCATAAAAATTCCTCTTCTAGCTGAAGCTCCGTCAAAAATTCTGCATGAAGGATCACTGCAGAAGTACTAATTTCATTTCTAAATCAAAGAGTGTGGGGGGAAAATTAGGTTAATGCTTTTATCAGAGAAGTACTGGTCAGTATTTGCTGTTCATGTCATAAATGTACTGGTTGCCATTAATTAAGCTTCCTCCTCTGCTTGAGCACCATGGCTATAACTTTGCTGCGCACGGGACACGTAACAAGCATGCACTGTCTTTGTAGGAGATCGTGAAGGTCACTTCCCTGCTTGTACAGCTCACCATGCATTTAGATGAACTACAACTAATGCGTTTGCAGTCAGTGAAAAAGAGAAACACATATTTGACCCCAAACTCTTCCCTTGCATTTGGAATAATTATACCTTTCCTTTTTAAAGGGTCTCTCTCCAATGGCTCTCATTTTCCGGACCATGCACTATTGCAGCATTTCCTTTGTGTTCCTCTTGTTGGACAAGGAAACAATTTCAGCCTCCTTGCCCCAAGAGTAAAGCTCAAAATCAAGAAAATGTATTCCTTTCTGCCCATATTCATAACCTAAGTGCTGCAGACCATAACCTTGGAACACTAAAACAAATGCAGCAGTATAAAACACATCATTCTATGCTCCCCACTAAACAATGTGAGATTTCTTTTTCTTTAGCAGCACTGGCAGGCAGAAAATTTACTGACAGGGTACATGTTCTGATGGATTCTCAGAGGCCAAAGAAACTGCAAACTTTTTGCTCAACTCAAAATTATTACTGAAGAATCTCCTCAAGATGAGCTGAAAATAAGGAAAGGATTTTAATTCATACTCTGCTACTGCTTGCAAGCTAATAAGAGAAGGCTGAGTTTCTGCATGCAGTTCTCTCTACTTATATCCAAGACACTGACTTCTTTGACAAAGCCTTACAATATCTAATGATGAAAACTGCTGTAATAAAATGAGTTTTCCTCATCATCAATTTCCTAGGATAACAACTATTACCTTCTTATTTCTTACATAAATAAATATGTATGGGACTTAATATGCCTGCTGTTAATCTGCGTGGATGTAACACACAGACCCAGTGTAGCTAATGAAGAGTAATCTCTGAATGTACCACCCTCTGAAACAGAATAGCTTATTCTGAGGGCAGCAGGAAAGCTTATCATATTGAATAATAGCAGAGACAAATGCATTTTGTGAAGCTTAAATGAAAGTCAATATTAAAACTTATTAAAACAAAAACAAACCAAGCAACCCAAAAGACCACCTAAGAGAAAAGTGATTCTGACCACTCAGCTAAGCATCATTTTAGTCATGATAAATTATTTTTGTGAAAAATGCAATATCTCATTGTCCAAGTAGACAAAACAAAGAAAGATGGTTCCCTCCTTGTAATAAATGAGGGCATATGGATGGGAAAACTGTAAGCAAGGGTGTCCAGAGACTCTCACTGGTGCATGAAGGAGATACTAACTGGAGTGGATGACACACTCAGCAAACTATGCAACATACTATAGACTTGCAAGGTCAGAGAAAAAACAGTACCTGATAACATAATCCACATTAAATGTACTCAAAGACACATGGCTAAAAGGCCACTTCATATTTCTTTTCCCTACTATGAAGAATGGATGTGGTTAAGATACCTTTGGTCCAGAAACATTTTTTTTTTTTTTTAACTGCAAAATCATCCCTCTTTTAGAGAGATGAGGGAAGAATCAGAGCAAATGTAAAAGTAAACTGGAACTCAATCAGCATCCGCAGTGTTCTACTCAACAGACGTAATTGCTGTTAAGAAACAAAGTGCCCTAAATTACTTTCAAAATCAACTACGAACTTATAAAATACCAGAACACTGGAGAGCTTTAAATTAGCTTAAGACTATAAAGCAGTCTCAGAAGTGTAGAAACATACTATTTCTTTATTTCTATCTCAAAAATGATATTGCTAAACAAGCTGAGTCAGAATTTATGCCCTGATTTACTGATTTCACCTTCAGTTGCCTAAAGCACAAGGGTAAAATCACAGTAAGAAGGAAAAGCACAAAGTCCCCCTTGTCCTGTGACATGTAAATATGCAAATATGCACTATATAACTATGCACTATTAAAAAAACATGTTACCTTCTATTTTTAGACAACTCTTTTTAGTTGTCCTTAGGTCATGGAGGGCTCTCGGTAGGGACCTTACCTTGCTGTGCACAGCAGGATGAAGACAGGCTAGGCACAAACACTACCTGTTAGGGCCCTGGGAATGCCGGCCCCTGGGGACCTTTCCCACTTCTCCTCCTATGTAAAGCCAGGTCTTTGGCTCTGAATGGAAAACAGCAGGAATATGGTCATGTCTGTCCTATGAATCAGCCTGTTGCAAGGCCTAGTGGTGGCCCAGGGCAAAGACTAAACTGAGATCTCGGCATCTTTCCATAGCTTACACAAATCCACTGCCTGAGTGCTGCATACAAAATGAGGCACACAAATGTAAATATTACATCATATAAATTAGTCATAATATAAATAATGGACAATATTTGTCACAGCCTTGCCTTTCATAAGGATTGTGATTATGCCACTCTTTCCAGTGAGCATCACCAACCCAAATTCTGCAGGGAATGGGATGCAGTTTCTGAACAGAAACAGAAAACCCTTCCTGCCAGTGGAATGTGAGAGTCCCTACAGCTTGCTCTGACTTTTTAAGTTTGCACTTATTATCCAGCTACGTATTCCCTATACAGAGGACAAGTCTTTCCTCTTGAGAAGTGACAAGGATAGAGGAGGAAGTCTATAAATCAATGAGGTACAACGCTTATCTCAATCCAGTCATGTATGGATTAAATAGGACTACTGGAACAAAGATTGTCTCATTTTCAAGGTCTTTTCTCATAGTAAATCTAAGCAAACATGAATAAGATTTCCCCATAGTAAAGCTGCAAACAGAGATATGCTTTTTCACGCTCTCTTTCCTTTGTTCCTTCAAAACATACCTGGATTTTATTATTTAATAGAGTACTTGAGACAACCTGACTGCAAGTTACTGTGATTTACTTCCCTTGTTTTATCCTTTGTGCTAAAGTTCTCTGCACAGTATTGTGTCTGTTCCCAAGGTTCTTCTGAAGAGTTCCTGTATGAAGGTACCATGACACAGGGACTGAAGTCTCCATTACAGGCTGATAGGTCTAGCACTGGTAATCCAGCGAAGCCAAATCATGTATGTATAGTTGGCCTCCCTTAATTTGCAGATACTGGGCAGAATTAACCCCAGCACAAGTAGCTGTACTATCTAAGACAGATTCAGAGGTTACCCTAAATATTGAACTCAGATAATTACAGGGCACAATGTATAAATGCAGCAAGATACAGCAGAAATATATCCTTTTTTTTTTTCTATAGTTTTATTTGCTGTTAAGTATTGTGTAAATCCTTCTTCCAGCACTGTCACTAAAATGAAGGAGCAGAAACACATGAAAGATTGCACTTCGGGAACCTTAATCTCTGTTTCTCTCCCAGGAAGTGGGTCTTCTTGTAGACGACATTTAAATTCCATTGAAGAAAGAATTGCTAATAGCGATGGATTTTACTGTTAATGCTTGGAAAGAAAAAGAGGAAAAAAAAAAAAAAAAAAGGAATTTTATTTTTTAAAGGGAAGGAATCAACACAGTGAGGGATTCACAAATTACAAGAAACTGTGCCCAATGCAGGGGTCCTTCAAGAGCCGTGAGGCTTTGGGAAAGGGGTGCTGAGATGCACAGGTCCTAGACTCTACCCACACTGCTGTAGCATTCAGAAGCTCCTTGCTGTTCATCACTCCTTTCTGAGACAGAAAATGAGAATCTTGGGGGTAAGTAAGTAAATAAATAAAAAGATAAAAAAAAATCCTGGAAAGCAATTGTAGGTCTATAAGCACATTAACAGTCAAATTTGGTATTATTGGGGATAAGGTTCTTTTCTTGCATTTTTATGTGATAGTAGCTGAGGAACTAAAGTGATCTTGCTGAAAGATGTCAGTTCTGGTTACTTTTATCTTTTTTTGAAATAATGACTCCCATTCTTCATGAGTTCGTATATAGTATATGCAAATTATTATATCACATTTTTCCAGAAAAGAATGTAATTTTTTTTTACCGTGACATTTCACTTGCACAGGTGCTTCTTCCCTAGTAGACCCCCTTTACATTAGGCTAGCACATTGGCAAAAAGTCATTCTACTGAAAGAAATCCATAAATACTGTCCTGTTTATTAGCACTTGGGTTAGATTAAACCAAAGCAAGAAAACTAATTATGACAAAGGCTACAATTCATTACCTCAAGAACCCCAAAAGCATCCTGAAGGGACTAATGCTATAAATTCTTACTGAGCTTGGTCAAACAAAGAAGTTGCACCAGATGTCATCAAAAAACCTCTCCCATCCAAGCTACTTAAAGGATATAAAAGTAGATGCTTGAAAACAATAACAGCAGCAAACAACAAACCAAATAAGCCGAACTAACCAAACCACCACCAAAAAAACAAACAAACAAAAAAACCACACAAACAAATCAGAACTGGATTTTCAGCTACAATGAATTGTCAGCTGTATCGTCTTTGACTTAACTTCCTCTAGAGCAGGTCCTCAGGTGGTAGAAAGTTTTTTTAACATCTACCAGACAGCGAAAAAAAACCACAAACGTTCAGCGAATGAAGAGCTTTTTGGAGAACCCCAGCTCTTATGAGTGACCATTCATTTCTTTCTGTTATCTGTTTCTGTTTTCTTCCCTCATACGGCACTTGCCACACCACCCACCCAGCTGCAACTTCATCTTTCCGTTTTATTGCACATGCCCTGTAGATATCTTTCCTGCCAACATTTTGACTTATGCTAACAAGAAGAGAAGTAAAAAGCCATTCCAAAATAAAAAAATAAAAAGGAAAGGAAAAAGGAAAGGAAAGGAAAAAGGAA
>VZSV01000176.1:474525-529546 GCA_013398735.1 Nothocercus julius | reverse complement strand
GGAAAGGAAAGGAAAGGAAAGGAAAGGAAAGGAAAGGAAAGGAAAGGAAAGGAAAGGAAAGGAAAGGAAAGGAAAGGAAAGGAAAGGAAAGGAAAAAGAAAGGTACAGGACAATGTTATGACTACGTCTAGGCTGCTGAGGTATGGGCATATCTTTTAAGGAATCTCTGTTTTCTTCATTCATTCCATTTCCAACAGGCTAGTCCTTCAAAAGAAAGCAAAATACTACATAGCCCTCAAAATTCAAGAAGGCAGACACAGAAAATTCTCTTTAGCTAAAAACTTTGCATCAGTAATGTACATTTGAGCAAAAAGAAAAGAACACTCTGCAACTTCTTCCAGGAATTTCTCCATTCTGTGTCATTCGGGGAGAAGCCGGGTATCAGAAACGTGCTGCAGCAGTCCAGACTCATCACGAAAGTTCTGCCTCGAGCAAAGGTCTAACATCTGCCTTCAGATTATGACCAGGATGTCATCCTGGCTGAAAAAGAGAAGTAGAAAGGCCTGGCTTGCACAGATTCTTGATATGATACAATGTGAACCATCTGTCCCTCTCAAAAGGAAGAAAAAAGCCACTGCACATTTAAACACTGAGCTTTGCTTGGAGACAATTGTTTCCTTTAAGGACTTCTAACTGAAGATTTTGTCTTTCTGCTGCTCCTGTGACACAGACATAATCCACTTCCCATCTTAACACGGCAAGTTTCATCTGAAAGGATTCACTTAGTTAATTCTCATCCAAGTTACAGGGTTGTAACTGGATTTACTGGTTGTAACTGTACTGGGCAGACTGTTTGCAGTCTAGCCATAGTAGTATTAGCCTCAGGCTAACATTTAATAACAACTTGTCCTTCCGTAGAAGTAACACGGATACCATGCCACCAGCACACGGTTTAGTTTCATGAAAAACCTTTTAGCGAAGAAATGGATAGTGAGACCAAGCACATGATGCTTGACTTCTTTCCTTTTATAATTCCTCCTACTATTCAGTAATAAAATTTATTGTTGTGATCTAAAATAAAAAATTCAGAACTCAGGTGGCTGCAGATCATTGAGGTGCGTTACTGAAATTAGTATGCCATCATGTGTACAGAAATTCAGACAGGTTATATTTGCAGCCTTTTGCAAGAAAATTATTTCTCTACAAGAATACCATGTGACAAGGGAGTTACTTTTCAGGCATCATAGTTAAACAAAAGTTTATATATATGTGTGTGTCTATTGGTTTTACATCATTAAATCATGGAATGTCTCAAGGTTTAATACTCAGTAAAACTCACTTTATTTATAGGTATGTGATTGTATTCTTTAATTCCAGATCTCATCAATCTCCCTGTAAAGGAAGCATATTCTGTTTCATTAAAAACTTCTGGAGAATATAATTCTGACTATAAGTAAAGGTATAAATAAATATTGTAGTAATGACACATAAATTATTTTAAGCAATAGCATGTCAGAGTTGATCAAATTCTTTACAACATAACCCAACAACAAAGAAAATGTTAGATTTGTGTCCAAATATGGACATTTTCATGATTGACAATTGTGACTCTTGTGGGATCAATGAGCCTTTTGTCAAAGCTTGATGCTAGGTGGGGTTTTTGTTTCTTTTTTGTTATTGTTGTTGTTTTGGTGTTTGTTTTTTTTTTTTTTTTTTTTTTTGGAAAGTCAGGTTTGTCCTTGTTATCAGTCTGAATTACGTTAGCCCCCAGAGGCCGCAGCTGCAATCCCTCCTCCCATGCCCTATTTATACACAGCAAGAGATGCACAGCCCCATTAGCTCATTGCCAAAATTGCCCGAGCGCTACGGGGCAGACGAGGGGCGAAGAGCAGCGGAGGTCGAGCGCCAGCCCCGGCCCTGCTGCTGACCTGGGCATCAGCTCTGCCACACTCTGCCCTGGCAGCTAACGGCGTTTGAAGAACAACAACATCACAGACAACACATACGTGAATAGATGCTCTTTTAGGAAAGTTTTCTAACTTCCAGGGTGCAGAAGGAAGTACATATATGAGGACATGTACTACCCCAGCCGCAAGTTGAATGATACATGATCTTCAAAGCATAAAATAGCAGAGAAACAGAAAATTCACATCAAAATATATTTAAATGTATATACTAAACACAAGATTTAAGAATAGCTGAACACTAAGAATATCCCTCAACTCAAACCCCAGTCCCCTCTCTGCAGTTATTTAGTGTTATTCTTTACAACCTACTCTTTTGCTTGCAGAGAGAGTAAAACCAGGCAAACTGGAGGCAGCCCTTGCAGAGGGATCAACAGGACTATTCTGCAGCCATGCTCTCCCTTTATGGTGTTGGCAGACCCCACATGAAGGGCGATGAAAACAGTTTTGTAGCTACAGCCCTGTTACCAAAGGCTGATAAGCGGGGCAATGGTTTCGTGCTGCTGTACCGAACTTCTGTGTAATAAAGAGAGAGGGAAAGTTGCATTCACTGGAACAGCAAAACAGGACCACAGATGGTAAACTCAATCCGAGTTCCCTCTGATCTTGATAGCATAAAGTGCAGTCAATACCATAAACATATGGAGAAAGCAGCATTTTTATTTTTAAAAGAATGCTCCTAAAACTGTGAATAAAGTCCCTGCAGTCACCAGTTTGCGGTGTAACACTAGGGTGGCCTTCGAAGCGAACGCGTTGTATAGAGAGAAACATGTTTCTGTTGTTTACAACGACAGAGGTTTCCATCTGTATATCTCTTGATATTTAATAAAATCTCATGTCATAATGGAATAAATCTTCCAACAAAAATCTGTACTAGTATGTGAGAAAAACAAGCCAAAGAAAGCACTTATTTCCAGTCGCTCAGTGCCCTAGAAAAGTCCCACCATGTCGCAGCCTAGACTCCCATTCAAAACATCAAACAGGAACACGATGACAGAGCTTATGGAGAAGTCCCAGCTTGACTTGTTACCTTTGAAACAACACAGCCAGCCTTAAAGGAACACAAAATATTACCTATTATTTTCAGTAAAAGTTAGGAGCGTGCCCACCTTGAAAAAGATTATTGGACAAGCCTGTTTCCAGGTACAGCAATTTAAGACCAGAGCAACTTAACTCGTATCATATAGAGCTGTTCAAATTTACATAGATGTCACGAGGAAGAATTTGGTTTTGTATTTCATATGTACTGACAATGATTTTTACAGTTTCCTTTAAAAGGACAATATAGATGACTACAAACATTTCACAGACTTTCTGGTGTGTAACTCCCTATGGTAAAGCCATATAACTTGAAAGAAAATAATTAAATATGGTCTAGCATTTTGCTGCAAAATTGATTACTGGTTTCTTGCAAATAGCCATGCATTTATATATAAATTTTCCTTTCCTGAAACAGATAATTTCTAGATTAATGGGTAAATTACTGCTCCTTGGAAATTAATACAACAACGTCTACTTCTGCAGCAACTGAAATGTTTGGCTCTTTTTTCTCTGCTCATTGTCTTTCTGCTCTGGTGGGAGGAAAAAAATGAACAGATTCTGTTGTCACTTCATTAGGAAAAGTAACTTTGAAAGTTGCTAGGCAGTGTTGCAATCCCCAAGGTTAAAACTGGGTTAAAAAAAGAATGAATCAAACCTCCCAATACAATGGTATACTACATTTTTAACAAACAGTATCAAGCAGTACTTTGTTTTTCTTTTTTCTTTTTTCTTTTTTTTTAACCTTAAAAGATTAATTTTTTCATTTTTCTTCCTGGAAGCATTTGGGCTAGGACCTTTAAAAAAAAACTGACATTCTCACATAATCACAGAGCAGGACTGTGAGAAAAAATAAATATCACAGAAATTCCAACCACACCTTTGATTCATGTTTTGGCAAACTGATTGGAAAAGTGTTCTTTAAAGTTTGTTCCCACCTTGGCCAACAGTACAGTTTTTCTGGGACGTTACTGAGCAAGACCCAGGTCTTAAACATTACTATTTTACAGAGTTTGTCGTGAGGAAAGATCATCCCGTTAGAGATTAAAATCTGTTCTTCAGCAGCAATTAAAAAGCAATCCCACTTTTTAATCCCTTTTCTCCTCTATTACTTTGGTTTGCTCTGAAGTGCCATGGAAACTCACCACTCGCATGGAGCAGTATTTGTGAGCACCCACGGAATTAATGGGAAAATTTGACAATTAAGGGGAACCTACGACCCTTGCTGTGTTTTCCTGATATGTGAGTTTTATTAAGTTATTATTTCTGGCTCATTAAGCAATTAACCTATTATTCCTGTTCTAAGTGAGGAAATGACTAACAATTTACCTAGTTTCAGAAGCAGGAGGGGAGGCTATTTTTAATGGCTGAAGAAAACTGGCAGCTTGGGATGGATAAGGAAAGGACAAAAAGCTCATTGGACCCTGGTGGCTCGGCAGGCTCGTATGACAAAACCCCCCATCTCTCAAGCCAGTGACACCCAAGGTGGCACGTGCCACTGCTAAGGTCACGAGCCGTATGTAAGCCCCTAGTTCCAGAACTCAATGCTCACATGGGTTTAGATGGAATGGAAAATAGCACACGTCCTAAGGAGAACATGAATTGACACCTCTGGACCTAGGACACCGCAAAGCAGTTGCTACTTCCCACTAAACAATAAAGCTCTACGACTCTTTACCAAACAGACACAGTCCCGCCAGGCCAAGGCAGGGGCAGTTACTTCCCCGGTGACCAGCACAACCTGAATCCTAAAGCCATTCTCCAAGAGGTCAGTGTCAAACGTGAACTGACCAAAAATACCAAGTATAGCAGGAAAATGCAAACGCTTCTTGGCACAGTGTCAATCCGGGGGAAAATTATATTCAAAAGGACCTGGAATATTGCCACATTCTTATCAATTCTCTCCAGAAGAATTGCAACCTCTGGCTTTAATCTTAATTGCTAGAACCCTTCCTGCCAGCCGTGCGATTTGGGGAACTGAAAATCCACTTGTGATCACAAAATGTCACATGATGATTATCTGTGAACATACAGCCCCATCATGAAGAGAAAGTCACATACAGCAAACTCCTTTCACCTGGGAAACATGATGAAACACAGTGAAATCACTTTCACTGACTGAGGCAATAGCAACAATTACTATCATTAAAAAGGGTAAGAAAAATCCGATAAAAAGAGTAAGAATTCCGATCCCTCCTTATTGTCTGCATTTCAATTTTGTAATTCCAGCATGCAATAGTGCAATATATGCCCATTCAGCAACATCTGCATTTGAACAATTCCAAGTCCCAGTTTCAGAATGCCCTTCACCACAAGCACTGGACAGTGTCCTCTGTGGGCAAACACAGTACCTCAGTGTCCCCTGCAGTGCACAGCAAAAATATGGCCTGCCTTCAAAAAACTATAGGAATAAAAATCTACGTGCAAGTTTCAGGATTGGGTTTACGGAAATAGAGCTGGGATATTGGGATGGAATAACCTCTAGGAGTCTGCACACCAGTCCTCCCACTCTTCACTGATTTGTTCCAAGCCTAAGAGGTTCAAGATAATAAAACAGTCTCATGCCTTGGGATCTGTTTTCATAGGATAATTGAGTTTATGTTAAGCCACAACCTGAATTTGAGGTATACCAAAATAGCTTTGGGTAGCTCTTGGTGCCTTTTTGTAATTCTAGTAAAAGTATCTCTCTCATCTAGTGCATCAAGAGCAGTGATTCCACAACTACAGCCCTGGCAGGAGAAATCCATCAGGAAGAGCTATCGCACAATTGCGCACTGTGCTTGAAAGCCTGGACTTCAGGCGACACCTCCACGTGCCTCAGGAGTGACTTAGGGCACTTCAGGGTAGCTCTTGCAGAGCAGGACTTGGGTACGAGAAAGAGCACGAGCATGGAGCCCCAGAGCAGGTCAACCACTTCAGCAGAAATACAGTGTTTGTATTAGGCGTCATTCTCCTTCACACAGAGATTTTTTTTTTTTTTTTTTTTTTTTTTTTGCTAGTAGAGAGATATTGTTAATAGAAATTTTACTCAAAGAGCACAAAAGAGATTTCTAACAATATAGCTGAAATCAGTTTCCTGATTTGGTTTATTTATATAGTACAAGAGCTTATGTTTTCCAGTCTACTTCCATCTGCATTGGGGTATTTGCGGCAAATTTACTATTTTTGTGTACATACTTCCTACACTGCACTAGTAACAGTTTAGTGTAGACAAAGACAAATGCCACCTTATACTGCTTGGATAGCAGGAAGACGATCTGAGTGCAATTTGTACCATCTCCAAAGCAAGATAAGCTTGCTATGGCAGGAGAGTAAATGAGACGAGCCAACTCAGGCAAAGGGAGGAAGAAAAAACAAAACAAACAAACAAAAAAAAACCCACAGAAATGGACGGTCTGATAGGTCTGAAGAATTTGCACTATGCATATAAGAAATCACCCCTAATGATTTTCGTTTTCCAAGCTCACATCAGTCAGATAGACCCAAAATTTGGAAACCAGTGTTTGAAATAAACAAATAGCAATAGCTATTTTGGGAATTAAAACTATCTGCTGTACATTTCGAACATTCAATTAATGCCACATCTATTAAAAAAGATGAACAAATATGAATTTCTTCTATCTAGCTATGAAATATACCACCCAAATCATTGCAAATAAAATGGCAACATTCATCACCTAAATGAAAAACCAATAGGTAGTCGGGTCTGAGTTTGAAGATGCTTTCACTGCTTTCTCCCTTACCCATTTTCTACATTATTCCACAATTGCCGTGTCATTCAGGCTTCCAATGTAGATAGATACAATTTAAATTAGCGGAGCTCACAGTATTCCTACAATTGCATTTTTCGTAATACTGATAAATTACGAAGAACACATATAAATTAAAACCCGACAGCAAAGGTGCACTACTCTGCTTTTATCGAGTCCTTTAGAGTACAATATAACTAATGAGGTATTTTTCTGAAACATAATGCAGACTACCATGTAGCAGATTGATTTTACTCTAATTTCCCATTTATTGCAAAGTGGTATTCGACAGTGATAAGCAAGGTAAAGCTCAGCCTGGCGCTCTAACATGAACGGCACAGCGCTGGGAGAACACGTGCACTTCCTTTCACTTAGAAAAGACTCTTATTTGGGTCAGAGGAACCCAAGTGAAGACAAAGTCTTCTCTTACTGACTTACTGTATTTTGATTTTAAGCAAAGTGTATATCCTATATCTACAGGACAGAAAAGTGGCACCGCACACCTTTGGTTCAGTTCCTAGCTCTTCCTGAACTTCTTTCACTGACTTTATGCACGGAATCAGCATCAGTTGCTTAGATTATTTTCTGCAGTTCACAAATGACTTGCTCTTTACAGTTTATGTTTTATTTTTTATTACTAATGCATTCTTCGAATGCAAATGCAGAAATCTTAACTAATTGGTATTAATTTTATTGCTGCTACTTCAGTTCCTCTTTTGAGGTGTCTTCCTGCATTTCTAATAGATCTGCTTAGTGATTTCAGGAGATAGAGTGTTTATAGAAGACAGATAGAAAGTCTTTGCAGCATGTCACCAACACATAATATCAAAGTGACAAGTTTTTTCTCCTTTTTTATGCAGAAATCTATAAATGGAGACCTGTTT
Organism: Nothocercus julius; assembly: GCA_013398735.1. NCBI lineage: Eukaryota > Metazoa > Chordata > Aves > Tinamiformes > Tinamidae > Nothocercus > Nothocercus julius. The sequence goes on along the minus strand of VZSV01000176.1, from coordinate 521,971 downwards.
TAAGTAAAAGCTCCAGAGTATTCTCTTTAATCACTCTTAAAAAAGTACATAATTGTGTGAAAAGATGAAGGGAGCACTGACTTTCATTCTTCCCCCTCCATGTATAAAACAATGTCAAGATTACACAGCCAAAGCTCTTCAAAGAGGAAGATGCTCCCTCACTAGGAACTTGTAGCGCAGGAGAGTGTTCTCCATCCTCAACCAAAAACAAATCTAACTCCAGGCATCTCTTTTTAGGTCATCTAAATAGGCTCTCTGAAATCCTAGCGAGTGCAGGGAGAGATGTGCTGCACCTCTGACATTTCCTCAGGTATACATCAGTGTTCTAAAGATTTATGTATTTCCATTTCTCTAGAGTAAACACCACGTTCTTATTGATTTCAGCTTACCTAAATGAAGATTGAAAACAGTAACTTCATAATATCTTCATAGCGTAATGGCTGGCTGGGTGCTCTTACAGACCTTGCTGACAGCCCCGACAGTGAACCTAATCCTCTAAAATGCCTGAAACTTCTCAGGACTAAATTAAAATTCAGTAACATCACCAACCCAAGTATCCCCCTCGCCAGGAACGTTCTTGAGTGCAGATTTCTGAAATGGCCTAACAGTGAAACACGGAAGATGCTAACATCACATCGGTTTCTTCTGACGGTTCTCTTGAATTCTCATGTTTACTTCTGCTTGCCACGTATTTTTATTAAAGTACACGAATAAAGAATGACTGAAAAAAGTCTAAACTCGCAAGAGGCAAAGCCAGTATATTTCAAATAGAAATATAAATGGGATAGAGATTTCAGTATGCTTATAAATGCTTTATGATTGCACTTCTGCTGTTGTTTTTAAGAATACCAAAGAGTGGAGTGATCTGACAGAAAGATAATCGCTGCTCTCAGTTGTTGAGTATCTGGAAGAAAATACTCCATGGGAAAAAATGTCTAATACAGTCTAAAAACTTTCCCATCTAGTTGTATGTTCATCATAGACTATATGCAGAATAATATCAATAAACAATCCCAATAAACTTGGGGTGAGAAGGAGGGGCTTTTTGTTGTTGTTGTTGTTGTTGTTTTTAGTAACATGGGCTTCAATTAAGGTTTTCAGGCAAATTTCCTATGGGATGTGTTCTGTGACACTTGAGGCACAAGATCATGATGAGCTGCTCTGCTCTAAAAGATCTACATCTACTGTGGTTCCATTTAACTCTGGCACCTATCACATGCCTAAAAGAGAGCAGAGTTTTTCTGGAATCCTAATTTAGGAAACAGTAATCTCTGAAAAGCAGTTCACATCATTTTGGGATTCTGGACAGTCTTTTCTGTTTGATTTTTAAGGGACAGACCAGTACTTCTGCTTGATATTGTGAGCATTTTGCATGAATATACCTCCAGGCTCACAGAGTTAGGGAAGACTAAACTACATTTTAACATACTTCATAGATGTCAAACATTTCAAAAATTCAGAGTTACTCCAGATACAGCAGCATCACCTTCATTTCTTTGGGAGGAAATGCAGAGGTGCCTTTCTCTCTGCTTAAGCTCTATAGTCCCATTTCATTGCATTACTTACTTACTTTAAGGGGCTAGGGAAGAAAATTTAAATTTTGTTTCTAAAATCTTTACACTCAGCTACGTAATTACCAGCTTTCACAACGCTGAGCACAGTGATTACATACAACACGTGTGTGATTTATGAGCTGAAGTGTCATCACACCCGTAACGGGGGTCATTTAAAAGAGCGAGTTTTCAGTAGCAGTCAGAAACCGCCAGGGCACAATGAGCAAGGACACGATCCCACTCGCACAGAAGTCACTGTGAATGCTTCCATTTGCTTTAAGAACACTCTCCTGGAGTAATATTACCTATAAAAATGCTCAGCTGGCAGTGACTGCTGTTTTGCTGCCAAAGTGATTTTGTGATAAGCTTTGGATAATCTTGTGAACCAAATCAAACTCTTGTGAACTAACTCCTTATCAGAGCTCTAAGGAAAACCGGAAGAAAAGATTAATACTTATCTCCAGCTGCTTACTCACCAATACTTGACATGCAAGAACAAAGTGTCAAATTAATGTTTTCTCTGTAGAGGAAATTGGGCATGGAAAATAAGTGATGACAGGGTTGCCACTGGTTTTGCAGCATTCCACTGACTGCGGATAAAGAACTCCGCAGGATTTGAGGGCATCGCATCCAGCTTCCTTCCCCACGTGACAGGGACCTCTCAGAAGCTAAGTAGCTACGAGCGTTGCAGGGAAATCACACCGTCCGTAGCAACGATGGAGACACTGCCAGTGGTCCTGTCCAGTTACAGCTCCACTCACAGACTTAGATGAGACAGATGTGCAAATCTGGTCATCTTCTGGGAGGTTAGCTCAAGGAACCGCCAGGAGATGCTGTTCTCCTTGGCTTGCAACTTTGTGCATTTTGCCCTTCCGTACCTCGGAGAAGAGGAACCCCCTAAACTTGGCTTACAGCAACACAGGAGTGAAAGGACAAAAATTCTTCAATTTATTGAGTGAGAGGGCAGAGAGATTTGCTCCATTTTTGCGACTTCAGCATCTACTCAGAAAGTTTCTTGTGACACACTGAAATAACATCCCCTATTTATACAAGGAAGTAGAGAATGAAGTTTTACAACAACTATAGGAAAGAGGAATTGGAAAGGAAATGGCAAGCCTTGTGTTCTCCATATTTAGTGCAAGGAAAATCTCTTATCCAAAAATGTAATGGATAAGAGACTCTTATCCAAGAGTCTCCAAATAAGAAAGTAAAACCCTTGAAAGCAAAATGGTGAAAAAACTTGAATAATGAAATATTCTCTCAAAAATAGGATTTTTTTACTAGACAAGTAAAAGGCACCTGAAGAGATGGATACAGAAAAATGACATTGCACGGACAAAATCATCCAATTTTTCATTTGAGGATTCATATTTCTTGGCTTTGTACATGAAACTTCTTTTGCAGGACACTAGATTTAAATGGAACCTAAAGGACATGAAACGGCATCTACTTCATTTCACCACTGATGCTGTTGTGTTAGCGATGGTGTGCCAGTAGAATTAAAAGAAAGGAAAAAAAAAGAGATGTGCTACATAGAAAAGAAAACGGTAATTTAGCTCTCGAATTACACGATAGCATGATTATAACACGCCGTATTAAGGGCAAATTCAGGAAAATGCTTGCAAATGTAATAGAATGCAAACCTGTAAAGAGTATTTGCTGGTTTGGGATCCTATTTCTTACAGGAGCAAGGAAGTGTTTCAGAAGGAATCAGAAAACTGAAAGCATTAGTACTCAAAGGAAACTTTTATATGAAAAGCTTCTTTTTAGCTTCAGAGGTTGGCTGAAGGTTTTGGCTTTCTACCCTTTCTGAGATTTTTTAATCCTTTCTAGAATAACTGTGACACTAGACACAAAATAAGTAATCCATTCTGCACATTTACTCCAAATGACTTTGATCAGAAAATCATAGAAATACAAGGCTGACAGAAACCTCCTGAGATTATCTAAGTCTAGTCCCTTTCATTGAGGAAGACTAAATCATCCTCAGACAGCGTTTGTCTAACTTGTCTTTACATTTTTCTAGTGGTCTGTTAGTTCTCCACTCTTACAGATAGGGAGAAAAAAAAAAAAAAAAAAGCCAATATCTAAAATAACATTTGTTGCAGTTTAAGCTGGCTTCTTCTGCTATAAGCCTTGTTTAAAGGAGGAACTAGAATGACATCTCAGGAACATTTCAGGAACATCATCAGCTACAAACTTCTCTATCACTCCAATGGCATGCCACATCTTAAAAAAAAAAAACAAACAAACATATAGCATATCATATAAATAAAGTGATGTACAGGTCAAAGGTCTGTGACTCTATGCAGCCACTCACCATGCTCACGAACTCCACACATCCTGATCTGACTTTGAGATAAGAGTTTAGACTGAGGTTCCTGGGCAGCACTTCAAAAAATAAAACCATGTCATTATTTAAATGTTGTCCAAAATCTCACTAGCATACAGCTTCATGAGTCTTATTTATTATTTGAAGGACTCTCACAAACATATTTCAAGGCTGAAAAAATTCCACTAGATGATATTTGCTTAAAATAATACCTAGAGCCATTAAAAAACATTCCCCATTATTGCACAAAATCAAAGCCAGTCCACTTGCCAAGTACCCAAGTAGAGAAGATAAATGCTGGGAGGGAAAGAGACAGGCAGAGGGGAGAGGACCATGCTCAAGGTTGCAAGGCAAACTAATGGCAAAATTAAGCCACCAAAACCCTTCCACTGCTATCCCCTTGGCACATACTGCTCAGACTCACGGCAGCACAGCAATTTTCATAACACCAAACGTTACTTAAACTATAGAGCTAATTATACGCCATCATAGTCCGCTTCCCAGTATTAGCAAATACATCTTCATCTCCCAAAGCAAGCTATTAAGATACAGAAATGAAGACAATTACCTTTTACTGTGCAGATAAATAGTAAGTAGAGGTCAGGAAGAATCCTCCAAATTCATTAAAAGTAGGAAAGCGCTCAATTCAGAGGAAACAAAATATTTAGTCTATATAAATAAAAAAAAAATCTAAGTTCTATTACAAAAATAATCTCACATTAAATTTTAGATCAAACTCATAATAGTCATAAAAATAATCAAAAATAAACAAATAAGGCTTTTAAAGGCATCTGGAACCAGTGCCTGTATGTACAGGAAAGACAGGAGATTTACTTCATTGCTGCCATCACATCAGTTTCTGTGCTATGAGTTCATAAGCGTAATTGTACATAAAGAAAAACATTTTGAACTTTCCATTCAAATCTGAGGAATCTACGGCACTTATTTTAAATCCCTTAATGATATCCTGGCTCCCTAGGATTGAAACTGTCATGATAACTAGCTAGCAAACATCTCCATCCATGAGCTTTGCATTTAATGGAAGGAGAGCAAGAGTATTTTAATTACACAAATGCAAATCAGAAAACAACACTCATCTTTTATCCCAGCCTTTTCAAAACAACAGATCTATCAGGTGTCTTTTAACACATTGAGAGGAACATCTGAAATGTATTCCATACAAGAATGTTACTTTTCAGGACAGGTATTATACATTTTTTAATAGCATTTATTCTTTAATATTTATATTAATATAATTGGAACATTTAACATATGCTTTCTCTACAGCCAACATCATTTCCTTTCTCAGCACATAGACCCCAGGAAACTCACCTTAATAATCTTTTCTAAACCTACAGAAGGAAAATGGTCTGGAATGGCAATAAAAATCAAAAACTCAGAATGAAAAATCAAAAATAAAAATTATAAGGGAAGGTTGTGGAAGGTTGTATGCAGCAAAAAGTAGAGGCAGGAAAAACATCTAGAAATGTGTTTGGGAGAACCAAAAAAAAAAAAAAAAAAAAAAAAAAAAACACCGAATTTAATGTTACTATATTACTTTGATCCAAATATAAGTTTTTCTTACACCTCTGGATGTTGAATAAAGCAAAAAATGCAGGCAAAAATGCTTTATAATCATTAAATATATTTTGAAACACTGAATTTAATGAAAATGCAATGAGTAAGTGTGATAGTATGTGCCCGACGAATTATTCCCATATTGATACCACACATCATCACTAATGTGGCACCTGTGGTTGATTCTGCACTGGCCTTTACCAAGCTCCTCCATTCCACAGCTCACAAACACCCTCAGCCCTGGAGAACATTTTTGTTTATTGTTCCAGGTAGATAAACTTCTGCTATCCATTATTTCCACACACAGATTTTTGTAGATATCAGTAATTGTGGGAAATTAAAGTGTAGATCTAAAGTGAGTGTAGAACTTATGCAAAACACTCCCAGGAGATGTGACAATTTATAACCCAGCCTTTGCCAAAACTGCCTGTATTGCCCCTTAAATCTTTGCCAAGAGGGGTTCCTGGCAGCCAAAAACACTGCTTAATAAGCAAATTAAGGTGAAAACCATATTGGAACAGAAGTTGCTCCATTTGCTACTGATTTTGCTGGAGATGAAAATCCTCGTAACACCACCAGAGGAAAAATGAAACTCTGATGTCGATTGCACAGTTAATATATGTAAGAGGCAAAGGAGAATGGTTTTCTTGGTAATTGCACCTTATCCACAGGGTCACCACTTGTGCAGCATTTATCAGGGTGCCACGTATTTCCCTGTACTCAGGTCTCTCTGTAAGCATCCCTAAGAGCTGAGAGTCTATATAACCTGACCTGAAATAATTCCAGCTACTTCAAGACCGCCCCCAGCGTCTGATGAACAGCAGCTGAATCAGCTTGCCCTGTGGTTCTTCTACGTGACATTCAGCAATAGGTGAAAACAGGAACAGAAGAGGGAAATATTACAACAGAATGAATCAAGTATTTAATGCCTTTTTCTTCTTCTGTTCTCCTATTTCTGTTTTCCTATTCTCTTAATTGCTTTCCTTTGGCACCTCCAGTAGCTTTCATACCATTTTCCTTTCACAGCCATCCTAACCTTATCCTTCATAAACGTCATTTGTTCTACAATAGCACCTAGATCTCTGCCTTTACGATACACACAGTGAGTGAGTGTTGAGTCCCTGACTCAAGAGGGTTACAACAGAAGGGAAAGCAGGTTACGGACACGACCTAAGCTCACTGACCAAGCGGGACAGGTGCTGGTCCTCCGCGAGCCAACCGCCCCTCCGTGGGGTCACAGCTACCACACAGACCCCCAAGGTCCAGGCTTTTATACACCAGCAGTCTAAGTCACGTGTGGATGATTTCAATTCTGTCTTTCCAAAACTCTATCATAAGAACGCAAACATTTCAGGCATTTAAACACGAATCTTATTTTTAATAACAGTCAATGGAGGCAGATGTGACACTGAAATATAATTTTAATGTCTGGAGTATGGCAAGCAAGTTGGACTCAATCTGCCACAACAAGTAACTTTATTGTTGCCTAAAGGCTGTTAGAATCCTAATATACAGCAGATGTTGAGGGCTTCTCTTGTAATTATAGGAAGAACTAATTCCATCCTCCCCTGCACATATGCCTTTATGTGATCTGCTTTATTGCACTTGTGGTTACTTGACCCATTTATCCACACATTTCCTGAAGTTGCCACATTCTGAACCTTTAAAATAGTTGTTGTACAGACAATATTTAATCTATATTTTAGCTATAATGATTACTCATGCGCCTAAAAAATTTGGTATTTATGCTCATTGCTTCTCATCAATGGACAGAACTGCAGGCAGTGCCTATAGAAAGAATGTGTTTGCTCATACTGACCTTCGTGGCTACAGGACAGACTCACCGCCTGCAACAGGAAAAAAAAAAAAAAAACATGGAAAGAAAATGCAAAACTGAATTAAAAAAAAAAAAATTGTAGAGGTATCTCCATTGAGAATGAGGGATATTAGGGATATGAGGCTGTCTTAGAAGGAAGCATTAAATTAATTGGAAATGGTAAAAGCAACAGTGTAGCAAACTACAGCTGGCCAGCATCAGTCAAATTAACACAGAAGATTCAAAATCTGCCCAGCAAGATCCATTAACAGGAACAGAGGATTGCAGGGAAGATGATGATATTGCATTGGACTTGGCAACACAACTATACCTGCTTCAGATATTTGCAAGACTGAAAGCTCTGGAGGTTCTACTGAAACATTTAGGAGAAAGAAACTTCAGCTAGTTTATATTTGCACAGCCTGTGTTAATTAGAATGAAAGCAAATCTAAAATTCTGAAGACAAAGAATTCTTAGGAAATGGATTCTGAGCTTTGTAACAGTGCTCCTGATCTTATCTCACTAAAAGAAGTAATTTGCTTTATTTTAAAGCGTAGGGATATTAGGTTCAGTTTAAAATCAGATGAAGTAGCATCTCCTTTCGTAGAGGCCAAACACTCAGAAGTCATACAGGTAGGGGCACGTTCTCATTGCTTAATGGCATCAACCAGCATCCTGCCAACATTTGCTGCCAACAGCAAGACCTGACACAGATTTCCCTTTCCCCTTATCTGTAATAAATGACAAAATAAAAATAAAAATAAATAAAAAAAAACCCATAGAGTTGCAAGAAGGAAATATGGATCAAAGAGACCATTTATTTCCATTTAAAGCACTTCCACATTCATTGATACTTCTACTATTTTGTCAGAAAGGAGATTATATCCTTGTGAAGTGTAGGCAGTCTGCAACTATTTTTATTTAATATAGACTGAAGAGCAGAGAAAGTGGATACTGTTACCTACCTGTTAAATAAACCAATGTGCCTAGATAAATGAAAGACTAACGTGTATCAAATTAAAGCTCATTTGACTTAGTTACTCTGTAGTTGCTCTCTTTGGTAGCAGGCAACTCAAGCCGTAAGATATGAAGTGTATTTAAGGGAGGCTTTGTGGATGAAAAGTTATTTGGTTCTCAATTCTTTCAACAAATTTTTATCTGTAGACAATAAGCAGCGAAAGATTAATAAAACATTGATCATTTGTATGTCCTGAGTAACACATTTTAAAAATAAATCTCAAACTGATTGCTTCTGTTATATTTGGAAACAGGTACATATATGGTAGAGCAAGGCAGGGAACTCTAGTTGTAAAATTTCCATCTCAGTCAGGACACAATAAAACTGTTCTTTTTAAAATTACACGTAAGATGCATTAATTTGTGGTCACTGACAACGATCACACAATATAAAACCAGGCAGAATTTCATGCCAGGTAACTAACTGCCCATCATCTGGCATCAGTGTACAGTATTTGTAGTGAAGCATTAAAGCCAGCTCATCTCCAAAAGGTATCAGTAGCAATGAAGAGCAGTGCAACAGAGCAGCAAGACCACATCCATTACAGGCTTCATAACTGTGACCCAAGGCTCAGAAAAGGCCTACGTAAAAACAGGGGTAAAAAATGGCGAAGACCAGTATCGTGTCAAATTTGCTCCTGGGAAACTGAGAGATACAACTTCTAAGGGAAGATTAACCTAGAACATTCCCTGCCGGTTTTGTTCACACTGTGAAATTCCCCTCAGAGAAGCAATGCTTCAAAGTTGGTGTGAAAAAAATACAGCAATGTTCCTGGGAACCCCAAAACCAGGACTTAACTGCAGCACTCAATACAAGAACTATATATCTTTCCTTTTTCCTTATATATATTTTAACTTGCTTATCTGTGGCTTGCTTGAAATTCTGTTCCATAAAAGTTTCTCAAATGAAAAAATACAAGGTAATTTCAAGTGTTTGGTCTCAGGGATATTCCTGATTCTGAAAGCCTTGGCAGCCAACGCCACCCACGTTGTAATCACCCCCTTCTGTGAACTGACCCCAAATCCTTTTTGCTCTTTTCCCCCTGTATCTATTTTTTTCTACAACTAAACACCACAATGCACACACTTGATCAAATTCCGCATTACTTGGTTTTAGCTTAGTGTGATCATATAATAAAGGTCTTTGCCAACATCAGGAGCTGTAACTGTCAACCTGGCAAGGCTGAAAGAGCAACCTGAAATCTGGAGGTAGCACAGGGCAGCATTTTTGGCACAAAAGAAGCGTTTTCTGGCAGCCGGCGCGCCAGCTTGCCGGCTCCACGCGCCCCGCGTACGACGGTTCTCAGCTCCCTTCTGCATCCCGGCTGCCCGCACTGAGTTACGGGGATCCGCTCCCGTCCCCATGAACTATTTCATCTCCAGCTGAGGGTGAAAAGCCCTCGTGAGCTCTGACGCACAGGGGCGACTGCGGCTCCTTGCTCGCACAGCTCCAGCCGCCCTCCGGAGAGCGGGGCAGGGCTGCCGGGCAGACACGGGCACGCTCAGGCTTTGGCTTTCGCAGGCCACCAGCTACAACTGCAGCATTCCGCACGCGCTGGCCGTGTATTCCACATGCGAAAGGCAGGCTCTCATCTGCGTTTTAGGTAGTCAAAGCACAGTGAATTTATGAAGAACGCTTTACCTTGGCAAAATAGGCAGATGACAGTAATGGTGTAATATTAGTTACTCAGAGATCTGAGATTATATCTGAGATCAAAAGCAGGCACTCTAAGGCTTTTGTATTATCATTAAAGCGAAGTGAGTTCTTGCTCTGTATGCTGCTTAAGGACAGGAAAAAAAAATTACATTAAGGCAATTTTATTAGGGTATGGAAAATCCAAAATTGTAATAGACTCTTTACTCTGCTATGTCACCAAATCCTGCTAAATTCCCAAGCTATTTATAAATTGATGGTAAGTAAGGAAGCACATGTAAGATCAACAGCTAGGGAAAAGAATCATAAGCTTATTAATATTTATAACAGCATACTGAAATGTATTAGAAGTATTTAAAAAAATTCCAGTGATATTACATAGGCACAGAATATTTTACAGAAAGGATTATGATATGGAGTTATCTACCTGCTGCACATGAAGTATTTGTTCAGCTAAATTAATGTGCAGATCAAAAAAAGCCCAAACCCACAGGTAGGCTGTTTATCTTATGCTGTGCATCATTTTAGAACAGCTGAACCATTTTTTTTTTGTTCTCCTTTTTTGATCATAAAGGAAACACTGTAAAATGTATTATTGTCCTATTGAAATTTAACCCTGTGAAAGAGCAACCCAAGACTCAATTTATTCCCTAGTGCTTTTACTTTATTGCGCGGGTGGGCTCAGGGAGTAGAAGGCTACGTAAACTGAATGGCCCTCGTGGCACTGTGGAGCTTCAGGCTTCCGGCCAAGTCCCTGTAGGTGTCCTCAAGGAGCTCTGGCTTCAGCAGGCGTGTGCATAGCTGCAGCAGAGTATGGCTGGGCTTCATGTGTTACTGCTGTTTGTTCTCTTCCTCTCATATATACGTATATGCTCACGCGCCTCGCTACTCAGGAGGGAAATAGGAGATTTTAGGAAAAAAAAAAAAAAAACAAATAAAACCCAAGGCGACAGAAACTGGATCAGCTTTGTCTTCTATAAACATCTAGGCTTTTATCCAGCCTTTTTACCATCCAGATTCACCGTCCACATTAACAGAGGCCTTTCCAAAGATTTAGATGTGCTTTGGATCCATGTCCTAAACTGACAAATTAAACTGCTTACATAAATCAACACCTTATATAGAGCAGAGACCACAAAAATAAGACAGTTAATTCATGCTATTATTCACGGAATATTTTATTATATTCTGTAAACTAATGGTTCAATTACATGATGTTCCAGGCACCCTTTTTCCCCCCACCGCCTCTCTCCTTTTAATTAAGCTTCAACTCTGGATTTTGTTGTAGTGGAATTTCTTAGGGGGAAAAAAAAAAAAAAAAAAAAAAAAAAAAAAAAAAAAAAACCACCACTTGCAGGAATTAGTAATTACTAGTTAGTACACAATTTCAGTGGCAAAAAGTTGGCCTTTACAGTTGGTAATATAAATATTTCAGTGAAAAAAATAACATTGATTTTTAAATGCTTTTCAATTCTTTTAACATTATTACCACAGCACAATTTCAGTTCATGTTTTCCTTTCAGAACACTGTTCCTACAAGCATTCTTATACTGCATTAAATGTGATTTCCATTACAATAATTTTCACTTGATTTCAACTTTCATATGCATAAATTCATTGCAGGAATAAAAGCTGGCTGTCAGCGCTTCCCCATTTTCATTTCAACTTTTTAATGAATAGCTCAATAAATATGTAGATGCCTGGTGTATTATTTACACTTAGAGCAAACATACCAATCCTACTTGAACTCCAGCCTTTTATGTAAAACTTATTCAGTCATATAAGAAAACTCCTCATACAGAGTGATGACAATTACAGCTGCTTAACCAAGGTACAGAAGAAAACTGTTCCCTTTGGCATTTGGGTGCAAAACCTCTTGAATCAGGTTACCACAGTAGTTCATGATGTGTTGCATTTCCCATCAATAATTATAGGTAAGCTCCAAGTTTTGCGGGAAATAAATTATCTTGATGTTGCTGAGAATTATTCAGTAATAATTTAATTTGCTGTTTGATCTAATATTGCATTGAGATGCTTTCAATTCCAAATATGCAGAAATACTAGTAATGTGCATGGAATTGCATTCACGACAGGAAGCCGGTCATGACTTAGGGACAATTATGAGGATTCCAGTTATTAAACAGCACTGTATAAAATACAGCTAAGTAAAATATACAATTGCCATTCTCTAATAGCTTGACTTGTTATATACATAGAAGGTCTATATATGCTGGTGAAAATAGACTGAAATTTTCATCTGCTCTGAAAAAGAAAATGCCATGAAATACAAAAACTCTCACCGGGTGCTTAAGTAAAACCTTGATAGGTGGATGTTATAGTTATGGATATTCAAATCCATTCATTCTGACAGGGCTTGTTGCCCAGATAACATGGCATTCAAGATTCAACATTCATAGCTCTCTCAGAACACCATGTTTCATTCTGAACCACATAATAAACATTTATCCTTTCCTAGTTGCAGATGTGATTGGAATAGTATTTTCAAAAAAAAAAAAAAAAAAAAAAAAAAAAAAAAAAGTTACATACAGCCTGATGTTTTGAAGGGCAACTAAAATCTACAATGCCATCTGAAAAGCCTAGAAATTGGAAAGCCATTTACCTTATTCACGAAAATCACGCTCCCAGAAAGAGAAAAATCAGACCTCTGCAAGTAGTATACTGCATAAGACATAGCAGCATCTGATGCCACATTAGCTCTAAGCTGTTAAGGGCCACTATTTGTATTTATTAATGGTAACACCCTTTTCACCGTAAGTCACATTACCTCATAGTAAGAGTTTCTGCACGAACGCAGGTCATACACTTTGCTATGTTAACATCTGTTGCCAGTTTTATTTGTAGTTTTATGGGTGCTGTTTCAAAAGCTGGGTACACTTCTATTTTTGCTATGGATTGTTTTTACATGGTAGTGCACTTGCTAGGACAACTTGTATTCTAAATATGGGAATTTATTCCATGTGATTTATGCCAGTCCGATGTGACTGATAGAGGCTCTAATGACAGGTAATATTTCATATGATGCAGTGCATCCCTTATAAACACAGTGCACGTTGCCTACACATTATGCACTGTCAAAAGTGCAAAATAAAATTTGCTAGACTTGTCAGTGAAGAATGAAATAAAATTCCTCGGTGATGGCAGCTCAAACATTCTATTTAGTAAGTAAGCATTACTTATTTGGGAGCTATTTAGCAACACTTGTGCACAGTATCAACAGGAATCAAGCTTTGAAGTTACTCGTTAGCTGCACGGCAGGATACACAAAGAAAGAGGCCGGAAAGCCTGATCAGCAAAGCCTTACGGGGAGGGAAATAGCTAAATATCTTCAAGAATTCAGGCTGCGCAGCTCCCATTCAATACTGATGAATAACTACTCTCCATATGCAGCAGTAGTTAAGAATTGGCAAGAGCTACACCTTTATTTATAAAGGTTTCACTCTACTTCATTATGCAGCTAATGAACTGAGTGAGTGTTGGGGACCTTGAGACCACGAGCCCAAATACCTGCTATGACCCTCAGAGAAGGTTATCCAACGTTATACAGTCTTTCAATACTTGAATGACAGGCTGTTTTTTCCTCCCCACCAACAGATAATTGTCCTGACTACGGTTTTGCTTCAGGAACTCTATCAGTATTTATGTTTATTTTATAGCATTTAAAAAATTATAGTTGTTTAAACAAAGCTGTGCTTAAAAGGGAGAAAGCTTTGACTAATAGGACCAAACTTAAAAGACGTAGAAAAAAGGGGTAAATAAAGGCATGAGAGCATTCATTGATGGCAAAAAGTGTTCAGGGTATTAAAATTGAGGGCTGGAACAAACTGCAAAAGGACCCTAAAGTTCTGAGCAATCAAGGGACAAAATGGCAGGTGAGCCTTAATGTCAATAAACATCAGAGGAAACGCATCTAGGCGAGAGGGAGCCCTAACTGCACATAGGGTGTGATAAGCTCAGAGAAAGGGGAAATAGATGCATCTCTGAAAACACTTGGCAGTGCTCAAAAAGCCAAAGAATACACTATTTCTGCAAAGGAAGAGAAAACCAAGCAGGAGCCTTACGACGACTCTGTACAAATCCACAGCGTTTCTGATACTAGGCTCAGTTCTACTCTTTCTTTTCAAAATGACCTACTGAAACAAGAAAATACTAAGAAAATGGCAGCAAGGACAGTTAAATCAGACTAGGACTGTAGCTTGGAAAAGAAATTTCTGTAGGGGTATATGATAGATACCTTCATGAGTAATATAATGTGAGTAGGGAATTTTAAATGACATGCTCAGATAGCAGATACAAAATAAACAAATGGAATTTAATCTCACCCATGGTAAATAAAAACTGGAATTAATTGCCTCAGCAACTGGTGAAGATATTAACAGTTTACTTAGGTTTGAAGACCGATTAGACAAACTGATGGAAGAAAAATTCCTCAAGGATCTATTAAATCCCAAGATAGCACATTTGGATCAGAAAGTTTCTATTAGGCTCCCATTAGCCCGAGGAATATGGATAAGATATGTAAGACCTTCGGGGAGGGGGGAAGAGAGAAATGGTGAGGGTAAAAATCTATGCAAAATACATTAAAAAAAAAAAAATGATGTCAAAGGAAATTCAAGCAAAAAAAAAAATCAAGGGCATCATAATAACAGAAAACATCTTTGGAGGAACCAATGTCTAGGAAAAAAAAAGAAAATATACTGAACATTACAACACAGAGAGACATGTTAAGACTTAGTTTGTGTCTGTTTTCAAGATCATCAGCTATGTGGGAACAGGTTCCTTTTTCTACTAATAAAGTTCTGAACAGTCTTCTAAGAGATCCCATCCTTAGGTAATGGCACAAGACAACTACTACCTTGATTTGCTGTGCTTTGAATTGTGAATGTAGCAACAACATAATGAAGTATAGATTACTTAATTTAATTTTATGAGATGAGTAGTTACAGTTGAAAGTCACCAAAATTTGAGAGAAAGCTGTCTAAAGAAGAGATCGTTCTATCAATCCCTACCCATTTGAACTGGGTTTTCCAGGGAAAGCTACAATCTGTGTTTATCCATCCATGAAGGTTATCTGAACACTCAGAGGAGTAAGTTACAGTAGTCGGTGAAAACAAAACATCACCTCCTTAAAGCCTTAAGCTGTTAGAGGCAATGGACTCTCCCACTGGAATTCAGGGCATTAAGAGCTGGCACCTAAATAACCTTTGGTTGATATTTTCTCTTTTTTTAGGCATACCACCATTATACTGTACTAGAGTTAGTGAAGCACAAGTGTCTTGACACATCTAAATTATAAACTACCATTTGATTGGTGGTACCCTACCCTTTTAAATATAAAAGATGTCAATCCTTTCTCCTTCGCAGTTATAGTAAAGCAATGCAAACCAATATGCATTAGGGTGAGCGTAACTGTCCCCTCAGCATTTACCAGTGGTATTACACTCTTCTAGAGCCAGATACTAGAATATTATGGTAGATTATGAACATACATTAATTTGAATATATTAGGTTCTCCTCCACCTCCCAAGCAGAACATGTTGTCAATGACATGGCATTTGCTGGCTATCAAGAATCTGTGGTTTAGACAGCATGCTTTACGTGTCGTTTGCTTTCCCCCAAAGACAACTCCTAGTTTTGCCCATCTTGACATAATCAACTATGCTTTTCTCTCTTCAGCTAGGAAGTCAGTCTCGTAATCCAGCAGTTACAATTATGGGATTCAACCCTGTAGTCACATCCTTCAGCTGACTGTCTCTATGTAAGAGCCATCACAACACAGACACACTCAAGATCTTCTATTGACTCTTTTTTGGTCAGAAGCCACTAAAGATTTTTGTAACCTTGTTACTGCTGCCTTGTTCCTTAGCTTTAAGCAGCTACAAAATTGCTTTAATTATTCACTTGGAATAGCATATCTAGGCAAGTTAATCATTTCTCCTCTCTTCTGCTGCAGACTGGCTGTGTGTAGGTACTCATTAGCAGATTTCACAGAACAATTTACAGCTCCTGGATTGTCCAGGAAATGGTTGATATTATTAATCACTTACATTTGAGAGGAATGATTTAGGACCAAAAATAGTATGGTATGCTTCCTGTTCTCAGATTATTTGACAGGAGCACTATAAAAAGAGGGCATTCTGAATGACACGTAGAACTTTTTTTTTTTTTTTTTTTAAATGGACAAAACTGTTAAAATAAATGTAGTTTTGAAGGGAATTATTTTTTGTTTCCACTTAATATTTAAGATATTTATTGAAGCATAACTATCAATTCCTTCTAGGTTGCAAAAATCCAAGTTGTTTTCTAAGGAAAAAAAAAGGTCTCTTTGAAAATAAATGACAAGTTACCTACTGACAATAAAATTACTGTGCTATTAAAGAAATAGTTGGGAAGAAACTTGAGCAAATTATTGCACATGTCTTTCCCTGTATTACATGTCTTTTTAGGCATCTACTTCAGATCACCCTCAAAAGACAGGACACAACTAGACCAATGTTTGGTTTGATCCAGCACACACAACACCATCCTGATGGCCAGTGTCCCCTCTTATATAACCTTCTGCCATAGTCCCCACTGGTAATTTTTAGTCCTTACATCAAAAACAACAACAAAAACAAACCTCCACCCAACTAAAAATCAATAAACTAATAAAACCCTCTTTTACATCTCCCAGTGCTCTATGAAGCCAAATAAAGCGCATGATGTGGGGATATAAAGAACTGGGGTTCTGTACATGCTATACATTAGTGAAATGGTACCATATAATCCACAGCTGAGGGGATGGCCAGGCCCTTACAGTGAGGGTGATGCCCATATAAAACATAAGAATGGAGAAAGATGAATCAGTGGCATGACATGAATGCAGATGAATGTTAATTAGCAACATTGATAAACATTTTAGAAATGTGATAAAAGTCTGAAGGGAGCACAGCAGTCTGTACAAGGGATACCAGGAGTCCGTGAGACTGACGCTCAGTATACCTGCATGCTGGATATCCCACTCGTGAGTTCAAGACTACCCCAAGATCACTACTATGTCTAGGTGATACACTTTTGCTTTGCAGTGGCTCTTGCAAGCACCCATACCATGCAACAACAGGAGAAAAAAAATAAAAAATAAAAGAGCTGAATAGTCCCATTCAACTATTTTGCATACATATACGTGTGTATTACAGACTGAGAATCAAGCAGCCGCCTCATATGGGTTTCCTGAAAGGTAGGGTGCAATGGGATAGATGATCTTTGCAAAGATAATACAGTTACATATTCTGGTGGCCCGTGTCAGCTCCAGACACATACACTCATTGAAATTAAAGTCATTCATCACTTCGATACAGCTCTGTCACTTAGATCAAAGAAAAAAAATCTTTATATCTTCCTGGAAAAGGCAACAAGGCAAACAGATAAAGCATTACCCAGAGAATCTGTAGGAGGCTAATATATCTTTACCTCTCCAGTCTAGGTTTCCATATGTATTAAAAAGGTGATTTTTGTGGCTGCAAGTATGCATGTAATTACCAACAAGAGGCTGCCATCATACTTCTTAGAGTAAAAAATGTTAATATTCCAGTAGTTCTTAAAGTGGAAAGAATGTTTACATTTTACTGCATTTCCAATAATCTGCATATATTACAGCCAGTATCATAGCCAAGTAAAGCTCAATTTGAAATACGCTATGCCATGGTGAATGACTGCTTGTTAAAAGCAGAAAAGTTACCACCCAGCCTGAGTGACAGGATAGTCTATATCCTTAATTGTTTTGCTCCACATATTAAACACGTGGTGACAAGCACTTCAAAACCAGCTTTCAGGTTACTCCCTGGGGTGCTAATCACCTCTTCACCAAGATCAGGCAGGCCACAGGCCACTCTATCCATCACCCAACAGCCAATAAGTGTTGCTCATCCTTCATATTCAGATGATATTCTTGACATTTCAAAAACCTGCCTGTGAGCAATCTGCTCACCCTCCTCCTCAGACGGCAGCAGCGGAGAGCAATATGCAAAATTTTGATTCAAGACATCAAAGTTCCATCAATAATGATGCATTTTTTGATGAATTTTATTCCTCTTAAAAATCTTCATTTCTATTCATACGTGCATGTGAGATGTGCCAGTTTAGAGGCCTCTGCACCAACAGCACTGCACTATAAATTATGTCAATCAATCACTACTGTAGGAATGACGTATGTCAATACTGTATGGCTGTGGTCACATCACAGATAGAAAGCCACAATCACGAGCTGACCATACATTTTCATCACATTTGATGGTGTAAACAGCATTCACTCAAAGTCCCACTGTTTTTTTAATTAAAAAGAGGCAGCTACTAATTAGGTATTTTGGGGAAGCTAATTTTATATGCAGCTGACATACCTAAGGAAATATTCATTTCTTCTGCCCAACCCAAACAATACAATCAACACGGAAGAAACTTCATCTAAATAAATCCAGTGAAAGAATCATTGCATTTGAAGAGTGAAGAAAAATAATGTCTTCTATATTGTGAACAAAATCTCATTAAGATTTATTAAAACTGTTTATATTCAGGAACTACATAAGTAACTTATTCATATTCATAGAGCTCATGATGCAGATGCATCACTGTACCAACATGATGGTAACGCAAATGGCACAAAGGTTTAAAGAACCTTATTCAAATGCACGTTAGACACTTTGGCATTTTAAGCAGTTCACAGACGTACTACTGGGAGCTCTCTAATTGACACAAATAGAATGCAGGCACCCAGGAAACATCTGTGCTTATGAAAATCTGCTCTTTTAGGCGAGTCCTCCATAGGACATCTTTCGTGAAATGTTTACAGTGCAAGACACACAAAGAAGCTTTGATTTTTAAGGTCTTGACTTTCATACATTAGAGGTTTAGTCACATACATAATCTGTATGGTAACATTGCAAATATTCAATATCTAAACAGGAATCTCCAGCCTTGCTGCCATGTACAGTTTTAGTAACAAGTATGTAGTTCCATTCACACCTACTTCCCTTCTAAAGTATATTTAATATTTTTTAATATTTTTAAATCTCCTGTTAGAATTTTGATACAGATTTACCTAGGAATTCCCAAGTTTTGAAGAGTTTTACCAGTCTCTACAATACTTCCTTATGGAAAAAAAGTAGTCTAGTAGAGTGTGTTTCAACAAGAAACCTCATTTCCTTCTTGATTTGACATGAACAATGTGAGTCAATCTCAAAATATCCAATTTTTATCATTGCAAATAACTTAATAGCCAGAAGGAAAAATGCATGTGTAACATCTATGAAAATGATGCTGAATGCTGCAGGTCCCTGCTTCTAACCCTAGGTATAATGTATTGGTTTCAGATGTGCCTCTAACTCTAGGCACATCGCTGCTGTCCCTTGTCTCTCAAGGTTAACTTGACTGTATTGCTAGCTAGGAAAATAAGACTTAAATCAAGTAGTTAAACACGATACCTTTTATCTCTCAGATCAGGAACATCTGAATTGCTTGTTCAGTATGCCACAGACAAAGAGTCATCTCACAATAATAAAGAAAAATCAGAATTCTGTTAGAACTTGGTAGCTTGAGTGAGATTTGAGGCTTCCCGCAGTCTCTTTGGGATCTGTATCTTGGCTGGAAAGCAGCTGGTATTTTATTCGCTGTGTCATCTGAAGCGTTCCTGTGTGCGCTTTCCCTCTTTTCAATATTTATGCATATATTTCCTCTTTAAATAATTCTATCAATGACAGCCATGGGACTACAGACATACGGATAGAGGACGGATGCCTCCTCTCCTGGCTCAGGGAATCAGCTAGCCAGCAGGCAGGAGGGCAGTACTGCACTCACATCTCCTGAGGACATCCTCAGCACAGACACTCATTCTCCCTACAGGCTCCAAGGGGATCTAGAAGCCTTACGCTGTCAATAGTACCGAGAACTGATGGCTTTCCTGTGAATTCCCAGAAATGCAGCAAGCCAAAGGGAAGCAGAGAGATGACCTTCTCCTGCCTTTCAGCTCCTGCACAGAAGGAACTGTCAAGAGGAGAACTAGTTTTGTGCAAAGTTTGAGGGAGACACTGTGAAAATGCAGAGGATATCCAGTTCTCACTGACTTGCCAGTCCATTAGAAGACTCATCTACCACGGTCCTCCTTCACGCTGAGATTTTTACATGTATTCCTCAAAACCACGTGCTGCTGTTACTGAGGAAAAGGCCCTATCCACCTTTGCAATGCAGCACAGGAGATATTCAGATATTCCTTAGTATTGTCCTTTTCCAGACAGCAATTAACAGCTAGGTTTCACAGTCCAAATTTCAAAAGCACCCTGCAAAAGCAAACATTCAAGCATGACCTTTATTCCTCCTTATACCAGTAGCAAAGGACCTTTCCAGAAATATTTACCCCAAAGGCATTCATTTTGTACCAGCCCTTGCTCATTCCAGCTTTTGAGCACGTCTGAAGGGGTCCTTAAACAAATTTTTCGGCACTATAGACAGAACCTTTCCGACAGCTCATTAGGCCGTGCCGCAGAACGCGCGAGCTTTTCCAAACAGGCCTGGAGACTTGGGTGCCTCCGAGTTCAGCTCCAGCTAACAGATTGCTGCGGCTCTAATTAAAATGTAAAGGAATTCTAAGCACACTACCCTTGGTAAAGCAAATGCACCAAATGACTAAAAAACTTGCTTCTCTCGTAGTAACAGTTTACTAAAATGGAACATTATGTTTGCACTTAATGAAAGGGAGGAACAATTTTATATCACCAAGTATCTAACAGCCCAATTTTTAAAAGGCATCCTAAGCAAGTGACAGTATATGAAAGTGACTCCTTGTTGTGATAAAGAGATTATTAAGACCCATTTTTAACGCAAAGTGCCATGATCTCTGTAGCACAGAAAAATGGAATTTCTAATGAGGTGCACATTATATCCTTCTGAGGGCATTATTGCCATTAACCGCGCTTCAATAAAAACCCACAGAATAGTAATAATTACATTGCTTTACTGGGAAGTGATTTCCAGATCTGGGTACTCCAACTGAGGTCAAAGGCCCACAACATTCCCATTTATACCCGAAACTCCTCTCAATATGATTTTCATGTTGCTTATAGCTGTGCACTTCCTATCCAATAGGAGCAGGGAATATAATTTTAATAGGCATTAACTTATGTGGAGATAGCTGTTCTGTAAATGTTTGTTGCTCCTAAGAGGTTGAAGAAAGCTGACAGAATACCAACACAGAGCTTTACAGATGTACAGAGCTGTACAGATGTTTTTCTAAGATATAAATACCACAAAAACTTGCCCCCAAAGGATTAACCAACATAAAACATACACACACACAAAGAGGCATAAAGACTATGGCTTTATGGCATAAAAACAATGGCTAACACAAATATTGAAACCTCTTTAAAGGTGCTGCGCAAAGGCACAGCAGCGAATCTACCTCTCCTAGAAGCACACAGTCAAAACTGCATGAGCCTGAATTTGTCTCATATGCTGAGCCAGTCCCTGTGGAAGTAGATGCACAATATTTCTTCATTCTTGGAAAGTGCTGGTTATATGCAATCCCCCACCTTCACTAGACACAGTGCAAAAATATGGCACATATTTCAAAATACTCCAAAGTTTGTTTCCAGCACAAAAATACCTATAGTTTATGGTCTTCTTTCAGTGTCTGTTTTTTTCTCTGACAGCAGAGCACTTGATCGGTGATGACAAACAAGCAGCAGAATTTAGTTGCTTTCTGCACCAGTGGCTGCTTCTCTCTCAAGGGCTGGATGAATTAGGGCCTCATCAGCTCGCAAATATGAAGACATAGAGGATGACCATCACCTGAGAGCCAGCAGCACCATTTATTAGCAGTTGATGTGGAGAAGAGTTTTGCCTTATCTCAGAAGTAATAAAGTCTACAGGATTAGAGCTCTGCAAGTCTTCTGTGCAAAAATCCAGAGCCAAAGTTGGATACGTGTCAATGAACATAACGTAAAGCATGATTTTCCCTCCAAAAGCTTGAGATACAGCAGCCTGCAGATAGGGAACTCCTTGTGTGCTCCTAACGCACGGCACAAACGCCAGCCGCTCGGCAGTGCGTGCTTCAAACAAGCAGAGGAATCCCTGTCCTCAGACCTACAACCAGCAAACAAGCTGGCAAAGACATTAAGGCCGATCTAAAGCCCTCACTCTCTCAGAATTAACGTCCTGAAACACATTGATCCTAGGACACTTAAGCATATGCATAACTTTCAATGCAGCAGTAAAATCCATCACCTTCAATGGGACATGACTGAAGTCTGCCTTGCTGCTAGATGTCTCTGTTTAGATGGTATCCGTCTTGGAAGGGATCAGTGCAGCAACCTTCACCTGCAAGAAAACTCCACAGAAAGCTTATTCCTAACCACACTCTGCCTACTAACTTCATCTCTAAGCGGATTGTAAAAAGACGAGGGAGAAGAGTCTGTTTGTAACGCACAAATTCTGGATGGAGAAAAATACAGCCTGCGAGAGTTCAGAAAGCAAATGTCAACCTTTGCTATGGAAAGCAGCCAGAAACTTCAAAAGAAATTTGTGCCTCGCTGAAGCAGCCATCCCCCTCTGGCTGCGCTGAGCAGAGCCAGGGGGCTTCGTGCACAATGTTAGAAGGAAGCCTCCAGTTTCAGGAACATTGGCAGTACATTTTTCCAGGCCACGAAGGGCAGGGAAAGCTGCTGCTCTGACAACAGTCTCAGGAAGAAACATAGAAATGTACAGGAATTCTCTTTCCAGTGACCAGAGAATAAAGGCTAAAGATGACCATGGAGAGAAATTCTTCGGCTTCAAGATCTAAAGAGATGACTTCCTGCATCCAGAACCAACAGATGTCTTTCCTCCCTCTTTCATCTTTTATCACTTAGTCTGGTCCCTTCATATTAAACCACAAAACTATGTTGCAGCTCCAGCACTGAGCCCAACCAGGCCCTCCCTGCACTGGGATTTCTGTTTTAACGCCTTTACCACCTCTCAACCTCTAATGGGTGAATCAGCCCTAGCTACAATTAACAGCCCTGACAGACAGACACTACTTACTATTTTGTGTCACATTTAAAAGATTAATTCCTTTTATTAAAATAAATAAAAAGAAAGATTCCTTAAGTTTTCCCTCCCTTTTAAAGGTCTCCCATAAAAATGCCAGTCCTACACACTCAGGCAACATCATTCAAGGTGAATTTTGATAACACATCATCTTTCATCACCTGCTGATGATTTTTGTAGCTTTTCCACTATGAGGAATTTCTTTGCCCTTCCCTAGGAGGTCTCCAACAATACTGTTTTTCCTCTGCTGCCAAAAACACTTTATCAAAACCCATGCACAACTGTGTACTCTGAAACACTCTGCTGGATGTGTTACTCCAACATTATACATTTCTGCTGTCCTCTGCTATGAAAAGGCTTTGTCTGCACCTCACACGTGCAGAAGGAAAACAGAATTTCAGCACATGCCCCTGAGTATTCAGCTGTGGAAGAAGCTGTAAAAGCTCTCTAGGCTCCAGAGGCAGAGGTCAATTTGAGGGAAAGGCTGAATAATACAAGAAAGGAGGGGCTAGATATAGATGTCTTTTTCAATCCTTGTTGCTCTGCCTTCATCACTCAGAACAGAGGAGAGAAAATGCCCAGAACATGCCCGAAATTCAACACTTCCCTGCCAGTACTGAGCATGAGTACTGAGCTCTGTTCTTTAGAGCAGAGCCTAGACCTCCGTGTGGGGTGAGAACTGGGGCAGGGAATCCAGGACACCCAATGTGGCAGAGTGCCTGACCCTTACAGCTGCAGATGCTCTCATTCCTTTTCCTTCCTCCTTTTATTTTCCAAAAGTTCACAGGAACATTTATTCCAACCTCCGAACATAATCACCAAGTTTCATAAAGAACAAGATTCCCACAAGGTCTCATAAAAGTTATTCTCGGTGCTATAGCTCTACTTCAAAGGGCAAAAAAAGCCATTTTACAATAACCTTACAGTCATAGAGTGCTTACAGCTAGGGTATTTATTGGGAATAATCCATAATAAAAAAAGATCCCTTTGGGAGTATCTGTCCAATTGCCAGGGATAAAACAAACCAGAAAATAAAGTCCTAGATGCTTATCTGTACATTAAGCTACCTAAATCCACAGCATCAAAAATCAAGGAAGAAAGCAAAGGGAATAAAAAGGATGGGCTAATTAGATAGCAACATCTTAAGTGCCTTTTTTAAGTTTTTATTTTGTTTTACATCACCTTTTTTTTTTTTTTTTTTTCCTTTTAAAAGATCAAGCTAGTATTACCCTACGTACTTCACATGAGTTTGCCATTGATAGAGATCCTTTGAACTCCATGTTAACTTGGCACGTGCAAATGCGTCATTTTTAAAAACACCAGAGTGGTGTTGCACAGTCTAAATCCTACAGTTCTAAGTCTCAAACACATGGGCTGGTGCATCCCTGAAGAGAAGGATCGTGCCATTTGACACATACCTTATGCATTTTTTAAGCAGGTAGGTATCTAAAGACCCACATGGCTAAGAAACGCATCTTCAAAAGCTAGATCTGCATGGGGTACAAAATGAAAAGTCATTAGAGCAACTTTACTTTTCTTCCTGTCAGATGGCAATTTCTTCTTAAATCTACCTTGTCCTGACACTACATAATACTCTTAAAAGCAGATACTTTGGTTATTTACCTAATAGGAAGCTGGCTACTGCCTCTTGCCAAGGCGGCCTGCATGGCCTGACCTCTCGCACCTCTGCGAGGGCTTCCACAACAAAAGCTCCCGTCGGACCAGGCTAAACCACATTCTGCCCATCAACACAGTCCATGCTGTTGTTGTCCTGTCAGGTGCCTTTTGGGCGCACAGTCAGACTCACAGACACTCACAGAGCTCACAGTCTGAGCTCCAGGAACTTGGCAGCCAGCAGGATACACAGAGGATCCACCTAATTCCAGTACAGGCAACATCAGAACCACCTTCACTCCCTTCTTCTTCACATAGCCTGGATTAGGTATTGTGACTATTTTAAGAAATACATTAAAAAAAAAAAAAAAGATATTAGTGTCTATATACGACCTGTCTATGTATGTCTATGTAATTCCTATACGGGATAGGAAGAAATAGGAACATAAATGGAATATATGGAAAGATGCAAAATGCACATCATTCCAAATACAAACATATTTATATTCTATATATTGGAGATCTGTTTCATTACTTCATTGTGAAAAGGCCGTTTCAGAGAGATACTTTGCACAGTTCATTGCTTAAATGAAAGGAGATTGTTTTCCATTTTTGAACACTTGCATTAGGACTACACAAATACTGTGTTTCTAATTTAGACTCCTAATTTTAGTTAATGTGCATTTTCTAAGCGGTTTCAGTTAAGAAGATTTCTTGCTCCTGTCTTATTCTTACTTTTTCTTAAAATTAATAACCCAGATTGGAAGTATTTATCTCTTAGCACCTTACATCTAAGAGCATTCAACTCTTTTATAAGACAAGAAAATTTCTATAAGAAGCTAACATGTCACAGAAGAAAAACTTTTGATCAAAGTCATACACCACAGATGAGTTTCTCAAGTATTCTTGACCAAAATACAAATCTCCTACTTCAAGAATTCCTGTTCTAGCTTCTTTTATCTACTCTCTTTCATCATCTCTTTCTTTCTTTTTTGGTGGGGGTTCCTTAAGAGTACAAAAATCCTTACCACTTTATTAAACACGTAATTTTTAAGGATTAGTACAACTCCCTTAGCACTTTTTTTTCTCTCTCCCTCCTCCTCCTCCACATGAAGTAGGACGCTTTCTACTTTTTTCGTCTTCACTGGCAACAAAAATTTTCAAAGTGAAACCATAGATTCGCTGACATTTTTTTCCAACTTCAGTGTGAGTTTCCTAACATAATGCAGAAAGAAACAGAGGAAAATATAACCAGAACTGAAAAAATACACAGTTTGCTTTAAGGAACTTTCTTCTTCATGTCTTACTGGTCTCAGAAGAATGAGGAATAGATGACCACCCTTGATCTCATAGCAGAATCAATGCAGTCAGTAGATGCCGTAGCCTCAGTCATTTCTAAACAAAATCTATAGGTTCTGTTTCAGTCATTGACATGGGTGGTAAAGTGGAGGATGAGGTGAATGGGAACTGTTTTCTCAACCCACCAAATGAGACAGTTACTCCCAGAACAACTCTAGTGAGATCCACTAAAGTGCTTTTAATCAGGTGCTCATTTATTCCCTTATGCATTCGTAGTTCTAAAGAAAGGATCATCTGTCGCAAACAAAGACGCCAGACAACAGGTAAAAATATTTTCTCAACAATACCAAAAATAAATCAATAATAAAGCTCACGATGTTATATATCTTATGACAGATGTTAGGGGGGAAAAAAAAAAAAAAAAAAAAAAAAGAGAGATTTAAAGTACTTGATGAAAACTAAAACACTTGAGTCCTTACCAACTTGAATATGAAGGGAAAAGTAAAATCCAAAGATACTGCTCAAAATGGAACTTACACTCCTAACACTTGACAATAAACCCCCAGCCACACAGACATTTCTGGAATTTAACATTTCTCTTTACCTACTATGGTGATACTATTGGAACAACTACCTGCTACAGTCCCACAGTTATATTTCTGTGGGACCACAGATAAAACTGTGGGTCCTTGAAAATTGATACAGCTGAAATCATCAACCTGACTAACTGCAAGATTGTCAATGAGAAGCAAGTTACCTAAATCAGCAGTGCCAGCCTCATTCAAATGGAGCAAATAAAGAGCTAAGATCTCCACACTATCAGCTGCATCTCAGTACCTGCTATCGAGCCATCCCACAGCTCCAGCTCAGGTGGCTCCCAAGGAGATTCCAAATCCCATGGACAACTAGAACAGTTACTTATAACATAGGATTTTAAGAAATATTAATTAGTTTTAGCTGTCAAAGAAAATAATACAATATGAGTTTATAGCCTAGAATCTGTATAAAGTAAAAGGCATTCTTAAAGTAGCAGTCGATTGGCAAACGAAGCCTACAGATTGATCAGAACCTGAGGATTATATTAAGGTGTAAGATGAATCATAATTAGCTTAATCTATAGTATATTTATTTCTATACAAAGTGATTATTACAAAAATACGAAAGGATTAGAGGCAGGCAAAGTCTCCTAGATTTTCTTTTGGCATATAAAGTGCAAGTATGTTTTTGGCCAAGATTATTCTGTAGAATCAAAGACCTCAAGGTAAAAATAGATCAGTATACATAGCATGACCATACTCTTCTTATCATTATTACTGACTTCGTGTTTCATTTTAAACATTTTTTCTTTCTGACTTGCTTATATATGTATAATGCACTTTGACCAAAAGACAGATTCAGTATTTAAAAGTTGCTGAGTTTTGCTTAATGCAAAAAGCATTTTAAAAGACCTAACAGATAAATCAGTTGGTAGGTTTTGATTATATACAATCTGTAACAAGAGTTTCCACTGATAAACCTTTTTCTTGAACAAGAGGAAAAAAAGTGACATTTGATCAATGACTTTTAGTGCTCATCATGTAATGACACGTTTCAAGATTCAACTCACACCATTTTCCTCTAAAGAAGGGAGCACTTGTTAAGTGTCCAGGGATTTGCTTCTGGGACATTTTAAAATAGAAGTTCTCTTAAAAATCTGACTGCATCCCAAAAGAAGGAACTGCAAATATGGCCTAATATTTCCTTTCTAGCAGAGGCACAGCACCACAAGACAAGCCCCAGGGCTTGAGTGTATCATGTCCTGAACAAAGCAGTAGGAAGCTAGATGAGTTGCTCTGCTGTCCTTGGAGATGCAAGATCACACATAACACATGCATTTTTGATCAGACTTCAAAGCATTTCAAGAGTCAGTGTGATTTTACATTTATGGAAACTGAGGTACAGTGAGCGAAGAGGACTCACCCAAGGTCATCAAGCAGGTCAGCAGCAAAGCTGGGAAAAGGGTTCAAGCTTCTCAGACTTCATTTCTTCTCATAACACCCAAGTACACTTCTACTCTTCTTTTCTTTTTTTGGAATCTTGGATGTCCTCTTATCCTATCCAGCCCTTTTCAAAGAAAGCACATAATGGGAATCTTCCTCCCATCTTCTACTTGCCACATATGGTTCTGGCACAAAGCAATGATGAAAGCTGGAGCAAGTGCAACCAGGGGCACCAAAAAAAAAAAAAAATGCCAGAAGTGTAATCAGTGAGCCTTTTTCCAACCACCATTGGCCTTTGTAAGCCGAATGCTTCCTTGGTATTTAAGCACCTGCAGTAGAGCTTCATGTGAATCATCAGAACAGCTGAGGAAAGCAAAAGGCAGGAGGACCAATTACACAGAAAACAGGCATGTGAATAAGGACAGCCTCTGACAGGGCCTAAGGATTGGTAAGAGCAATTTCATTTTCCTACAGTGACTCCTAGACTGCAAAATTTTAGGAAACACAATTTGGTGTTAATGGTGCTAATGATGATTTCTGCACTCAAAGCTATTCTTTTGCACTTTGTGGGTGAATCTAGGACCAGAAATACCAAAATACTTTCAGGTAATACAAAATAGAAAATACACAGGAATTATTCCAGAGTTTGAATGAAGATGTAATAATTCAAACAGCACTATTAGCACAGCTTTGCTCTTGGCATCATTCTTAATCATGTTAGCTATAAATCGTTGTTTTACAATTCATGGCGTTTAAGAGATGATTAGAGCTTAATAACTGCAAGGCTTTTATTCAACTAGCTAAATATTTTCAGCACACTTTAATGCTTGGATTAAAAAGAATGAAGAAAGATGGTATTATATGTACTTAAGAATTTTGGATAACATAACTACTATTGCTACCTTAAGAGATCAGAGAACTGTAGAACAGAATGGGATTTATGTAAAAAAATTAACAAACCCTCATCACTGTCTAGCTTAACCATTTCTGAACAGGTGAATAAACAACATCTAAAAGACTACATGTAATAGTCTGTTGAGGCCTATTATAGAAATATTTTTCTAGTGGTTGGTAAGTGAAGACTGCCAAAAAGCAATCTGCCTGACTACAACATTCAAAACAAGAAAATAAGTTAGAGAAGCCTTCAAAACTCATTTGGGCTGACCAGCCTAAGTGAACTATTCCAAATTATAATCAGCAGAGCTTTTATGCCTGTGAGACTGTCACCAGCCTAAGGTCTTTCCAGAAGTTTTGGCTATTTGCTATTTGGAAAAAAATTAGCCTGAAAACAATGTTTCAAGAGTAAGCGGTACATCCAGCGTGCTACAGAAATACAAGAAATGGAATTTGCATGTTTTGAAATAAGCTCAATTACACCTTTCCTGGTGTAATTTAGGAATTATAACTGATTGCCTTGTCCCCTAAAGGGATGAGGAGCCTTCATTAGTTATGTGCAGCCAGGAGGCTGTTGCTTATTATTTCTCACTGGTTAATGTCAGGAAACATCTCTAAGAACACGGCACAAAACTCACAGAGGTCTACAAGCTGCAAAGAACTGCAGCCTGCTAAAAATATTCTTCTAATGGAAGCTTGCATTGCTGTCAGGACCTGATCCAATTCTCAATGAAGCAATTCCCACGGGCGTTAAATCAAGCTATCTTTGAGCATTTGGAACAAAGGTGACAAAGGAGAATTTCAATCAAGAGAGCGAGGCTAAGGTGTTGCTGGTTGGATACCATATTTATACAGTTACCTTAGGATTGTTTGAAGAGTATGTTTTTTTTTCTTGAAGACTTCAAAGAGGAAAAAAAAAACATAAGCACACTAAAAAATAAAATACAATCACTGTTTTCAGAATGGAAGGATATTGTCACCAGCCCAAATGACATGATTCCCCTGAAACACCTTCCCACAGAGTTACAACTGAGCAACTTGCTGTAATATTGTATTTAGAAACTTCAAGACAGCATAGGCTTTAAATACAAAATATTTACCATTTTTCTGTAACAGGGAGCCCTGTATTTTAAATGGGTGAAGAGGATGCCAAATAGGACACAGAAGATCTTCTCAAGCCATTGATGCCCAAATCACTCTGTCCTTCTTGGCCTGCTCCTCTGGGAATTTCAGCACAAAGACTAGCAGATTGTCTTAAAACTTCAGTCCGCTTTTCCGCCTAGAAGATATAATCCTGCCCTGTGAATTTTTGTTTTTGATAGCTTGTCCTCTTTCCTTTCTCCTTCTTTGGGGGTTAAAAGTGTTTAGTAACATTTCAGGCTGCCTGCAAAATCTCTTTTTTCTTTAATTACAATAGCAAATTATTCTGCATTTTGCACTCAGGGGTAGGACCTGTAGAACAAGGCACCATCTCCAAGCTTCAGGGCATCTGGATTCATGACCCCCTTGGTCCCACTCAGTACTGGAATTGAACCTAACCAAAATCAAGCATTAGAAATTCAATATTAAATGAACCTGCATAAAACTGTCTATCAAAGGAAGCTGTGCTGTATTGGTGGTGAGAACAAGCTCCAAGTCTGAATTAATTCTTTACAAAACACCAGAATTTCAGCAAATTAACAAAGATCAGAAGAACGCTGCACACAGGGAAGAAGATTCTGCATCTGTCCTAGAATAATCACAAACTCACCCTTAACAAGTGCTCTTAACAAATATAAGATAGGTCATTCTAAGCTTCCTGTAGGACTTTTTATACTTACCACTTTCACTGCTATTCCTTACAGTGTTGAGATGTCACTAAGTAGAATAACTAGGAAACCAAATGTGTTTTAAAGATTATTTTCAAAATTGCATTTAATCAAAAAAAGTCTGAAATGGTAAAAGAGAAAACAATGTCAAATTCTCTCAAAGCAATCAAGCATCTTTTTTTTTTCCATCACCAAATTTTTCAGGTTTTTTTTCAGTACTTGTTTCATGTTAGGTTAAGAGAATTTAAGTAAAGATATCTATATGGAGAATATGTAAAAGTATAAATAATGTAACTAGGCTTATGATAATGTTCCATGTCTCAAACTATGATACATCGAATAAATTCCTGTTATTCCAGCCTCATTTGTTATTCTACAGAAAGTTGTGTCTTCATTAATCATGCTGAAGTGCAGCAATTATTTTTTAAATGTTTCCTGTGCAGTAAAATTGTTTTTACAGTTCATGATATTTCCTTCTTACATTTAACCTATTTTTTATCACCACAGCCACAGCCTTTGCTCACAATTGCAAACAGCCTAATAATTTCCCAGCCACGGCTATGGCACCGAGTTATCATTCGTGTCATAGCTTACTTTCCAATAATTGTATCGTATTGAGCCTCCCATTACAGCGTATCCAGGGTCTCATTTGGACTGCCTGCACTTGAGATTTTCTTGATAACTCACTGAGTGAGAGTTATAAAACTTATAAAAGTGAGAGTTTCCCTCCTATTTCACAGCACAGGTTCCTTTTTGCAACATTCTGCAACCATTCAAGGCAGTATCAAGGCTTTTGCCTCACACATGTAAAGTCTCAGCTCATCTAATCAAAATATGAAAGAAAATTCTGTCCGCACAATCCACCACCATGCAGAGCTGGCTACTGACTCTCAAGATGACATGTTGGAAATACAGTATTAATATATATACAGAAATACAGTATTTTACTTTGCTTGGAAATGGCAGCTATCAGGTAATTTCTAAGACATGACTTGCACTTTAACACAAGGAGTCCTTCCTTTCAGGTTACTCCCCTGGCTTTTGCTCTTATTTGTTCATACTTTTACATAATAAAATGATAAGAGGTGACTCACAGAACTACTGGAAAATTGGAGGTCTAAACTGAACAGCACCTCCATATCAGAAGAAATCAGACGCTCTTGTGGCTGCAGAAGCGTGTGCTAGCAGGGTAGGGGAACACAGGACTCCCAGCAGAGACCAGCACATGACAACAGCACCAAGAATACAGAAGTATCAACACTGTGTAAAAACACGTGCACTTGGTGTTAAATGCAACAAAGAAACAGGATTTAATGATAAACCAAACACCAAGTGGTCTGACATGACTTAAAAACATTAAACAGACCCCAAAGAAAGCATGCTGAAAAGCAAATGAATGCTACTTATGTTCTACATCACAACTCCCTCCTTCCCTGCTCTGATAGCTCTGCTGTATGCCTTTTCTTTGCTGTAAAAGTACACATTGCCAAAGAAATCAGAATTCACAATTGCAGCTTGCCTTACAAAGTTACAGCAGCGGTTTGGAACATTGTGTTTGTGACATTATTCCCAAGGCTGCTGACCCGGGAATCCTCTGCTCCCTTTTTTTTTTTTTTTCCTGCTTATCTACCTTCCGGAGTGCAGATTAAGCCAAGTTCTTCATCTTCCGTGACCAAAATGCAATAAAAAGCAACAACTGAATTTAAAATATTTATTAGAAGCGCAGAAAATGAGAAGAGAAAAGCAACCAAGGGAAAAGGAGCAGCAAGAGAGCATTGGACAAGGTTATTTTAACTGCCAATTAATGTTCAAAAATAACCTCAGCAACAAGTGCAAACATGACAGTCATAAAAAGAGAGAGGCTGCGGCATTAATAAATGCTTGATATGAAATGCTGCAACTAGAAAGGAAGTTTTTCCCTTGGACTCCGTGTATTGAACGATGCATTTGCTCTCACTTCCCTCGAACAGACACTAAACACCCAAGGCAACGGTGCAAAGCTCGAAGGAGCCATCGATGCTTGAGCGATGGACGGGCTGGCAGGAGCCCTACGAGGGCTGCTCGCTTGCCCACTGCTGGGCTACCAAAAAGGACATAGGTCCTACAAATGCTATAAAAACAACAGAAACATCAATTTCCCTGCATGCCTGGATCTTTACCATTACTCTGGTGAACTATGCTGAAATGACTGAGGCGCCCTGTGATTTCCTCAGGCCAAACTGCTGCAGAAACAGAACAGGAAGAATCCAGTGCTCCCTCTGCCAAACCTTCACATATTGCACTTGAAATTTGAGTTTCTTTTAATTAAATCTGCTTTCTCCCATATAACCTGATTAATTATACGCCTTTCTCCCTCCTCCCCCCATCAGCGTCTTGTGTTTGAACGCTGGGTTTAATCGTGACTTTATCTAATGAGCCATAAACACTGTCTTTTATAATATATCAGCTTCTGCCTTTGGGCTTCTGTTACCCAACACAAACTTGTCCCATTGATCTCCCGGTGAAGTCCTTCACAGTTTACAGCGTTCTTCCAACTTCTTAGTAAAGTTTCTGTATTTTCAATGGCTTACAGTCATTGTTAGGATTCAGCTTGTATTTTAAAACATACTTCAAGTTTCATTCTGCTTTTTTGTAATACATTTAAACAGTAGAATTACCTAAGTAGCAGATATTTGTGCTGAATTTTAAAACAAAAAATAATCCTGGAACATTAAAAAATCCCTGTACTTCAGACAAGTGTCAAGCAATTCAGGAGCTGTATATTATTTTTTGTGTTAATAAATATTTCACAAATACTTTTTCACCTAAAGACACAGCAGAAATTTCAACCTGCTGCCCCAAATACTTGTCTCTCTGGAATTGGTATCTGAATCTTGCCCAAGGGCTCCGACTCACTCTTTATAGTATGACAGTATTGAAGAGAATATCAATAGCTTATTAGAGAGCTTTAAGTTGCACAGTGTATATAAGTTGCAATTAAAGACAAAGAGGTTAATGACATATAATCTGTGTTTATGAGGTTGTCGCTTGGCAGACAGAAAATGTCTTGCCTAAGGAGCTTTCTCAGAACAAGCGTGTGAGCAGATGGAGGCGATGGAAACAATAAAGGGGAATGCGCTCCGTTTGAAACAATTCCAGGCATCCGAAATTCCCCTTTTACTCAGAAATATACTGTTTAATCTCTTTTGGTTATGTTTGTACTTCTGTCATGTAATTTGGGCAATAACCTTTATTTCTTGCTCTGCACATACTGAAGGCTCCCAAGAAGCTCATGTAGACGGTTGTTTTTCCACGGTGGATTTCCAGAACCAGTACCCCACTGTGCTCCACCTAGATGAAGAAGATTTCAGATTTCCAGGAAAGAATAGGACAAGTTTTCCAGCGCCATGCACCCTTGAACCTTTGTTTTGCCAGTAAAGCCTTCAGCTGTTATTCCTTACTGTAATTTCCTTTATACTACACATATTTAATAGCATATTTAAAAAAATATAAAGACTTAAGCATTAAGTAATGAATGAACACAAGAGATTTCTATTTATAAAAGGTATTGTAAAGTCACAGTATCTCAACTTGGAATTATTTTGGGTATAATATCTAATTTATTATACAAGTTTTACCCCCATTAACCCTTACAAAAAGGCACAGCAGCGCTGTCTCCTGACATCCCATCCTACAGTTCTCTACATAATCAGCGTGACAGAATGAGTCCAAAGCTGAGCAGTCACTCATGTGACGTATCCCAGGATGAACTCCTAATGAGCTGAGGATGACGAGCTTCCCTTTCCCCGCCATGAAAGGAACTTTTCACTAATTTTGAGTTTTGCTCCTCTCTTGGATGGAAAGACAGGAAAAAAAAAAAAAAAAAGAAAGAAAGAAAGGAAAAAAAAAAGATGCTTTCTTTGAGCAAAGTAATTGAGCATTTAATTTAATACTGAAGACAGTTTTACAACACCTAATAACAAACTAAGCTAATTGAGAGTCAAGTTATCTGATAAAGGTGCAAGGGTAAATGAAAATAAGCATCTGTACTCCGTTTCTTTTTAGCCGTAGCTGAAAGGCAACAGAAGGAAACGTGGCGGAGCATAAAGACAGTGGCAAAAAGAAGGCAAAGAAATAATAGTGTTCGGTCTAATATCACAAAGAAGGCTGGCATCCAGTTTTAGAAAGGCAATATAAAAGCAGTATTTGGGCAAGGGTCAGTCTTCACGGCTGGATTTAGCAGAACTGTTGTGTTTTCTCCCTGCAGACTCAGTGACTGTGTGTTTATAGCAGCCACCCACTATGCTCTTGCAGGAAAGCACTCCTAAATATGATGCACAGCCTTGGAGCACGTACGAGCACCTGGGACGTGCTCTTAGTCCCCATTTCGGCTCCAGCTTGCAGGCGGCTGAAAGCAGCACGGGCACCGAGCCCGTGCCCAGTGCCTGGCCAGGCAGCTCTTCTGAGCGTGCAGTGTGGGACCTGGACCCACAAGTACCACACACCCTTGGCAGGGCTCAGCAATGAAGAAAGGAAAATGTGAGAAAGATGAACAAAAGGAAACCCAAGCAAAACGTGTGCTTAGGTAGCTCTGTTGCCTCTTCGCTCCTAGAGCCGCATATTTTACTGATCACCAAAATCACCTTGAGTTTTCTGCATCCTGAGGACTTCTCTTAAAACTTCCATTCCCCTGCTATTTGTCACCCATGATTGATCCAATGGATTTGATATACAATTCATATTTTGCACGTAGGAGACCAGGTAAGCCTGTAATTTTGACTACTAGCACAATTGGAAATGAACAGTGTGACAGCAGTCACAAAAATTGAATTCTCTAATGGATGGCGTAGGGATAACTGGTTATTCAAATACATCTTGCCCATTTCTTTGAGAGCAAAGGGTGGATGGGGGGAATCTACCTCCAGTGAAATACCCTAAACAAGTTACAGTTCTTTGCAATAAGTAATGTGGAAGTTAAGAGCTAAGAGTACAAATTTCTGAAGCAAACAGGACCAGAAATTTATAGTCATGTGTATCACGTCCCATATATTTTGAGTTAGATTTCATAGATGCAATAGAATCAGTGAAACTTCTTGTCTCAGACCTTATTTTTCGCTGAGTTTCAAGAATTCATGTATTTAATCTTGCACTAACCATACTGCCTTTCTAGGCAATGCAGTAAGTACCCAGGGCAATATATTCCATGCTGACTGTAATCCAGCATGGTGATCCTTTTAAGTAGGTGTACAGTAAGCTGAAGGACCTACTAAATTCAGAGTTACTGCACTGTAGTTTGGACCTGTACTACCACTATAAAGAACACAGGGAATTGATCTGATCTCTCTCTCTCTCCCTCATTTTTTTTTTTTTTGATTGAGAAAATTGCTCACCTTTTAAATGTGAAATCACAATTTTCAAATAATAGTATTTAAGAAAAAAAAAAAAAAAAAAGCCAAGTCTTTCAGGCTATAATACCATAATTTCAACAGCAATTCAAATATCCTTACTCTTGCTCTTTGCACAAACATCCCTAAACATTTGCGATTCCCAGTATTTTAGAGGTCCCTAACTCACACCTTGAGCTTATAAAACTGTCTGTGAGACCTTTCAGGAAAAATGTAAAGCTAAGGCTAACGAAGCCTGCAGCATCTCGGCAGCTGCTCGGTACCTCTGCAGCTAGGATGCCCCGAACGCAGGCCGGACAACAAATAAAGAGAAAATACTGACAAAACTACTGCTGCTGCAGTGAAATTCCACTGGACCTAAAACATTTCTTTCAACAGCACATACGGATTGCTGGGCTCAAAAGGAAGAATGCCACTGTAAAAGATAAAATACGGCCTGGGCTGGGTGAAAGCCAGCTTCTTTATTTGGAATGATTTAGATGATACGGATGAAATGCCCTGCTGCACGGCAGCCCCAGCAGCCTCTTCCAAGTCAACGCTTAAATCCGCATCTCTCCTATCCACAGGCAGTGTTCTAGCCACACTTTTCCTCAGCTAACCACCATTTTCACAGCAAAGTGTCAAAAAAAAAGAATTTCCAGTTCCACGCGAACACAAATGAGACTTCCAAGCTGCAGGAAAGGCTGGCAAAGCTGCAGAATAACTGGCCCATCTCAGGCACACTGCATCCCGGCGTGCCAGCTTCCCTTGAAAACGGGATGCGGGGCTCTGCTTCGCACCGTGCAGGAGCCAGGCAAGCAATATGAGCCTATGCCCTACTCATCTAGGGCACATCAAAGATGGGACACCCACAGCCAGGGGTGCAGAGTCCAGAAAAAAGGTAGAATGGCCATTAAAGATAGCAAAGTGTGATGGTCCACATGGTTATTTGAATCCAAATTGCTGCAAGCCCCCAAGGAGGCCTTCTAAAATATTTCCTCCAAACACAGTAATGTTACGGTTAATCAGTCCACAACTTAGGCAACATCTTGTTGTTGGGGTTTCTCTTAAGTCACAGGCCAAGCATAGGGACAGGAGAGGCGGATGCATTGATTCCCATCCTCACAGATCCCTTTGGGCAGCAATAAACCCTTCTATTTTACAAATAATTACCTCCTAGCAGCTATGCCAGGGTCTGCTCAGAGCAAGGACCGCCCTCCCCTTATGCACATAAGCAATACTTTTAAATTAGTTCCCAAAGTAAAGAGGACTTAAATGCATATATTCATTCCTAATCCCAGACCACATAAACGTTTTGAAAACTTCAGATAACACCACAAAGATGCTTTTCCAAATTAGGTTGCCTTGGCAAGCAAGAATGTGCTCAAAATAGACAATGATTACACACACTTTTAAAGATGCCTTTAACTCTGCTGAGTCAGTATTGGCTGCAAACAAACTGTCCTTGAGGATTTTGATTGTTCCATAAACTATTGCTAGGACTTACAGTAACACTGAGCACTTTCCCTACCATTAAATGAAATGATACATTGCATACTGCATGAAAAAAAGATGAAAAATTGGCTTGGGTTGGAGGCAGATGCTGGTACAAGTCTGGAAAATTGAGCAATCTTGAAAATCCATAGTAACAAATGGATTGTCTAAACTGAGCAATAGAGAATGCATCTGAGCTAAAGACCCACACTGAGATAAAAGTCCCTTCCTCATACAGGAAACAAAACACCCCAAATCACACGTTACCAAGAACTTCCAAGTATTTACTCTTTCAAAGTAAAAACTGGATCAAAATTTTAAAATGGTGGTAAATACTGCTTAGATTTAAAAGTTAAAGCTTGAGTTCAAATGGTCATACATTTTATGACTATTCAAAGAATACATTTTTTGGGGAAGACAAAAATTCAGAGATAAAAAAGCTCATGTTTTGGTGTTTTTTTAAAAGAAGAAAGTCTAAAATATGTTCATGATTGCAATGACTTCTCAGCTATTCATAGAAGCATGACTGGGGATGTTGCCCTTCCACTTCCCTTTAAAATACATCAGTAGTTACTATTAGATCAAAGATGGATTTCAGTAACTGGAATTTCCCCAGCAATGTGGTATCTTTGTTCCCTAAGATAACTACAAAATTTGGAAACCATTTAAGTCCCTTATAAGGGTCACCTTGAGCATTTAAATGACTTGTACATTAATGCCTGTATAAAATGGGATGTATATGCATAACAGGATATACATAATACATGCATGTAAACCTCTGAGGAAGTAAATGAGTCATTTGTTTAAGTAGTTGTGCATTAGCGAATAGATGATTATTAGACCACAAGGTTAAAATAGAGGAGAAGAAAAAGAAGATATGAATTATCTGGTGAAAAAAAAAAAAAAGAAAGATAGATAGATAGACAGATAGATAGACAGACAGACAGAGAAGATGCATCTAAGTGGACAGGACCTGAGTAATTCACCCCCAATGGTACACAAGGAAGTAGCCAATGCAATCTCCTGCATTAATGATAATTTTTCAGAATTTGTTGAGAAGGTAAAGAGAAGTTCTAAAGAACTGGCAAAGGACAAACTTTATAAGTATTTCCAAGAAGGAAAAGGCCTTGGAAATTATAGATCAGTCAGGCCTACCTTCAATGTTCAGAAAGATACTAGAACAAACCACTTAGGAGTCTATTTGAAAGCACCTACAGGATAATAAAGGTGATAAAAAGCAGTCAACATGGATCCTTCAAGAACAAATCACACCAGAATGATCCAATTTCCTTTCATGACAAGATAATGGGCCTAGCAGATAAGGGGAAGACATTAGAGACCATCTATCTCAACTTCAGTAATGCTCTTGATGCTGTCCCTTGGGACCTTCTCAAGAGTAAACTAGGAAATTTAGTTAAGATTAAGATAAAAGAAGATGGGCACAAAAATTCACGTAAGTGTAGTTATCAACAGTTACTGCTGGCTGGAAAAGCATTTTAGGAAGAGTTTAAAGACTTCCAGAGGAGTCTATCCTGGATCCAGTCCTACACATATTTTCAATTATGACTTGAATGATAGGCTAGAGAAAACACTTGAAGTGCTCACTGACACAAACTGAGAGGCATTGCAAACAACTGAGCAACAAATTAGAATCCCAAATCATCAAAATAATCAGTTATAGTAATTTTGCAAGCCAAAATGATTAATTTTCACTTGGGGGATGCCCAAAACATTATTTTGCAACAAAACAATATAAAATAATTTGCCATAACATTTGAAAATGTAAGGCTAGTCTGACTATAGCTACTGGTAAGAGCATACATGAAACCTTCCACTTTTTCCTTAGATGTTCACTTTGAATTAGCATATTTTGTTCAATATTTATTACATCTTTCCATTGTTTTGAGGATTCAAGATACAAATACCCTTCACTTTGTAACTCGTTTTAGCAAAATCATAGTCTGAAATATATTTTTTTCTGAAGTTCTATACTTACTGTAAGGAGAAATATAATAATGTAGATCATGTGTATTACCATACTAACCCCAGTAAGGCATCACATTCCAGAAGAACAAGTTAATCCCTCCCCACAAGAAAGGTGCAAATTCGCACCTGCTTTTACCCCAACTCCCTGTGGAGCTTTAGCAAGTTGCTTAGGCTTTCCTTCTATTCCAAGGACAGAAGCAATTCATCCTCATTTACTTCCCTGGGATGAATAATTAGTTGATCTCTGTGAAATGCTTTCAAAGCTGCATAAAAGTGTTAAATATTATTATTAGCATAACTCATGCTGGGTAAGACATAGAGAAGATACTGTTGAATATATTTTATCAAGCCCAACTGTTATGCCTTGCAGTAAAAAACCTGGCAGGCTTAAAGTGAGCTGCAACAGAGGAAAGGAGAAGCTGAACAAGTGCTAAAAATGGAAACCTTTAGGAAGTGAATAGAGACATCAACACGGAACTGACAGCTTGTCAGGACAGGAGGAGAAAAATAGGCATGACCCAGTCAGCAAGACAACCACACCTCCAAGCCAAAGAAGGCTCAGCTGGAAACAGATCAAAACCTTTAACAAATGCTCCGAGTAATCTCAGTCATTCAAGCCGGGATTCCCTAAACCCACAATCTTTAGCTATTTGTAGCAGGTAAGTCTCAATAAAAGCTTGGAATTTGCAGAATTGCAGAGATTCCTGTAGAACTGGGAGGGGAGGAGGTGCCTAAGGGACCAAACAAAAAAAAAAAAAAAAAAAAAAAAAAAAAAAAAAAAAAAAAAAACCAACTCCACAATGTAAGGGTAAAAAATGACAATTTTTCTGCTGTTACTACCATGTTGTGTAACGCCTGACAGATCAGCTACCTTGGCCATTCTTGAGAGGGGGGGAAAGAAGGGCAAACTAAATAGCAAATATATTGGAAATATCAAAAATCCTTGAGTTGGATACAACCTTAAAATCTCAGTGGATTAAGAACACCATGCCAGGAAGATGCTTCCAGAGCTGGTGGGCGAGTGGTGACCTCTGCGTTGCCACGACCTGTGCAGTCCCCGTGTTCATGCACACAGATGTTTTCTGCAATGCCATTACAAGCCTAGGCCCTTTGTATTCAGCAAGACGCATAGCAGACTTATTGATTTACAAAGGCACAGTGTTCTGCTACAAAGTCAGACTGCCCCTGGTACGGCAGCAAAACATCCTGCTGACTGAGTTAAACAGATCGGTAATTGTTCAGCCAGCCATGGGATGAGGGATGGTCAATCATCGGAGGAATATAGCGATCTGGAGATTACGTTGCATTACACTAAATTGTTTTTTAAACATTAGTGACAACTTGCTTTTTAGCATAGCCAAAGGTGTTTTTTCTATTTTATAGCAATCAATAAAATGCTAATGCTCATTGTCTTTTGCACCACCCTAGAGGAAGCTTTATTTCAGGTAGGTGCTAACAACTACAGCTAAAAATTCCACGGAGATTCTGTGTTTATTTTCACTGCTGGAGTTATCAACTTGACAACTTGTGCAAGGAGCATCAGTATTGGTAGGGCTGAAATAGTCTTGTTCTCCAAGGGCAAGCATGAGTGACAGCAACAGAGATTTCGGGGGCTGAAGGAAAAAAGTCAACAAAAAAGGGCCCGTGGGTGACCCAAGAATAGACCAACCATCAGTTAACTTATTCAGATATGTACATGCTGTATGTACACCCCAGGCTAGGTCACCAATAGACTTTGGTAGGCCAAGATAACAAGCACTTAAACATAGATTTGGGTTTTGAATGTCTATGAAGAGTCTTTTTGGAGTTGAGTCTCAGGGCTTAGCGTTGCCCTCCTGTGGTGCCGAGCTTTGTCCTTTCCCCCAGCTCATCCAGAGGGAGACGCTGAGCAGAGCTCCAGCCTGAGGAAGTCCTAAGCTATCTAAGCATGTGAGAGGGAAAACCTGCTGCTTCTCACCCATCCCTCTTCAAGCCAAGCATTGATGCCTCCAGAGAAGAGAATCTGCACAAGAAATCAGCCTCACGCACTCTGCAGGTTTAAATTATCTCCTTCCAGTCCCTAAAGTATAAATTACATAGCTTAAATATCAACCCCTTCTACAGCATCACCTAACATTAGCAAAAATGTGTTTTTTCTTCTTGCTACCTGATTAATGACTCAAAATACTGCTACAATTTCTACCAAGCTGCATTGTCTTATTTTAATTATGGGCATTGTGGCTTTCACTCTCCCCTACCACAGATCCTTCTTCAAAATTCAGAGCATTTCATGTCATTTTAAACACTAGTACGTGAGCTAAACCCCCAAATACACTTCAGAAGTTAAGGCCTTCATGACAAAACCGTACTCTTTCCCTAGACAAAAAGTGAAATAAAAAAACAAAGTATAAAGGTCAGCTTTTGTTTCCTAGACCACAGGCCTGTCTGGGAGGGGAATCCAGTGGTCGTCTTATGAACACACCGATAGTCACTGGCTGAGTCATTCCACAAGGCAAGAACCACAGAGCCATAACAGGGCGGCTCTGCTGCATTCAGGACAAAAAATGGAAGATGGTGACTTCCTCTCACCACCAATTTCCACCAATTTTCATCACTTCCTTCAATTTAAAAATCATAAGGTAAAAAGAAATACTCTTCAACTCAGACGTGTTTTTTCCTCTTCATAGATATGCTAAATTCCAGTGCGGTATGTACCTAAAGAGAACAGGTTTCTACGCGCAGTCCTGAAGTGCAGATAATGCAGCTGAATCCATGCTATGGCAAACGCATGAATGTTCCTACCTGGGACAGCTGAAAATGGACTGCTAAGTCCACTCGCAATGACGCCCAACAAACTAAAGCACAGGAGGAATCTGCAGCAGAAAGGTTAAGTCCAAGCTTATTTATGTTATTAAGATAATATCAGAATCAAACTATTCATTTCCAGTACAAAAATATTTTCTTATGCAAAACCAAACCTGTTTCAAGAGGAGGCGGCTTATTTTCAGAAGTAACTATAAGTTCATAACACTTAGTCTTGCATTCTAGATATATATTCTCAAATTAGAGAGAAATTTTTCTGTATAGAAATAAATCCAGAAATGAATTCAGACACTCAGATATTTAGATCCTAAGCAGAAACTAAGCTACGGAGAGCACCAGCAGCACAGCATTTTGTACCACCACGTTTTTTTAAAGAACTGGTCCTGGTGTTCAGTGCACTGTGCAAGACAGACAACAAGACATAGCAGTTCTTGTTTTCCATTTCCTAATGCGCAATGAACTAATCTTTCTGAGGTAGGTAAGCCTTCAATACTGTTTAGGGTCTTATATGTG
Organism: Nothocercus julius; assembly: GCA_013398735.1. Taxonomy (NCBI): domain Eukaryota; kingdom Metazoa; phylum Chordata; class Aves; order Tinamiformes; family Tinamidae; genus Nothocercus; species Nothocercus julius. The sequence continues at coordinate 479,201 of VZSV01000176.1, read as the reverse complement.
CTAGACAGATGGTCTTTAGAAAAAGATTTCAGACACTTTGCAATAAGAATAGACTTACTGCCTTGTAGCATTTTATTTTTTTTTTTTACTCTAAAAGAGGAATTAGGAGAAATGTGGTCTGACTGGGAGAGACATATAAAACATCTGAGCTCGTTTTTGATGTCAGAGCAGTCTCTCTGTCCAGATACCACTGCTGCAGCACTACTGACCTTATGAACAGCTTATACTTTAAAATATCTGCACCACTTTCTGTGTTTTAGCTAGACTATACAACCTCTTTGGCAGAATAGCCCACCTTTGTAAGCGAGTTATTTCACAACCACATCTCCTGCCTTGCAGCAGATTCCAAGATGACAGAGAGTTTTCCTTCCAAAGTTCCAGATAACTTTGATAAGATAAATGTTCGCTTCAGTAGAAGTAAATGTATTTTAAACATAGGAACGTGCATACCAAGTCAAACCAGAAATCCCTGTAATTGAATCCACTCTGCTGTCCCCAGCAACACCAAAGCGGATGAGGAAGAGGCCCACGAGACTGCTAAAACCTACGTGCTGCTTCCTCCAAGTCTTCCCAGATGCGTCTGCACCTCAGCGACTGCCTGACCTGGAGCTGTCTCTAGGGATTTAGCAGCCATTAAGGAATTTCAGGCCAAACACTTCTGCACTCTGTCCATGAGCCTGTGACGATTTTTTTTTTTTTCTCCTCTGCAGGATTCTGCAATTGCAGGACTGGCTCATCGGACAGAAAATTAGCAATATTTTTGTTGGATTTAGAACTGTTCCCTGCTAGCCTCACTTAGTAAAAACAGTAAAATAGTAAAAATAGAGCAACAAATCTGTTAAATCTAATTAGAAACAAAGGCAACTGAAAAAGTTAAGAATTTTGATAGTGGGCATTGCAGAAAAATAGATACATGCTTTGCAGCTTTATTTTGGAGCTATTTGCCATTGGAGGCTATCTCATCATTGCAAAAAGGCAGAAAAAAGCCAGCTCTACCAGCTGTATTATGTCTCTAGTTAGGCACATCTGCTGGATCTGCTGTGCATGGTCTGTCAGTGCAGTATAAAGCTATAATGCAAGTAGAAAGAATAAAGCTATTTTGGAGTTTGACAATAGAAGCTTTATCTCTGCAGATAATAGATTCTCTACTTACACCAACAACCTATTAGGTTCCAATTATCTTAGTGCTTGTTTTTCAGGGAAATTAAACTTTTTTTTTTAATAATAATAAATTATATGAAATATTGAAGTGTTACTTAAATATAGAGAAGAGGAATTAATGGTTAGTCTTGGGTTTTTATAATAAATGCACTGATAGGATCATAACACATGGGTCCACCTACAAAGAAATATCCTTTTTAATGATCAAGCAGTACAATACCACTCTCCATAAAGTCAAAGGTTGAATGACACATATAATTAACTGCAAAATTAAACTATTTAGCCAGTTTTACAAGAACAGCAAGTAAGTGCATCAAAATAGTCCTAGAGAGTCTGAATTAATGCCAGGGAAAGTAGAACGGACAAACACCCCAACATGGAATAAAAAGTTACCTGGTTAATGTTTTTGACCATGTGAAATTAGTCATAATTTGTAGACACATAGATCAAAAATCCTTACACAAAGCTGTCTGCTGATGGTTTTAACATTCATGTTCTTTTGCATCTGAATCTGAATTTAGATTATATTTGCTTTCAAACCATGTTTGGAAGCCTGCAAAATCGTAACAGGAAGAAATCCATTTATTTCTTTTTCAAAAATACTGAAAATATTTAAAAGAAAATATATGAAATAACTGTCCTCTCATTCCCCCACTCTGCTAGAAAGATTCAACGGTAAGACATGTTTACAGACCCATTTTAAAGTGATGTCACATAACTTCCTTGAAAGAAAAAATATACTAAATATTTTTCAAAACATGGATATATGTTGAAAAAGCTTCTATATCAACTCACCTTTATCATACACCCTTTTGTTCTTTCTGTTTAGGTCAGTGTTTATCATTTCCTTCTTTTCTAGTCTATACCCGTAAACATTTTATTTATCGTTTTTTTCAACCTCTGCTATTCTCTTGTGATATTTTGAGTTTTTAGTTTGCTCTCCTCCACCTGAAGTAACAAAAACAAATCTAAATTATACAATTACTGAAAAAGAAAGCACCAAATTACACAAACATATTAGAGGACAAGGCATAAAAACGCATTTCCTTCTTAAGCAGAGTTCAGAATTTTATTCTCTGCTGTTGCGAACTTAGAAGTCTGTATTAATCTCTCCACAGTAACCCGTACTGAAGAGAAATATCCCTGGGGAAAGAGACATCCATTCTGAAAATACCCCCGTACTTTCTTCTGTCCCTGTTTTCCAATATCACTGTAGCAATCTAGCATGGGATCAGCTCCTCTTTCTGAGCCACAGGCAATCCAGGGTACCTCTATTTCTCCCAAGAACCGGGGAGAACCAAAAGCCAACAAAGTGAAGAGGAAAACAAAGAAAAATCCCTCCCCATGACCACTGCACGTGGCTGCCTCAGCCCTGATCCATAGGAGAGCTGGGTCCTCGTCAAGCACAGCTTTCATCTCCTCAAACACCAGCGCTAAAATTCCTGTCCAAATGAAAATGAGAGAAAACAACCAAGCCCCAGAAGATATTCTCCAAGGAATAATTCTTTTTGCTGTTCATATGCAATAAAAGAGGAAACTACTCTAGTCGTAATTATTTTAATTAATATTTTACGGGTTGCAAATGAAAGGGCTTTTTCTGCTTCGCTGCTTTTGTGTAATTGAGTTTCAGTATTAGCTGATTAATCTCTGCTTTTCTCTTTTAGATTATTATACTTATTCAAAATCAGAGTTTAGCTCAAAATGGGACATAAGAAAAACCTAAGGAAAAGTGAATCCTCACAGATAATTAGCTTGTGTTTTTGCTAAAGGGAAAATGAAGCAAATGAAAAAAAAACAACTTTTTTCCCCCTTCTCTCCAGTAATGTATTTCTAAGAAATACTGCAACAATACAAAGAGTTACCTGATTACTTGATTATTTATTGAATCACAAGCACTCTCTTGTCAAACCGAGGCTTACTTTATTGCATGCCCTTAGCAGTTGCGATGTCCAAATTTCTGAAGATTAGGAACCTGCAAGGGGCTACATTTACGTTTATTCATGGCTGCTTTACCCTCAAAGTTTAATCTTCTTATCTTTCCATAAACATATATATATATATATATTTATATACACTGCAATCATCATTCTTCCCCTTTCTCTTGAACTAAATCCAAACATGAGAGCAAGGTAAGGAAGAAAAAGGAAAGAAAAAGAAAGCGAACGCAAAATGTGTTCTCCTGCTGCTGTCTCCTCTCTCTCGGCTAACGGTCCGGGCACCGTGTGATCTGCCTCCCTCCGGTTGCCAAGTGCCCTATGGGAGGCAAGGGTTTTGCTCCAGAAAGCGCGATAACTAATGTGCCATCAAGCTGGAGGGGGGAATAACTGGGATTTCACAGGGAAAAGAAGGGCACAGAGATGATTCTTACTCCTTCTGTCTGTCCTTTGGGAACCTTTGTGCGACACAAAGCAGAGGGTCTCACGTACAAAGGTTCTTGCTCTTGGTTGGTTGCAGTTAAACCAGACACAGCGTCAAAATGATGCACTCCGCAAAACCCAAAGGAAGGAGCTTTCAGGACAGCACAGGCCCAATATACAAGGAGTAAAACAGGTTCTCCCTGCATTTGATAGACGTACACAGAGGGGGAAAAAGAAGGAGGGAAGTGAGATCAATTCTGTCAGATCAGAAGAAAAACGGCTGCAAAGAATAGTAAAAAAAGGCTCGTTTGAAGTTCTCAGATCTCCTATAGGTAAGTTTGAACAACTGAGAGGAAATCTCTCCCCATTCTCCTCCATCCTTTCTAGTTTAAAACTCAAGTCCTTTGAACAAGACGGAAAATAGAACCTAAACACACAGAAGGGCAACAAATCAATAGGAAGGCTGGGGTCGAGGTGGAAGCATGAAGAGGATCAGAGGATAAAGGAAGAGTCACGGACAAGTATCCGGGGAAAAATGAGAAGCAAAGAAGATCAAATAGGATGAATAAAATGTAATGTTAAAACTGGACCTTTTGTATCTATTTCTAGAATTGCCATTGCTTAAAATATAGGGATGTATTTAGTCTTGAATCCAGTATCACTAACATTTCTTTTAGTCACTATCGTCATTTTTGGTTGACTTTAACATGCATGATAGACATGTCACCTCTGCTGTTCAGTGCAAAAAAACAAAGAACAAATGCAAACTCCTTAACAGAGGATGGGGATTCATTTCAAGCAGTCAAGAGAGAATTCCTTCCTCTAAGAGAAACTCCATTTTGAACACACCAAGGGATCTGTTGGCAGTTCAGTCAAATTAATAGTTGTTAGATAATTAACTCTGGGATCTTGTGTCAGGAAAATAAGTTAATTTTTAATGTATATTGTGTATGCCCACAGTTAACAGAACATGGGAAAAAAGACCATTTTAGAAAATGCATTAATTTTGTATTACCTGTATGAATACCCTTTCAGGAAGTTTTCCTGATGATACTTCAACTTATACTTGAAATTCCTTAGCTAATCTGACTACCGGAAATTAGTACATTTAACTCAAGCCATTTGCTCTTCAGGAACATATATGCACCTTTTTCTTTT
>VZSV01000176.1:463294-473925 GCA_013398735.1 Nothocercus julius | reverse complement strand
AAAAACACTGAAACAAACCTTTCGGTCTCGTTTTCTCGGGGAACTTTTATAGGAAGTTACTTGAGAGTTCTACCTGAGATGTGTGTTAAGAATGAAATTTGAATGAACACTATCCCAGCAAACAACTTCAAGGAAGAGGTAAAAGGCTAGTCAGAAACTTTCAACAAGAAAGAGGTTTTCCTGAAGATTTAACTAAGGTTCAGGCTCATCTTTGACCCCTATAAATGTAGAGGGAAAAACAAAAAACTCTTACCAATGCCAACCATACCAATTTGATTAAGAATCTACTTTAAAAGTCTTCAAGGACTTCAGATGCAGCAAATTAAACTAGAAATTCTTGATGGCCTTCTTGGGTACATTTTTTGCCCTGAATGCATTCTTTTAGAGGAAGCATGGGCATAAAGGAGAAAGCCATTTTCTCCTTTTAGAATATCACTGAAATAAACATATTAAATATTCTTTTTTTTTTTTTTTTCCTAAGGGTTACACTTGATAAATCTCTGGAGCTGAATTGTAAAACAGTAAGACCATTGTTTCATTTAATAAAATACATTCAAATGGAAGATCATGTGCAAAAGGAAAAGTCATTTCTCTTTAATAGCCACTGAATCTCATGCAGTAAAATTTTTATGCTATACGTAAGACAATATATTGTCACCTATAAGACAGGCTAATATATTTATTTTTGTGGGCCTAAACACAGCCTCCAAAAGTAAAAAACTACTGTCATTGCTTTATAGCCTTTCCTCATGATTTGTTACAGTGCTAGAATGGTGGTATGCAAAGATAGAGATGCAATTTCCATGTAAATTAAAGAACATTTCACCATTTTAGCACAACTGCTGCACAAATAATTGCAAAATGCCAATTAGATAATCACTAATAGTAGAAGATAACCCCATTTATTGTAAACAGAGGAGATACGTCTGCAGTTTAAGTGGGACATATTTGAAACCTATAGTAAGGAATGCAGTAGATTTTACAGTGGTTACACTTTGCTTTGCACTCAAGAAATTTCATCTTATGAGCTAGTTACACTGCATGCTACACCTGGGGGACTTGGTTTGCTATGAAGCTTCCAATTACCTTGAAAACTTGCTTTAGACTTACTCTCACAAGATATTTTCTTCCCTGTTGGCTTCCATCCACACCAAGTACAGTATGCATTAAAAAAAAAATCATCTACAGTATTAAATCCTGGTGATGACTCATCAAAAGAACAGCCATACGTCTCATGACTTCTCCTCTCAGCATCTTTGTTGTTCGTCTTTTATGTTTTTGCTCTGCATCGGGGTTTTCTGCTGTTTAGCCATTCTGACTGGGCTAGGCTTGGAATTGCTGAGCTTCCCATTTTACCAGGCGCCATCCATCTTCCCTTGCAGTCACATTTGCCTAGATAGGCAATTGCTCACCGTGTGCTCACGCTGCTAGTTGAGATGTTGTGTCCCAGTTTAATTTCTGTGGATCATGTTGGAAGCCGGGGACAGGAAGTGGTGATGACAGGGAGGGGATGCCCAGCTCTGTTAGTGCAGTAATGATGCCTGAATCTCCTCAGCTGGGTCACAGTTTCCAGTCTTTCTCAGTAGGGCTTTCCACACATTATTTCTCATGTTTCCATGTGAAATTAGCTTGGGTACTCATTTCAAAGCAGAAGCCAACCTCAGGATATTACAGCAAAGGAAACAGCATATTGGGGTAGACTGTGTGCATGATTATTCCACTGTCTTTAACAGATTGGATTCTGGTCAATGCTTGTACAAAAAAATACTGGAGTGCGTACAGTGTATTTTAGCAAAACTTTGGGAGAGAAAAAATAATGGGATGGTCTAACTTCTAAACCATACATGGCAAATTCTGTGACAGAATCATTATATCTTTTATATATATATATATATATATATACACACACACACACACACACACACACACACACACACACACACACACACATATATAGAAGTGAAAATGCTGCCCATAAGGAATCCTGAAGCATACTCCAAAACAAGTGATACAGAATCTGTGTATCATTCAGTTAGTGCCTGGGGACAGGCTATCTTATAATCATTTACTTTAAAAAAAAACTACATTTTCTACCGACAGTCAGATTACTGCAAGCACACAGAGCAGAAGAGGATTTTGCGTAACTTATAATGGTCAATAAATTCCATAAAGTAAAAGACTTAGTTCCTCACCGTCACTTTTGGAAAAGTTCACAGCATCTCCATGCTTGGTTCATCTTTCCAATGCCAAAGAAATGAACATATTGCCAGGCTCCCCACAAGTTTTCAAGTTTACATAGCTTTGCTCTTGCAAAAGCGACTGCTTCAAACATAGCAAAGCACAGAGTTCTCATAATTAAGTCTCATGCTGAGCATGATGCTTTAAAATAGAGGATTTCAGAGTTATGCAAACACAAAAAAAAAGTGCCCAAATCTTCTAAATAGCTGAAAATACACTTTCCACCCCCTATATTCTTATGCTGTAAATCACAGACATCACTGAAAGATTTTTGTGGAACTTTCTAAAGAAAACTTTAGTTTGGACCACACAGCTAAAAATTCAGTACGTCAGTAGTCAGTAACAATAGACGGGTAAAGGGTCTTTGCAGCTGAGCATTTGTAGTGCTAAGCAAGCACTCCTGGATGTCCTAATTCCATACTGAATTAAGGATCTGAATGCATAAAGCTGGATTTACTACACAAAAAATAGAACTGAAAATGTTATTTTTCTGACAATATCAGAGTCTATCAGGAAGAACATTCAGGGCATCAAAAAGGACTATTCAAAAAAGACACAGTCTTCAGAGACGAAGGATGCGGGTCCATGGAAGACTTGTGTGCTTTGTATTCATGAATTACTCCCCAAAAAGATAAAAGAGCAAGAAAGCTCCACATATACCCAGGCTTCCAACTGCCTTGGCTTCTTAAGTTAGATGCCAAGCACTATTAGCATAATTTAGAAGATCTAGGTATTAACTGCTTTTGATTTTTAATTTTAGAGAGTCTTCGCTAATGAGTATTGTACATACTCATATTAAAACTTACATTAAAAAAAGTATTAAGTTTTGTACCCAAGAAAGAAAATATCTTGCTTTGGGCTGAGGAGCAGCAACAAAACACCAGCTTCAAGTAAATGGAGACCAATTTTCCCATTTTCCACTTAAAGCAATGATTTGTATCTCAGGAGAAATTCAGGATGAAGGTAGTAGGTAAAGTTTATATAAATTAAACAAACAAACAAACAAACAAAAAACACAGGATACTTGGCCAGTTATGATTTTTCTTGCCTCTGCCTTACCTTACTGTCATGAAGATGTGAATCAAAAAGTTAAGACAATAAGTATGTACTGATCACCCTGAAATCCTTTCAATTTCTAAAGGAAGACAGGTCCTTTCCAGGATTTAGATTTCTAAGCCGTTTTGTTTCTAATGTATTTCAGCCAGGCAATAGTTATAAGCCGAGTCTAACACACTGAAATCACACATGAAATGACTGCTGCTAGAGCACAGCCGTTCAATAGCATTTGTTAGAGAGGCTTTAGCTCGTGGTAGGTCCACAGAGCTCTATCTACTGGCCTTTTCTAAATACCTGGTTAGTGATGCCCAGGAATTATTCTGCCTCCTCCCCAGGCACATAGCGCTGCAGTTGCCCTTTTACCAGCCAGCTGTGCGATCTGCAATAACTGGAAATGAAAGCCAGTAAGTAGCAAATTCAGGGGAAGCAGAATGACCATCCACTAGCACGTGCGATACAGCCTAGATAGGTGGCATGAATCACCAAACGTGTACCTGTGCTCAGCCAGTTAATGTTATAACTGTTTTTCTTGCAATGAACTCAGCATGACTCAAAGACTGTCATTGTGGTGCAAATTTTGAATGTGAAACTGCGAAAATAATATGATAAAATTACCAAAAATAAGTGCCCCTGAATCACGTGCGCTTCTCCATCGGTCGGGCAAACACGAAGCTGGGATGAACGACGAGCCGATGGTATCGCTGACACGTAGCTGTACCGTGATGGAGTGCCTGAAGCCACTCTCAGGTTCCCTTCACTAATTAACACATGTAGCTAATTGCTTTGGAAAGACAGGATGTAGCAATATGCCATAAAACCCTAGAAATGTAACCTTCTGGTGTTATGCAAGGCATGCATTGCATACGTGTCTCCCGCTGCCATTTCCAACCCATGCTTCTGCAGGGGCATTTCTTTTTCTCCAGCACCAGAAAACATTTGGAGCAGAGTTGTTGTAGGTCAGACTCTGATGCAATCCTACCCTCTTTAGGTAAAATAGATAATGCAGTGGCTTTATCATGGCCTAGCAGCAATTTGGTAATAGGAAAAAGAATAGGGAAGTAGAAACTTTCAGGAGATACCCCAGGATAAGCTCTATTCTCTTTCCTCTGAGCAAGCCAAAGCTAAGACAGCATCGTAGTTTGGCTTAGTCCATTCCTGTTTAAATTCATATTATAATAGCACCAAAAAAAAAAAAAAAAAAAAAGCAAAAGGATGTGAAGAAATCTCATGGTAAAAATCTAAAGGAAGTCCTGGTGGGGTAGCTATGTGTTGTACCTTTCTTGTCATTTACCTGGGAGCAATTCTGCAAATCTACCTTTCACACGGAAAAAATCTAAATCCTGGCAAGGTAAAAAGAAGAAAAAACGAAACAAGCACACACAAAACAAACAGTTTTTCAGTGGATAAAAGCCTAAACTGGATGTATGGCAACTATCCAAATTAAGGCTCTTCCCACTAAATCTGGTAGACCGGGGCATGCTTCTGACTTCATATAAACAAGCCATATGTATAAAAACCCTCCCAGCCTTCCTTCTCTAAGGGAAACCCTACGCACTAAGCCCACAAACATTTATCTTTCCTAGCACCGGTCATTCTTCTACTTGGCTGAGACTACTGCAAGACATGATGGAAGAGCAGCATCTTCTTAATGGACTTGGCAGCACAGAAGCTGGGACTGCTCTGCCATCTAAATCATGCTGTTTAGGCAGAATCTCTGTTGCTACTTTGAAACATCTGGCCCAATTAAAGCAGGACCGTGTGCTAACTCATCTGAATGGCAGCGGAAGGTTAATGTTATACACCCCAAAGGCAAAAGTCTGTTACAGGCAGTGTCCAGGATGTCCTCGCCTATTACAGATTTTGGCTGGCTGAGGAAAGTTTGTCAAACAGGGTAAGAAAATCAAGGGAAGGAAGAAAATGAGGTTTCCAGTTTAGCACAAAAACATGTGCATTGGTAAACTTCTGTCTGGGTCCAGTATAACAGAATAATAAATTGACCAAATCTAAAATGGCAAGAAGAGAAACCTTTACAAATTCCTTTCCCTCACTTCCTTGATGGATTTTTTTCAAGTCCCAAGATAATACTGTGCATTTCAAAGCAGACACAACATGCTGGAAAAGCAGATAAACAACCCTCTTCAAAAGCAGTAAAATACAAACAAACCCACCAGCCCCAACAACCCCCCAGCTGCCCCTTCCTCCCTGCCCAGCAGGGTAAATCAATTCCTGTTTGTAAAGCATGAAGAACCTCTCTGAAGAGGAGAGAAAAAGCCCTCATTAGGTAAATGGGAACCAATGCACTAAATGCTTCGTAGGCGAACACTGGATTTTTCTGCATTTTGCAGCACCAGGGTAGAGAGAAAAGAGACTCAACAGACACAACCCCCAGCCATGCAGTGTTATTTTTCTTGTCTTTTGCACAAGGAATGTAAAGGTATTCAGGAAGGACAACCAGTTCATCCTTCACTTGCTGCTCCATCTGCAATGCCCACATACCTTGCTGGCGTCTTGCCACGTTATGGTCGCATCCTATACAGTAGAAGTTATGGTGAGAATTGTTACTAACTTGGTTCAGAACAGACCGGTTCTTATTTCTGGTCAGAAAGGCAGAGACCCACAGCTCCAACTAGCTCTGGATAGTAACTGTAATTATTCAGTAATTATTCTTGTCCAAAGTGGACTAAATAAAGTTCACTTTGTTTATTTCCACTGCTCGTCATTGATGGCCACTGCCCTTTGGTTAGTCACTTCTGAATAACTAACCAGAACTATGACTCACTTTTTTAATAAATGCGTTTGCTTGTAATGCACGTTGTAGCTGCATTGTAGCCTCACTCAGGAAGAGGTGTACACTAATAAACTCTTCATGAAAAGACACGACTGCTGGGGAAATCTCTTTCATTATCCACCAACCCTTTCCGTGGTCTGTTTCTGATATAAATGAAGGGAGACAGAGTATATGGAACATAATGAACTGTGGGACTAATAAGCAAAGTCTGTGGAAAACTGATCCCTGTTGAGACATATGCTACAGCTTCTGGATTATTTCATCTTGCAAAGAAATTAGTTTGGCTATTATCTGTGTTAGTAGCCATGCCCTAGAAACCTACCCTGCGAGGGCCAGTAAAGGGTTAAGCCAGTTCCAGATTCCTATCTCAGTCCTACGTGGAATTCTGCTTCTGTTGGAATTCAGGTGATATTGGTCAGCATCGGTGTTGCAGCAACTACACAGACCTCTTATTCCATGATGTGAGCTAAAAAAATAGTGAAATAAGCAGGAAGAACAAACTCTCTTCCTGAAGGGGCTCCGGCCAGCCGGCTGTGCCGCGAGGCCCCCGCCAGGCGCTGCCCACGACCGACCTCCGCGGAGCTGAGGAGGTCTCAGACGCGGGGACTTTGGAGGGAGCTTTTGCATCTCTCATCAATGCCAAAGCGGGAGCGATGCCCTCCTCAGCGCGCCCCTTCCCTCAGGGCTGGGCACGCCACATCGGCCTCTGCTCCGTGACTCGTTCCCGGCGGGGCTGTGCGAGAGGCGCCCGCGCGCAGCTCCGCGGTGCGGCCGCTTCGTCTCATGCGCCACGGGAATCCTGCACAGTCACCCTGGAGGGGAACTCAAGGTCACAGCAGGAAAACGCGGGACAAACAGGTTTAGAAGGCATGCACGCTGGAGCCGGACTCTGCGATTAAGCCGTGAGGCGAGTTAAACTGTTGATTAATTCTAATAAGCTTTAATATCACCACTACCTCTGATGAAAAAGAAATTCTATCCTGTGGCAGAAGACTTCAGTGTAGCTTTCTGAAGGGATCCGGAAATATATCACGACCTGATTCCACAACCTGTAAGATCCTAAAAGCCAACCGTTTCTTAGGCTTCATTCAGTTCTAGTTGGGCTTCTGTGCAATTCCAAACAAGCCTATGTAATCTTAACCTCATCTATAAAACAGAGATGGTTTCTTTTCCCTCTATCCTTTCGTTTGCGTTTTCTGCTTAATTTGTAATCCTCTTTCATTGCCGTTTCCTTTTATGCTCTGTGTGATACAGCATAGCTCAGAACTTGCCTGTGCAGCACAGATCGTCACCATCACAAAATAATAGACTAAGATACCAAATTTAACTTAGAATCATTATCTGTGGAGCAAAGACCTGTGTTCAAAGTACTTTCCATATCGATTTCACAGCTCTACCTGTTGTTAGAGATTTTCTTCTGACTACATGCAGATGCAGCTAGAGCAGCTTGTGTTGACTTTTAACAAAATCCAAGTCATCCAGAATCTTCAGAGTTCACACACCCCTGGTAAAATCCCTTCCCTCCCTCTTTCTTGCCAAAAGACATGCAGACTTTGTGTTCTCCATTAATCTTTTATAGCACTCTGCTTCAAATATGTAAATTCTTTTGAAACCACTTCATTCCCACCCATAAAACAGCTGTGCTTGACATCACCCTCCACCAAAGGTGTTAGTGCTTACCAGTAAGGACACATATGTCACTAGGACTATACTACTCAAAGGTATATTTCTCTATCCTCTTTTTGCCCCACGTAACAATGATCCATAAAGAGCTGAACTGTCTCAAGATCATATATCAAAACAGAAGGAAAACAAACAACAGAACTCTGATTTTTGGGTCTCAATCTTTATTCACTGGGCATGAGAATATGTTCAGATCAAATATGCAAAAATCTGTGGTGTAGGTATCTTTCCATTAATCAGGTTGGAGTCAAGTGCTAAAATAGAGAAAAATACAGGAGTTATAACAGATTATTATAAAGATACTGTGGCTGCAATTAAATCTGTCTTTCCAGCTCTCAAAGCACCAGCTGTGCTCAACCTCTCCGTAGATGATAGTGAGCAGTTCTCTTGAAGGAAAAGGAGAGAGGGTTCAGTGAGCAACAGGGAAATGTGTTCTGAAGACAACCACCACTGCGGGCCAAGCCAGCACTTTTCCATATGTTTACCATTAAGCAGACTAAGATATTCTTATTGACTTCAGTACCCTTCAGTAGTTTCAACCTCATCACTCTGTGCGCAGGTACTTAATTTTTTGGATTTGTGCCAAGCTATACTGCACGATGTGCCTAAAATTAAGTCCACATTCGAGTGCTTTGCTGGAGAAGGTCCAGAGCCCTCTATACTCTCCAGAGCCGAGCACTTAATACCAAACACTGCAGTTGTCATGCAAGGATTTTTAAGGATGTTTCCAAGCATTATGCATGTTCTGCCATCATCCTATACAGAGAAATACCACTGTAGACAACAGGAGCTCTGTATTAAAAATAATGGATGACAGGCATATTGAGCCAAAGCCTACAACAGACCAAGACATCCTACTGCTTGCGAGATAAGCACAGCATGCGCTAAACTGTGCAACTGCGAGTGGCTGTTTCATCTGGTGCAGATTTTATTAAGTTCTTCCAGAGAGGAAACCGTTAGGCAAAAGCTGTATTCAATCTGCAAGAGCAGAGAGTGCAGATGGCCAATGTATTACTCTCCAACAGAAGAGCTAAGCGCCCTTCTGGTTTCACATGAAGCTCTGGAATGAGGATATATGAACATGATGATTTGGACCAGTCAGCTCTGGCCACAGAACAACCTGCCAGCAGTGACCAAGTTTTCAGGGCAGTTGCATCCCAAAGCAGAACCCTGCACAGCTTTCACTGCTCATTTATATATGTGAAATAGCTGGATATTGGATATGTGGATATTGGAGCATCCTCAGTGCTACCCAGTTTATTTAAAGGTGATTTTTTTGCCCCCGCAACTGAATCCTGAGTGAGTCATCAATCACTGAACTCTTCCAGGCTGTTTTGTTTCCTAATGCAAGTAACACGAACATGGTCTAACCACTTATGACAATATTTCTCCAGCATTTATTTTTTTTTTTTTAAATGCAACCCCTTTGGCCTCATCCATCTTCCTGCCACTTTCCTTCCCTCCTGCCCTGCTCCTCCCCTGGTGTCAGTACCACCCTCTCTTCGGCAGGAGGACAAATCCAGCCTGTCACTGCTGCATCCCAGGGCTTGCTCACTCCCACGCCTTAGTGGAGCTGAACTGCTTTTCACAGCCTAAAAATAAGTCTCAATCCTCAGCTGAACAAAACTATGGATTTAGTAAACAAGGCCATTTCCAAACATCCCACTGCAGCTCTATCCCACCCTGCTCAGCACTGTGCCAACAAGTTACACATATTTGGAGGCTTATCTTCAATATCACAGTAGCTTTTACTTACACTGGGCTCTGAAGCATCACCAAGCTTAGGTCTATATTACCCAACATGGCACAGTAGGATCAATGTCTGAAATATTCCAACCTTGATTTTGCTGTTAAAGTTGCACAGAAAACACATTTACAATAGCAAAACATGATTAACTCCTGATCCAGCTTAGATATTTCCCTTCACCTGTAGTCCAGCAGCATGAAGAGCCATTTTACTTCTGATTTCACTGTATATTTGAATAAACTGTGTGTGTGTAGGTGGGTGGAATGGGGAATGGAAAGGCAGGCAAGGTTCTTCCTCTGGAGCAGACACAATAAGCAGGCCTTTTTTTGGCTAGAAGTGGGTTTCCTTCCCAGGTGAGGGAAGGACCCTGAGCAGTGCAGGCAGGTCCCACATTTCCAAAGCCCTTCGGCCTCGCTGCCTCATGGGCACTGGAAACAGGAGAGAGACACAAAATCCTCCCGCCTCTGAAGGGAAGTCCTTGACTCTGTGTCATTTAAACCTGAACGGCCATTAAAACATGACCGACATGGAATGCGCTTCAATGCCATTTTACACCTGCAATGAACCCGAGAGCTGCTTGGCAGGGAGCCATCTAATCCAACTGCTCTCATGATGTACCTGCTACCCACAATGAAAAAAGGAACTCAGCTGAATGATATATACTGGAAGTCAATTACTTTGATTCTAGGAATACATTTAGAAAATGAGCATGGAACAATTAGCAAGAAAGGAACAAGTAGTAATTAGGCACTGAATCAATCTGTAGTATATAGACCATTCTCCAATCAGATATAGTCGATCTGTAGTCAGCAAACTGCATATTTAACAGAGAAGGGTGAACTTGGTTGGCCTGAGGCCCTATTGGCTTGATAATCTTGCCTCAGAAATAAATCAATTATAGAAAATAAAAGATCTTTTTATTTGTACCTGCTGGTTATCCCAATATCAGCTATAGAGTTGGTCAGACAATATATTTTTAAGGCTACTTTTCTGCGCTTCCTTAGAACCATCCCAGCCATTACACACCACCTCAGAACTGGACAACATAGCTCAAAGAAACTTAAGGAATTGTTCATTCACATCTCCCATTTTGTCAAAAAAAAAAAAAAAAAAAAAAAA
>VZSV01000176.1:447363-462814 GCA_013398735.1 Nothocercus julius | reverse complement strand
TCTCTCGGCCTTTCCTCACAGGGCAGATGTTCCAGGCCCCGGATCATCCCCGTAGCCCTGCGCTGGACTCTCTCCAGCAGCTCCACAAATTAGCTCTTGCTAATTTATAATTCCATGATGCAATATGCCTCTGCCTGACAGTATTTTCCAGAAGACAGGACACTCTTGGTCTAATCTGCTGGCAGAAACTACTTGTGCAAATGCTCCCCCAATTCACCTAATTCAGTTAAGTAACTAATGAGCTAAACCACACCAGCAGTTTCAATTGCTTAAACCAACTCATTGAAAGGGAATTTTGGAGCACATTCATGTGAGCAGCTCTTGTAGCAAGCGCCTTCTAGAAGGGTGGGGACAAGCACCTCTGACCATGGCGATGTCCTTCCAACAGCACTCACCCAGAACCCCTACCTACTTATCCAAGGATTAGGGCGGCTGAATTTTTATCTACACTACGAATATGTACTATATTAGTCTAGTTTTCAACTAGTTTAGTCAAAGTTTTTACTCTTCAAAACAGGCCTACTAGAAAGATCACTTATAGACAGAACAGTTACAGATAACAAAGTGCTTTACCTTTCTGTTACTCTTCCTTAAAAAAATTCCTTCTCCCCATAGGAGCTGTACACATCACACTTAGGACAGAGCATCTTCTGCAGTGGGTAGTGAGGGGAAGACTGCACAGATCTTCAGAGGAAGTTAACTTGAACGCCAGTACAAGAGGGAACTCCTGGATGTTTGTGTTATTGCCCTGATGTGAAGGGTTGGAGGCAACCACTACCATCCCAGAGCAAGGGGGCTGTGAGCAGAGCCCCCAGGCAGTTCCAGCTCCCGCAGCCACAGAGGTGAGACCTCCCCACCACCCACATTACCCACAAGGACAAAAATCTGTTGAGCAAAATGCCCACATGATCCTTGGAACCCGACTGAGAATATGTATTCTATAAAGGAACGCAAACCAAAAGGCAACAAGTCATTAGAAACCTGACCTGGAAGAAATTTCTTCCATACATTTCATCTGGCAACTGATTTACCTCTGTATAAATAACCTTTACCAAGACATCCTATTTCTCTTGCAACCATTTCCAAGGATTCTCAAAAACGCTCTACAGAAAACTTCATGCAGATTCTCTTCTCTTCCCAGCAAGACTTTGTTTGGTCAAAGTTGCAGGCAAGCTCAGGGTAAAATAAGAACAGAACTTTCAGACAGACCATTCTAATAAGTCATTATATGCCTATTTAATATGTGCAAGACAAGCACTTCTTTTTTCCCCTCTCTTCCCCCATAAAACAATTGCAGTTAAACACGTGGCTTGATTAATCTCATTTTAATATCTCTGCTTTCTCCGGTCCTATTTCCTACACCCTTGTGAGACTGCACCTCATCACACACATCTCATTCATCATTTGAGTTGGAATCATTAATCTTTGCCTCTCCTTCAAAAGATAATCCACCTTTAATGGCTGTATTACATAATGTGCACCACCAGGCTGAAGGACTATTTTGAAAACTTGGGGAGGGCAGTGTAGCTACATCAGGTTCAACTGCACATTCAAAAATAACTTTTAAGATGCAAAAGTTCTCTTGCTACCAGGGGGGACTAGGGATACCTTATAAACAAATTCTACTCAAGTCTTGGGAGAAATAAGAGAACAGTCAGTTCCCTGCATCCCTCTCCCCCAGCTGAATAAATACATTATCTTTATACAATAAAGATAAAGAGACAGTTTTTAAAAAAGAGCGTTGGCAGTGATAAATATTTACTAACCCCAAAGCATCCTCCTTGAAGAGGCAGGACACTTACAGAAGATTAGATTTTCAAGTGAATAAATGAACTGGAGCTGGCAGTCCCCGAGCCCCAGCGTGGCCCTCCATAAGCAGCGTGTCTTCAATGGCTTCCCCAGCCGCACGTCCCTACTCGTTTGCCTCATGAGTGACAGCACAGACGGAATGCTACCAAGCAAGTGTCACACACTAGGGCACAAGATCCCAAACCACTTTATTTTCATAAATTTGCACATTTAACAGCTTTATCTTTTAAAACACCGCTTAAAGCTTTACAGAGATTTTCTTCTGGACTCAGACAACATCAGGTCTTTTTCACTTGACGTTCTAGCAGACTAGTGCACCCGAACGCTACTGCTTTCTACTATGCCACCAGCCAGGCTGCAGATTCCTGCACACACATTGAAAGGACCCAAACGGTAAAGGAATGAGTCAAGTGGGCAGCTTACCCTGACCTGAGGGGGAAATGTCTCTTTTCCTGTCCAAAAGGGCTCAGCAAGCTTGGAAAGGGGCTCTTCATAATGGACAATCATTCCTGATTTCACTGGAAAAACAGGCTAAAAGAAGACTGTTCCACTGAAGTTATCCCACTACGCCCTCCATGGGGCAATAAGGCAACATGACAGTTCACAAACCACCTTATCACAACCACAGCCTCAGAGAGAGTAACACTCCAAAGCAAGTCTCGTTTCTAACAAAAATGGCCTATAATTAGGAGACTGGTCGTTCTGTCTAGCTTAGTTTTTTTTTGAAAGACCACTAAGAGACCTCAAAGGAGAACAACTCTGAGAAAGTATTAAATGCACTTTCTATATGAAAAATATATACATATAACACAAGACATCACAAAAAAATCACAAATCAAAGCCAAGAAACAGCCCTCCAAAATTTACTGGGGCTTTAGAAAATTTAAGCAAGGGATCAAATTCAGGAGATCCTAAGATTACGTCAAGTAAGGATGGGTTTTAAGCCACGTGGCCACTTCCTTTATTCCAGAATTCGTAAGTTAAACTCAAGTGGGATTATTTCCTAGCTTTTTTGATAAACAGGTCTCAACACCTAGTTGTACCTAAGGGCTCAAAAACTAGAAGAGAAATAAAAGGCAATAAACATTTATTGTTTTATTTAAAATCTCATTATGTTTTAAGGCAAATTTAGAAGGTAAGGATCTAAACAAGAACAGGCAAATAGGGAGTTTTACCCGCCTAAGGCTAAAGGGAAAAAAAAAAGAAACAAAACAAACACACAAATAAGATTCTACAGTCTTTGCTACAGACATGAAATTTAAGAACCACATTTATCATTAGTCCCTCAAAACATGTCAATGTCCTTGTCTCACATTCATTTTCATGAAATATCGTAGCACCCCTTCTTTAGGGTTTCCTTTTTGTATATTATTCTAAATGGCTTTGGTATAACTGCATCTCTTGAAAATCTTTGTGAAAAGGAAGGTCTAGCACAACCTCAAACACGAAAGTGATGTTAACGATGAATAGCAATGCTAAAGCTCTATTTTAAAATAACACATAACATCAATAATGCAACCAAGGCTATAAGGACTACATAGACACCATTGCACTACCCAGTTTCATATGGGGATTTATAGGCTGATTTGGACTTCTCAGGACTGGATTTATAGCCCCTCTGCACACAGTTTTGCATCTCCCTCTCTGCCGCCTTCCATTTACATTCTCCTCTCCCTCCAAGGCCATTCTCATCACCTTATCTCAAAGTAAGATACTCAAAACCTTTTCCCTAGCAACACTTAATGTGAAACAGTCTATCCTTTGGATACTGTGTTCTCATCTTTCCATGACCTGCTTGGTTGAAATCCTACTCTGCTGAGGTTTTCCACTGATTTTAATACTTTGGAAAGTCCATTTTCTTTTAGAAAGGGAAGACACAGCTTCTTTAAGGCCCAGTGACTTGGCACCCACTTCTCCATAAGTCTGAGCAGCTTCGCCTGGGCTTCAGCTCACACTGCTCAACAGCCCAAGGACGAGACACCACATATCTAAACAAAATCTCTGTGCCTTCAGAAAGACAGTGATAAAGTAACAACAGTTTGCATAACACCTTACAAAAAAAAAAAAAATATGATATTTTATTGGAACCTCATCTGACGTAAATACACACACTTATCAGGTTCTCATTTCTCCTGGAAGGAGATATCTAAGCCAAGAGTCAGGAGAAGGGTTTTTTGTGGTTGTTGTTGTTTTTTCTGTCTTCCTTTTTCTCCCTTACAAAAAAGCACCCACTGAGCATGGCCAAGGGACCAGCTGCTGGGGACCTGGCACCCGCCCTGCCACTGAGGTCTCTGGACAGCACCTCAGGGTGCAGCTTCACCCTTGACTTCAACGCTGGTTCCTACATGTGTGCATTGCAGTTAGGCTTTATGTCGTGTCCCCCCTACAGCACCCAGGTCTTCCGAGAACATGTCCAGAAACTATTTTATTCAAAACATCACGGGACGTTCTAGCTTCTATGTGATGAAAGACAACCATTTAATGGCTTAGACAACCCAAGCCACGAGCAGACAGACAATAACGTGTCTCCTCATTAAGCCTTGGCACTCAAGTGCTGCGTGTGTCCTACTGATGCTTAGTACAACGAGCAGTATTTAGGCCAGGACACTGAAGAGCTCAAGGATTTAGAGGATTCGCACTGTGAAACCAGCAAAATTCCATTAAACTTACTTGTCTTAGTAAACTCCCTGGATTATAATGAAATAATCCAGGCACGAAGCAGAATCCAGATCCTGAGCAAGACATCCTTAGCAAAGTATAGGGGAGAACAGATATTAGGGCCAGAATTACTGCGTTTAAGGATTCTTACACCAAGGGTTTTGGTTTTACCGGCAAATATCACCAAAAAACTTTGCCAATTCATACAGCTTCTTAGGGAAGAATAAACTTCATATTCATTGGCAAGTCGTATGGGAAAAGAGTTCAGGCTGGGAGGGAAAATGGAAAGGAAGATGCATGGGTAGTCAGTGGCAGCTTAGCCACTTTCCAAGATTAAAACAGATGCTGAAGTTTGTAAGAGAACTTATTTCCTCTAAAATAATTTACCACAAGTGATTATTAAAGTGCATTTAACCAGCAGAAATATTATTCCCCTTTACACTCTTTCCAGTAGATTACGTTGCATTTATCAAAAGCTAACCACTTTATCTGGGGGGAAAGGGGAGGAAGGGTGAGGACTGATTTAAATCAAGTATCTCTAGTGCTGCTACAAATTAGACTTCCTTTAAAGTTATACTGTGCAACTCTCCAGCTCTCATCCACAAGGAACAACATTCCTAAGCCATTAAAAATACTCTTATTAAGCTGTTCGATGAAATTAGTCAGTTTGAAAACAATGAGAGAAAAAAAAATCTATTATATAATCTTGTGGTAGAGCTTTTGCTAGTCAAGCGCTATAACAACTCTTAAATAACCATGCTAGTCTTGAAAATTTCAAGCCTATTTTCTATGCTCTTGAAGAATCATGACGACGTACAGGTCCTTGAGCCCAGTTCTACAGAGGGGCCGCACCAAAGTCCAAGTGCGTAACTGCAAACCAGCAGGACTGCTGGGCCCCTATCCCCCTCTTTTTCTAGAAGTAACATGCTAGAAAATATTATTTCCTGTCAAATAGTGATTAAATCCCATGAATGAAATGCTGGAAGTCTGCAGAGAATTGGGTGTTTACAATTAACACATCCTTCATCTGAAAGGACATCTCAAGCTATGCAGATGCTTCAGGGTACATGTTTATCTTGCAATAACTAGCTGGCAAACATACAGATGGGAATAAGTGATTTATTAGTTAAATAAAGTAGCTCCAATGTGGGTTTACTTAAAGCTCATACAAAGTACAAGGAATTGCCAAAAAACAAACAAACAAACAAACAAACAAACAAAAACAGCACAACAGGAGATTCCATTCATTTCATATTACAACTAGGTCAAGTCTAACTGTTTCTAATGAGATAAATCCTCACACAAGAAAGCCCAGTGCTCCATAACAGTAGCCAAAACCACCAAGTGACAAAGTCACGGCTGTCCCTTCTAGTACTAAAAGCTATAAACCACACAATCCAATCAACATAAGGCCAAAGTTGGGTTGCCAAAACTTGAACATACACTTCAAGGTAATTAAACCTGTAATGCAAACCATTTGATCAAGGTTATTCTTTTCAGATGGAAAAAGGTTGACATCAGTATCCACCAGATTGATACTGTAGGTTAACCAACTCAGGACAGGAGAATTATGCATGCATACCCAATAAAAAAAAATTAAAAGCACCAGTGTGTTCTTGTATGACCTACAAGAACTCTGTTGGTTTTTCCACCTTGGAAAAGGTGCTGCTTTCCCAGATGGACCACAAAAGGACCTGCCTTCCCAGGTGACCACAAGTTGCTGCAGCTTCAAAATCCCTTCAAAATCTCCTTCCTTTAAGTATTTTCAATATACTTTTAACACTTTTAGGCCCAAACATTAGATTTTTCTTTTTAAATGTCATGTACAAATCCTAAGATAGCCTTAAAAAACATGGAACTTCATTTGAAGAAAAAATAAAGTTTCTTTCACTTTCTTCCTGCTTCTCTGAGTTTATTGGGTGTCCTTGCTTCATACTTTCAAGGCTTTCTCCAAGGACCATGATCAAAACAATTTCATTGAAAATAATCCCCCAAATTCTCATGCAATCTACTGACTACAGAAAACAAAGCATGAAGAGAAGTGATATAGAACCATGAGAAACCCCAACATTTTATCACCGGTGTATTTTCCTTCTAATTGCTCACTTCACTGGTGAGCAGCAGGCATCAGTTTCCCAGAACCACTTCTATTTTGCATGCACGCGCGTGTGTGCTCACCTGAGTCTCCTGACAGATTCTGACATTACCCTTGAGGTTATTTAACCTTTTTTTCATTGTAAAGAGGCCGGACACTTCAAACAGGTCCCGGGGACGTGCTCCGCCACTGGCGTGTTGCTCCAGAATGCATCCAACAAGCCAAGCAACCCCCTGAAACCAACAGCCATCCTGCAGCCACGCCGGCTTTCACAGCATCAGCACGTCCCGAGCCAGGGCTCCAGCTGCAGGCCGAGGGCAGAGCCAGCCCTGATGCTGCCCCCGAGGCCGGCAGCTTGCTCCCGGCGCAGGGCACCCCGGGCACGCGCCCACCCGAGCGCTCCTGACTGGGCTCCCAAGCTCATAACTTCAAGAAACATCTGACTAACAGCTTGAAAATAAGTTTCTGAAATAGGCTGGGGTCCTCTGTTTATGAAACAGAATACTGAGAAATATGACATTTTACTTCCTCTACACGGTTCTTGCCCTCTCACTGTGACAGCTGTTGCTGGTCTCTGCCTTCCACAGGTTTTTCCAGTGCACTTTATATTCTGCACTGCTGTTAGACTTCCCATGCAGAAAGCCAGAGCGCGCACAGAGTGGAAAAAAAAGTATTTTATTACCTAGCCAAAAAGCCAATTATCAGCAGATAATACAGTCATGCAGTAAGGACAGAGGCATCGTTTCCCTCTCTCCATAGGACTGAACATGCTTTAAGAATTTTGCATTTCATTGATTTGTTTAACCAGAGCTTCAAAATAAATCATCAGGCCCAGGGCCCTTCTGCAAGAGCAGCCCTTTGCTGCAGCAAGGAGGACACAGCTGCTCCCAGTTGAATACTGATAAAAACTAAACCCCTTATTGCATTTAAGAGGCACAGAATTGACACAGGTGTTGAGGAGCATCTTTCTATTAATAACTCCACTGCTGTCACTAGAGTATTCAAAGAGTAAGAGCCTGTTCAGGTAAGTTTATTAAAGTGCCTGTGTATTTCTTGTATGTAGAAATTTATTATTTTATACAGAAATGGCTGAGAGCTGTCTCAAAACACACATTACAGTTACCCAGAGGTCACACTTAAATAAAAGAAAATATAGTTCAGCTCATCTTCAAGAAAATTTTCAAAATATATCAATGCATTTTGTTTCTTAAATGTAGCTTTCATTAACACTGTCTGTTGAACAACTTCCCAAGTTGTTGGGAAAATATGCCCATTTATAATAGCAGGCATAGCAATAGATGTGCCCACTCCCCTAAATTCATGGCCACTGTTTCCAGAGCAATATAGTTTATATAATATACAGAAACACAAGATATAGGAAAAGTGACAATTTTGTGTATGCATTGGCATAGCCGTTAACAATTTTCTTCTGTTTATTGAAACAAAAACTGTTCTCTTCAACTTTACTACTTTACATGCAATATTATGTTCTCATAAATAGGAAAAGCATTTAAGATTCAGGTGCCATTTGACTTGAATATTTATCTGGAATTTACATTCCTGATTAGGATTTGCATATTGCATTTTGTATATACATAAACACATGATTTTTGTACTCTGCATGAAATTTGAACGGATGCCTCAGAACACTGCTATTTCTCCCCTACAAATACAGGGGAAAGAGAGCTCACTTTTCTCTCAAAAATGCACATATCTGGCCAGAGGCAAAAACGTAACTAAATCAGAAAACATTACATAGGCTGAGTTTCTGAAAATCCTCCCCCAGAATGGCTCCAAGTAAAGCTTTGCTACCTGTGCTGCTAGCAACAAGGAGAAAAAAAAATCCTTGCTTATGAGATTTAACCAGCCGCCTATTACAGGAGCAACTAATAAAAAGCACAGCCCCTAGCTGAGCAGTGTTCAGATTACTGATTGCTGCTCCAAACTCCTCCCTGCTGGAAGTTTTGATGCTTAAAACCCCTTTCAACAGGGCAAATTGCACCTAACAAGAATGCAGCATTTCTTGCTGGGGGGGGGGGGTGGAAGGAACTAGTCCCAAAATTGTTATTATAAACCATATTTGAACTATGTAACCCTTACTGTGACTTGGCTTTGGGCCTCACAAGGACATGCCGAGTCTTTGCAATACAGTTTTTTCGAAGAGGCCTCCAATTTCTAGTTTCCATCACTGCTCCCTGGGGGGGTCCCATGTACCATTCTGCATCAAAGCAGAAGGCTGAGATTCATTCTGTGCAACTGCGTCTGCTGGCAGCTCTTGCCGTTACTTGGGGGGTGCTTCGGAGTCCTCCTACCTTCTCTTTGGTGCAGAATCCTCTGCAATCTGCTTCAGTGAGCTGGAGCTCATTGCCCAGGCAGGCAGCGCCAGCCGCCTTTGACTCTGCAACACACACTTTCAGTTTTCTAATCACAGCACTCCTCTGAGCGACAATTTATCTTTCAGAAATGGGAAAAGTAATGTTCCAAGACAGTTTCCATCATTAAAAGAGAACAAAGAGGGAAAGACTGGACTCCGAGTAGAGCTTTATGGGACTGGGCAATCTCCTTCCACTATTTTTTACATGACTCATGCTGTTTTACGCATGGCCTTAGGGATTCATAGCCACTAGATGTCCTCCTCCCCAAATCCCCTTCCTCCTGACCAGCTCTTACATCTACCAGCGTTACCCATTTACACTGCATCCCGCCATGCAACCTCGGATTGCTCACCCTGATGCCAGGACAGGGAGCACCCTGTCATTTCTGCGGCCAGCTTTCAAGTTTGAGTTACTTTCCTACTTGTAACACCTTATGCTATTTATGGAACTGATGAAAACACCTCCTCTAAAGATACAGAGTGGACTGTAACAAGCTGACGAGTTCCACCCATTATAAACGCTGGAAAGTATACGCAGCTCAGGTTATTTATCACTAAAGGCTCTTAAGCAATACCTCATCCTCCCATCACAGAGCTGCAGCCTCAACGGCAAGTTATAATCACAGTGAAACTCTGACGTGGCTTCTCTGCGATACTTCTAGCAGCTCGTGATTAGGCTGCGTGTCTAATTACGCTCCAGGGTAGATGACTGAAACATCCTAGGCCAAAAGCCCAACAGCTGGGTTTTCACCAGAGCGCAGGGCTTGTCTGCATCCGAGATGGCTGCTCGCTGCCCCTGCATTAACACTGCATCTTTGCATCCTTGCAGGGTAACACAGGGGCATTATTTGCTCTGCAGAGGTTCAACACTAAAGCCTTACTAGTGTCTTTCTTCTTCTTTCAAAGCCTGTTTTGGGGAATTTGCCTCCTTTCCGCCATGCTAAGATCCATAAGTGCATGACAAGTACATACGGCTTTGTAAAGCTCTAAGAGTCAAATTCTTTAGAGTGGGACATGGTTTAGCTAAGTTTGGTTTCTTGTAATATGGCAGGAAGAATTACTTAGGACGTTAGCAAAGGCCCCAGTTCTCATCTCTCAGCTTTGGCTCGACTACTCTCAGCAAAATTAGACACTACCAATGCCTTTGATAGATGTGTGGCCTTTGCTTTGATAATAGTCCTGATCTGGCCTCATCCAGAGTCCTCTCACACAGTAACATCACTGGCTAGAAGAAACATCCTCCTAAAGAACCAATAGCAGGTTGAAGACAATCAAATCCCAAGACGAGACTGATGGTTGGGATTGAAATTCTGCAAGGGGGTACCGATACATATATATATACCAGGTACAAGATATTGCTTTGCATCTTAGAGTATACCACAAGGAATGGTCACCAAAGCTAAAATTATACTGATAATTAGACCCGACCGCCAGGCTGTCCTTACATGCCATTAGTTATGCCATTAATAGCTAAGCAACTACAGGGTTCATTCCCTAGCACCTGTCCTAGCAGAGCTGTGCATGTGGAACCAGCCCTGTACTTCTCAACTCACAGGCCTACCCCAGCGAGCTCCCAAATACCTACACGAGGGTGTCACTCAAACATGCGTTGATGATGTCAACAGGAATAGAGAGATGACGAGACATGGAAAGGAGACCTTACCTCGGGACTCCTATAGCACAAAACATCTTCATCCCGCCTGAGAATCTAGACTGCACAGTCAACACCCATGGGCATTTCCGCCGCTGGAGTCAGCGGCCTTTTTAAATGCCAACCCCCAAATACAGTTGCTTGCATGAGAAAAATGCCTATTTCATTGACAATGAATGGAGCCTTGACAGAGAGCTTAGAGGCACAAATTACCATTTTAGACAACTGAATTTAGGTGAAATTAGTCCCACCAGAGCAGCCTTGCATTTGTTTTGACAAAGAACATCCGTAGCTCTACAAAAGGAAATTTCAACTAATAAAAACTGGCTTGACAAATTAATTTCAAAAATTGTTTTGGATTGCTTTATTTAAGAAGAAATCCCCTTAGGAATTTGTGAATATGGACCCAGCCAAGCTCATTTTTCCTGTAACACCACTAAGCAGGTGGTTCTAAAATGTAAAGGCTGGTCTCAAAGAAGATATGAGTCATGCTTTTATAAAGCACTGTGCTTGGAGCTGCATGTAAGTGGTACTTGCAGAGAATATATTAAGGTTGAGATGAGCACAAAAAAAATGGCAGATTTGTGAGAACAAAGTACCAGAAAACACAGAGAAGTCTGTGTACAATAAGGAGTCTTCCAACTCCTTATATAGCTAAGAGGTGCTTAGAGGGAATAAAAGTGCACTCCTACTCCTAACAATTTTTCTTTATAGTAGTCCACTTAGTGACACCTGGGTTTCCAAATACCAACATCTGCTTTATATCTATTTCCCTTCCTCCTGGCTAATGAATTGTGCTAAATTAATAGAAAGCAACTCACTTTGCCTGAAGCCTTTACCTTGATTTTAGCTTTTCAAAGCAAATCATCATTCCTCCATCAAGACAGAAGGCTGATATACGGAAAGATGAATAAAAACATGCACAGTAAGGGACAGACTCACAGCAAAGTTGCTTAACTGTCCCCAGATCCTCAGCAATAAATAACCCGTGTACAACTTGGATTGTGATTTAGAAGGGCACTGCTAGAATGCCAGTGTACAGTCCTGTACATTTTAATGAAACATGAGTGATCACAGTGGTCTTTAAAATGGACTACATATGCACATATATTCATACATGTACACACAAGAGCTTTCCATACACTTAAAGGGCCCCAGATTCTCCTCTTTCTGAATACAGGTATTGATATCCCTTTGTCCCTCTTCCATGAAATACATGCTAATAAGGGAAATCACTCTTAGTAAATATATACTTTGTTCTGCTGTGCCTGTTAGTGACAAGAAATCTATCTAAACAGGTAAGTACTGAAATACCTCATCCATTCCTGCCTATTTTGGAGGGCTTTGGATGAGGCTCTAGAGCCCCCTTTTGATTCCTATCATGCACCAGCAAAGATCAGGCTGGCCTTCTGTTCACTCAGAAACCAGCCAATATTTCCAATATTTTGGTTTGCAAGCACCTGAACTTCCTCAAGATAATGTTCCATGGAACATGCAAACCGTTGGGCAATAGCAGATATCTGCAAAAACTCTTATCAGTTGAGCTACGCACATGGTTTCTATTTTAAAATAATGAAGTGGCAAGCATAACCATAGCAACTATTTCTCCAATCTTTGTACTACCAGCCACCTGATGAACTATAACAAAAGAACAATGAATAACGTATTTGGCAATCTATAAAATAATTGTACTGGCTTCCTACTTTACACTGCTGTGTGGTTACAATTGGACTAGTAAGCTTTATTCTTTCTCCAAAAAGCACATGTGTTTCAAATTTTATTTTTCTAGTTGACTTTTTTAGAGACTGCAACAACACTTTTTTTTTAAAAAAAAAAAAACATCTAGAGCTAGAATTAGATGCTTCAGAAGACTTCAGTAGTCTTTTCTGCTTGCTTTTGTATAACACTCCTACAGAGGCAAAACTAATGCTATAGGTGTGCTTGCCCGTGCAGGCTTCCGCAGCCCGCTGCAGTTCTTGCAGCGCGCAGTGATCGTGCCTGCGCACGGCTATCGTCATGCTCTGGATGCAGCGGTTGCATTGGGTATTGCTCCCATTAGAATATTCGACTTGCATGTTCCAAAAAACAGTATGTAAAAGCATTTGAGGGATTAGCAGTTTTCTGAAGCAGTTAACTGAACAAGTCCTGCTCTTTTATAACTCCACTGGCTTTTCCTTTGTTTTCCACTTTCAATAACAAAATTAAAACAAAAGAACTACCTTATCATAATTTGTCTGTCCTTTGTGTTGTAAACCTTGAGCTGTCCACACAGACACTTTTTATCCATCCACTGGCACTTTTGATTCAAAAGTGCCATTTTTATCCATCATATGGCTCCCATTTGTACTCATTAAAATATAGCCAGAAACCAAGCCAGACACCCCATAAAATGCAATGAAAGCCAAAGCACCAGGAATAGTTAAGAAAAAAAAAAAATCCTGCGTGTATCTGTCAAACTACTTCAACTATCGTCTTTGATAACTGTCCCCTCAGTGAGGAACTCTTGATAAGCTCTCCCCATTAGCACTCCCACGTGCAGTGGTGTTAAGATAGAAAGACACTTGAACATATTTTTTCAATATTTCCTGAGACATTAACAGATTTTTTTTTTTAATCTGAAAATAATTTTTATGGCAAAGTTGTCACTCTTCTCTGAACAAACAAGTTCTTCTGAAAGAATTTCCATCCTCAGCATCATTTAGGCAGCTCTAGTTACTTGTTCAGGATTTTATTCTTCGAAAAAAACATGCAGTTCTGTTAGACTCTGAACACCTACAGCTGAAGTGCCGTAAGACAAGTTTCGTATTAAATAGAATTCATCGTTATATGAGCTATTCTCTACAGACAGACAAAAACGCATGCTCAGTGGACTTAGCGCTGTCATTGACCTTCCTAACCCCAAAGTTTTTTTTTTTAACATGTTGCTGTGATTTCGGCTCAGCCCCCGCTCGATTTGGGGCTATCTGCACGGAACACCTTTGAAGCGGAGCTCCTTGGGCCAGCCTCTGCCGTGGGAAGGCTCTGTGCTGCAACCGGCCTCATCCCTCCTCCTCCGATGTCTTCTCCTCCCGTTAGCCGTTTCCCCAGACACTTTGTGCCGCTCCATTTGGCCGTGAATCTCCTCTTGGAAGGGGACTGCTTCCTCGCTCACATTTCTGAGATTCCAGAGTGCCCTCATTCTGCACTGGAAGGAGTCCAAAGCCTTTGATGTTTTTGTGCTAATTAAAAGATAGACAGCCTGCCCCAGAATAACTATCCTCTGATAAAAATAAATTGATCTATCAAAAGAGATTTCTGCCCGGTAATGGGCTGACTACTTCACAGACAGACTTCTTGGATATGAGGGCTAAAAGCACAGATCTATTGCTATCACCTCTTTGTTACAGGGCAAGAGAAAGGAAGAATATTTATTTTGAGACTCTGTAGGTAGGGAAAGCAAAGAGACATTAGGAGAAACACCATTAAAGAGGTTGCATTGTCTCATGACGTTTACAGGTGATAACCTGTAAGATATCTTACAAATACATACCGTGCCAGGAACACATCTGGAGTTGCTATGAAGAAAACAAGAGGAAGATAGCTCATTGCTCCCCTTTTTGACTATGGAGATGAAAGCTGATTAATGATTAATCAGCTCATTAATGATTAATGTATGCTGTAAAAATATTTCCTGTGCATATCCTAAACTGCATGGCTCACAAAGCGTCCATAGCAGACGTGCCAAGGCAACACAAGACAAACTGCATGGTTTTGTACAGCGAGAAACCAGGGATAGAGTTCGCGTTATCGTTTCCCTGAAAGCAACAATGATTTCACCAGAGCTCCTTGGAAAAACGGAGACTTGGGAACAGATTTCTTACCACAAAGCCATTCCTGCTCCAAAAGGACCCCCAGGCGCTCGGCGCAGGTAACGCTCCAGGGTCACCCTCCCCTTTCCTGGGCTGCCAACAGTCTGTCCGTCTGAGCCCCGGCCGCAGCTCCTCCTCCCACTGCAGGAGGGCAGTGGAAGCGGCGGCTCCGGGAGCCCCGCGTGCCCTCGGAGGGCAGAACGCGCTCCCGGCCACGCACCGGCCTGCCCCACGCACGGAGAGGCCGCCCGCAGGAGCGCTCGCCGAAGGACCCCACGGACACGAGGCTGCCGGCCAGACGGCAGGACGCTGGCAGCACACGCTCAAGCTCACTGCTTCAAAGAACGAACAGGCTCCCTCCGCTTTGCCTGAAGTATCATAGAGCAAAACTGCGGCTACCTTGGCAAGCAGGCAAATCCGTCTTTCCCGACTCAGACTTCCGTGCTTGAGAGAGGTCAGGGGAGGCCGCAGTTTCACCATCACTGCATCCCCAAACACCGTCTCAGCAAGGACCTGGCCTCCAGTTTGCGGTGTGCGACATCACTGCAGCTTTCATATTTCTCCTCTGACTGTAAAACTGCATATGGAACGCCCCAGCTTTCATATCCCCACACTGTCCTTTCGTTACCACAAATTAAGTAGCTGCCTTCTCGGTCACGTAACTGTTTCTGTCACAGAAGTTGCAGCACTTGACAATTAGCAACGACAGGCTAAAATTATGGCATATGAAACACCCATTAACAGTCACTACAGAACCTCCTGCTTTTCCAGAAAAGATGCATCATGCTGAACAACACAATACATCAAATGTTGCCATCATTAAAAACAGCTACAGAAATAGGAATTTATTGTTGAGAAACATAGATCTAGTACCATGAGTCTTACCATACAAAGGTCAATACTAACTCAAAAATGAAAGGTCAGTAATAATTCATTTCTACAACTTACTAGAATCTAAACATAGAATCACAGAATGCTTAAGGTTGGAAGGGACCTCTAGAGATCATCTAGTCCAA
>VZSV01000176.1:292750-446403 GCA_013398735.1 Nothocercus julius | reverse complement strand
ATTGAACAGGACTGGGCCGAGGACTGACCCCTGGGGGACACCGCTAACCACAGGCCTCCAACTGGGCTCTGCACTGCTGATCACCACCCTCTGAGCCCTGCCCTCCAGCCAATTCCCAATCCACCTCACTGTCCACTCATCTGTCCCACGATATTTTGAATTAATTCTCAATTAAAGAAAAAAAAAAAAAAGGAAAAAAAAATTCCTTTGACCATATTTTAAACAAAACATTCAAGAGTGCCCCAGGATACAACACACTTTCTGTATAAGTTATTTACATAGTAACTCAATAAGCATTTATACCTTACTGTAGCACTCTGGAATGACACAAGGAAACAGGAGACACATGCAAGGAGTGACACAGGACTCGTCTAGACCAAGCTCTGTTGTGAAGTTCATGCCCTCAGATACAACTTTAAGGGATGTTACTCAAAGGCATGGGCTGAATAGCCCTACAGAGCTTGGAGATGAGCTCTCCTTTCCAAAGGCTCCGTGACCAGGACGTGCCTCACGGCTCGGCATGGCCTGCGCTGGGCTGGGGGGAGCGGGGTAGAGGAGCACTCATACAAACCTGGAGGAGTCCGGCATACCAGAGGTACCGGTGTGCACAGTCTTGCTACCAAGTTTGCACCTATACAAAATGGATTTGCCTCTTTTTCCTCACTGGCCTATTTCTATACCTCTGCCAGACACCTTTCTTTATAACTGTTAATTTTAGTTTTTGTACATATCAAGCCTCTGTGAGCAGGTAGGGCCTGCTATTTTTGTTCCTACTCTTATTTTAAGGATAAATATGCATCACAAACACTGCTCAGTATGTTAACTTTAATCTACGCCATCACAAAATAATAATTTTCTGACACATCATTGTCAATCAGTAAATCAGAGGTCCGGCCATAACTTGTTCTGTGACCCCTAATTAAATCTCTCTCTGGCCAAGTCTTCAGTCATAATGATAGATTTGCAAGGGTCTCATTAGTCATGTAATATTTAGACATGTTAATCTTCTTTCCACGGTGGATGCCAATATGATTATGTTCATCTTAACTCAAACAGAAGGGGAAGAACTATCTTTCCCCCAACATCCCCCTTTTAAATACATGACCCAAATCATTTCAAACTCCTTTCATCTAGTTCTCTGTAGCCAAAACACAGGCCATATGTTTTGTCTGTGCAGGCTCCAATTTTGGATTTCATCATTCCCAGGAGCACATGCAAATATAAGCATGCCAGGCATGAAGTACCATATCATGACTACTGTACTCACAGTCACAATATCTGATATTTTAACATAATCTCTAAGATAATTAGGAGTTAAAATCATTTCTTAATCTGACCTGCTTCTAGAGATACTTGGTCCATGGAAAAACTTCAATATAAGAGGCAATTAGCCTGCATTCTAATTATGAGCTCCAGTGGCTTAAAAGGGAATTCTGCATAAACAAAAGCTACTTGTGCAAGGCTGCAAAGGGTTTCTCTGGGTTTGCTGAAGAGGCCAAGTAAATGGTATGTGATCAGATACCATTCTGCTGTTTGTAAAACAGTTAGGCCCACTGGCAAGTTGCTTGTATTTCCATGCAACAGCTGGAGCATATTGGGCTTCTAAAGAACTTCTAAGCTATTAGCACCTGGTCTCTGATCTTTTCCAAATTCAAATTGGATCCAAATTCAAATTCAAATCCAAATTCAAAGCTGTCATGAGCTACACAAAATAGTTTTAAGAGGCAATGTCTATCCATCATAGGCAATTTAAGGCAACTAAGATACAATTATGTTGGTAGAAATCAATGCCATTTCTTAAAACTAAAAAAAAACAATGCTACAGATCATAAAGCAAAGATGTCCTTTCATCACTGTAATGGTTGAATACTCAAGTTCTTTCTGACAGATGGGTTCCTTCACAGTGGGGCAAGTGGAATACCCACAGTATTACTTTCTAATGACATGAAAAAAAAAAGATTTCGCTCTCATTAGTTTCCCCACTGCTCCATTCTCTCCACTTCTGCTTTTAAAGTTGAGTCACGGCTATCATTTTGGTATTCCTGAGGAAAAAATATGTTTAGAGTGATTTTTTTTTTTTCATGTGAAATATAATAAGCATGCCTTGCGTTTGACTCAGAGGTTGTCAAAGTGAGTTTTATTTGTTCAATTGTAAGCTCACAGTATGTTTTCCATAAAGACAATGGGAAGAAACATGCAAATAAAAAGAAAATTGCTAGCTTGAGTGTGAGGATAATTTTGAATCAATCACTGTGAGATATCTTGAATTGATTGCATTATTTTCTATTGTACCATAATATCTGTATATTTTAGTATCCCTTAAATAACTTTTCAGGATGGATGCAACATTGAGCTCTTAATGCAATCCGTGCTATGCAGTCATTGCACACTGATATCAATCTGTTTGATTTCAGACAAAATCTTCTTCCTGAACCCTGACAGCAGCGCAGGAGCTCCAGTTATGTAGGTTGTATTAAATGTTCTTACCTTTAGTCATGTCTACTGATTGGTTCCTCAGCTTTGTGTGAAATGACAGTGTAAGTGGAAATATTAAAGGATGCACAAAGGACAACCTGTTAAACTAGGAGTAACTGACCTATTCTGCTATTCTGTCTTCAAGAAGAGCTGCCCTGCTATGTACCTGGGCCACACACTCAGTGTGTCCTCCATCTAGACCTTCAAGCAAATCGTGACAACATTCACATAAGAACAGTTTTTCCTCTATGCAAAGTTACCAGCAAATGAGAAATTCACTCCTTCCATCATGCAAGAGTTGTAGCTACAGTGCATCCGCAGCACAAATCATCGCATTCACTTCACTTAATCTGTCAGCTTCCCAGTTTGCATAGCAAAAAGCTGTCACAGAGCTCTGGCTCATTAGCTTAAGGGATAAATTTGTCTTTGGGACAGGGTGGCAGACAAATGCCTTCAAAAACAAGAGGCATGGTTTTAAGATGACACTGAGCCTGTAGAGTTACAGGCAACAGTTCAGGCTTAGTGTCACTGTTTAGGTTTAAAGCAGTAGACCTCAAGGAATGACCAAATGATAGTCAGTCCCCTTTGGAGGCTCTCAGAGCAGTTGTAGCAAGCAACACGCAACGCATGTTGGGGGGGCATGACCACAGTATGATTCTTAAGGAGTCTGTATCCTCAGTAAAGAGCTGCCTTTGTCCAATGCCTATTTATTCCTTTGAGACTGACTTAAAGGAAATTTGCGGGTTTTGAGAACCCCAGCCAGCACAGACCTCTCTACCTTCACAATCCTGAAAGAGTTTAGGGATCCTTTTCAAGTTGTGAAAGGACTTTGACTTTTGTCAGCACTAAGAAAAGCAGAGACATTCAAAAGGAAAATCAAGGCACAACAGGGAATGAATTTAACTTCATTTCACAGCATGGTTTTAGAAACTTAACAGTGAGAGTTTTCATCCTTTTGTGAGCTTAAGTCACATCAGGGACATGTTAATGTAGCCCCTGTCTGAAGTAGTACACAGGTATTTGTCTGACACCTACAACACATCATACAAACCGGTATCTCTAAGTAAATGGGAACTTTGTCTGAACAAACACAGAATCAGAGCCATTGTTATTAGAATTATTGTAATAAAGAGACTGGAATAGGCATGCATGAAATCTATCTAAAAATGACACATCTAATGTCTAAACCCCTAAAACACTAATACTGTTAGTTAATATTAACAGTAATAAAATACTCAGTATTACTGCTATGGAATTAGCCTCTTAAAAGAAAGAAAAAGAAAATTGTTGTTTTGAAAAGTCTTGCTTTACTTTTGAAGAACTCCCCAAACGAGGATTGTTTCAGATTATCAGGAATCAAGATTTTTGTAGTTCAGCTGTGAGCCATCACTACAGAAATTGGTGTATAAAAGAGTGGCTAAAATTGTATTTTGTCTTCCACACAAAATTATTACAATAACTGTTACCTAAGGTCATTTCTCTGTGATGAATATAATGAATAACTAATATATTATTATTCAAGACAGAAAATTCTCTATCCATTGTTGATTTCCTAGGTATGATACCTGAGCTAGGAGTGACACATCCTCTCAGCCTGGTAACCACCCTTGCCAAGACAGGACGTCAGTCCTAATCAGAATGAGCACCCTAGGTCCATGTGACGCTAATTAGTGCCTCCCTTTCCCCCTCTGGAGGCTTCTTAAGGGACAGCCCACTAAAAAAAAAAAAAGCAGGCAATGAATTCTGGTGGGAAACTATCTTCAAATTGTTCCTCACTTCAATTGCTGCTGTGGAAAAAGGAGGGGGGAAAAAAAGAAAAATCAATATCAGAGCAATATCTCATGCCATCTAGGAGTTATGAGGACAACAGAATGGGCTCCAGACACCTGACCAATGTCACCAACATACCTGTTGCTGTTTGAAATTATGTCAGTCTCATGGGAATAATGCTGCAGTTATCTACAGAGCAAGCTCATAAACTGCCTTTTCTTTCTCAGAAAATGGGACAAAGAACTAAGACGCCTATATTGACAGACTATGAAATCACTGGCTTATTTTATTACACAGAAGTTTATGACCCTAACATAAAGTTTCCTACAATAATGACTCAAGGTCATTCAGATATCTCAAGAAAAGTAGTTATTTGTTGGGAGAAAAATTCTTAGAAAGCTAGTTCAAGATCTATTCATCAGCAAAATTTGAAACCAGAGGATTTAAGAGGTTTGGCATAGCTGAGTTTCATACTTGAGAACCGAGACCAGCCTGCCCAGGTATTTAGGATTAGTTGCAGCACACAAGCCTGTATCAGAATAAGCATAACTTGAGTCAACGGTGTATTGAATTAAAGTGAAGGATATGCTTTGATCTACATGGATTTATGTTTTTAATTTTAAGAGCCAATTCACAAAATCATTAGTCCATTTTAATCACTCAAAAGAAAATCTGGAGCTAACATTGGAGTAAAAGCTCTTGCACGTAACTGAGAGGTTTTACCATTACAATAGTAACGTAATCATTTCTCTTTTTGCATTTTTGTCTGAACAGTGACGGAAGAATAAAAGATAATCATAAGCATCCTGCATTCAGCACCAAAGGTACATGAAAAATGTTTTTCCAAGACATGATCTGCACGTTCAAGCCAAGCCAAACACTCCACATAGAATGAAGAAGCTTCCACTTTTAATGCCTGTTGGAAAGTTATGGATGAAAGTCCAGAGGTCTAAAAGCTGTTTAGAAGAGGTGAAGGGACTGAACCAACTGTATAGATATATCCACATCTTGGGAACCAACTGTATGGATATGTCCACAGCATGGGAACCACAAGTGCTTCTTGGCTCCAAATACCTGTTGCAGCTACATTTGTCCTTTTCTAGTACAGACCTAACTGTATAAAAATGTGAACTTGGGGAAAGCAATACATTTAGAATTAAAGTCAGGAATTACTCTTATTATTTCTTTAAAAATGAAAAAGAAAAGAAAATAAAGGGAGAAATAAAGAAAATTTAAAAAAAAGAAAATAAAGGGAGAAGGAAAGGAAGAAAAAAAGAAAAACCCAAAACAGTGAAGCAGCGCCCTGAAAAACAAAGCGACCATTTTGAGCAAGCTTCAGTTAGTCACAGTTCATTGCTTTGCCTGGCGAAATAAATTAGCTAATAGCAGCGTTGTCAACAGAATTAATTCATTTTAAAAGAAGAGGTTTCCGTAACCCTGATACAACAGTTATCGGTGTGGGTTCCTGGCCGAAGGCGGAAGCTGTTGCATCTCGGAGCTGTGAACGCGCTCTGCCGGCGGGGCGGCTGACGTTTCACACCGCGGCGCCAGCTGGGCTTCAAGGACAGGGCATCCGAGCACAGGGGGCCACAAATCTGCACAGAGCATGACAGAAAGGAAATGCTAAAGTGCTATTTAAGTGAGTGACCGCTACAGATTTAAGATGCTCTTCCAAGCCATTTTACCGCTACTCACTCACCTATTAAGCAACCCCTAATTCTTGGTACTGTGATTATCATTCAAGTGCATAATTTTAGAGATGAGCAGTCCATTTATGTGACAACAGCATAAGCTACTGTATACACACACATATCCATATATTTGGAAGCAATTTTTTGATTTACAGTAAGATATTACAGTTATTCAGTGAACCAAGGAAGAGATTTGACAAAAAAAAAGGATTTGAGAAATAATCTATCTTCCCTGCCTAAATAATTCTTCTGTCATGTGAAGGAATCCAATCAGAAAAGACCAATATTCTCTTTTCAAATGGACTTTTCCAGCTAGTATACAAATCAGGAGACTAGAGATTGAGAAAACAGCATCTTCTCATTAGATTGGTGCATGACTTCCATGACAGGACATTTTGAGAGGTAAGTGTTGTTGAATGAAGGAAGGAGAAAGAAATGAGGCAGAGCTTTCAAAGAAAAGGAAAGCACATAGAGCAAATAAACTCTTAACTAAGGCTTATTGTGTGGATGGACACAAGACTGGTCAAGACAAACTATAACTGGAACATATCTTCCTCCTTAAAAAAAGGTTTTCCCTAAAGTTAATTTTTTTGCTTGAGCAGCAAATCCAAACTCCAGACATTGAGCATGAAGTCCTGGATATATCAATCCCCTAGGTTTCCTCTGAACTTCAGAGCAGAGCTGTCTTAACCCAAAAGGAGTGCAAGAATAATTTAGTCTTTTCTTCACACCATCTTGACAGTCACAGATGTTGCAGAATATCTGCTGTTTAGGATGGCATCACATTTTCCTTTCAGGTCTCCAACACCTCCTCCCTCACTTAAAGTTAGAAAGAAAAATGTATTTCAAGATTTTTTTTTTAATCAAATAGAGTTTTTTTTTGTTTTGTTTTGTTTTGTTTTTAATTATTACTAGAAACCTTGCCTGTCTCTAAGATTCAATTTACAACCTGCCCCTAATCAGGGATTCTTCTTTACCACCTCAAGGACATTTTGCCTGTATTCTAGCATATGGTGCCATCTGGGTACATTAAGCATCCAGTTTATACTACAGCAAAGAACAGATATGAACCAGACATCTAAACAGAGATCTACCAAGCAGTTCAAAAGATTTATATTTACTCCTTGAAAAATGAATGACAGACATCTAAAACTCATTCAGCATCTCAGAAATCTCAAGTCTAAATATTTTGTACAAGCCTTATACTCCCCAAACCAAAAGGCACCTGTGAAAACCTGGCCTAAAGACTCCCAACAGCAATACAGGTATCAGAAACACTCAATCCCCAGCAGTCTGATCTTTTCCCTCCCTGACTTCTTCCAACATCACATTTTCCTCAGCCTGTCATCAAATTCCAATCAGGCTTTATCTCACGTATAGCTTGGAGAGATGATAAAACACTGGGGAGTAGGTGGAGGGAATCATTCGATGCCCATCAATCTATTTCTCCCTTTCATAATATGCCACTGATCTCCTCCCCTCAGAACAAACCAGGGGGATTTGCAAGTATTTAAAAAGTCCTTTTAATTTAGCTATAAAGTATGTAAATGAATTGGTAACATTCACTTATTGAGAAAAAATTCATAATATGTAAATATGGCTGAGGAAAACCACTAATGCCACAGTATGAGCTCAGGGAAGTGAGCAAGACCTGTGTAATGGTGTACAAACACATTTTTCTGCTAAATATTATAGTCATTATTTCTCTGGAAGTCTGACATTTGTGTTTTAGGCAGTCAGGATTATCTAAGGCAAAGAATGAGTATCTCAAAAGCAAGTTATTCAGAATAACTTTTATACAAACCAATGCAGTCACGGCTTAGGGCTCATGACACAAGCTTCGTGTGTACAGCACAATCACAGCAGGCTCCCAATGCCTTCCAAGTAGATCAACAGCTATGAAAGCATAGACTGACTGTTTTCGTAGCATAGACTATGAAAGCACACCTGAAGAAATATGAATATCAGCTTAAGTTATTAGTTTAAGCTGCTAAAATGTCACATAAATAATATGTTTAAATCTGAGAAATTAAAGACTGAGTTCTGACCCAGATCATCTTAATGTCCATGGAAGTATTCCTACTGCTTATAGTGAGAGCTGATAAAGGCCCTGCAATGTAAAGTGCAGCTTGTTCTAGAGAGACTCCGTCCTTTGCCAGGCAGTATTCCAGCCATCCCACAGCTGCCCCGGGATTTATGCACCTTGATTCTTCTTTCCTCAGGATGATGCGTGACATGATTGTGCTCAGGAAGAAATCACAGTGAAATGGCAGCAACTCCAGATGAAATTTCCAAGCGAGCCCACTGGAGTTATATGTCTGCCATCCTTGCACAAATTAATACCCATAAGAAATCAACAGAGATTTGCTTGCTTTGACTCCTCTAAATTAAGCACTTAAAAAGTAATCCAGTGTGAAAAGACAAATGCCTTTCCTGGAACATTTAAAATACTGCATTGATATAAACAAGTATGAGAACAATAATCAATTCTTC
The DNA here is from genome assembly GCA_013398735.1 of Nothocercus julius. Lineage (NCBI taxonomy): Eukaryota > Metazoa > Chordata > Aves > Tinamiformes > Tinamidae > Nothocercus > Nothocercus julius. The sequence goes on along the minus strand of VZSV01000176.1, from coordinate 437,974 downwards.
AACCTCCACTCACGTAGGATTTCTCCAATGTTTGAAAACAATTCCTTTCCATCTAGATAGCCCTAGAAATAGCAAAGAAAATGCATATTTTAGAACAGTTATGAGAATCTCTGAGATATTGGCATCCACTGACCTCTGTATCAACTTTAGGCAAGTTCTGGTTCATAAAAACACCAAACAGAAGCCGAACCAAAGGCAGACAGACACAGATTAGCCAAACCAATACAGTAAAAAGCATCTATCTGATTAAACTGAATTTTGGTGGCACAATTTTGTCTTTGAATCTTTCATTTTGTGACCCTGAAGAGAATAAAATATATAAAAAAAAAAAAAATCAATATGAGGTGCATTTTGTAATAGGGAAAAACACATCAAGTGCAGAAGATTTTGAAAAGATCCAAATAAAGAGGAACAAGACTTGGAGCAGACTTACAGCAAGCAAGAGTGAAGAATTTGTTCATACCTCAAAGTCAAGGTGAAAGAGAACTACAACAACAGCTCAGACACTCTCCATAGATTAGAGCAGTTGGGAAAAAGCTCCTCCATGGACAAAGTGCCGCAGGAGGCAGAACAGCCTCCCTGCTGCTATCAAATCTCACTCCTGTGCTAGACTTGCACAGCTCTACACATACAGCTGCTGCTTAATTCACAGCTCTTGGCACACAGGCCAGGTAGCTTGAGAAGGGTAGCTCAAGCCCTTCTTACAACTGAATTGTTTTGTCCCATTCACACATCTTCCTTTTTTGTTTCTCTTCATGTTTCTGCAGTTGTCCTCATCTTTCTCCCACTATAGCTATTTAATGCTGATTTAATGCTAACCACTTGATCCAACCCTAGGCAAGACAACGTGCTTTCTTTCGTGTGATTTTCAAATACAAGGGCTCACAACTGGTAATATTCAGCTCAGCCAACTATTAAAACACCGGCAATTCTTTAATAGCAGATAAATGCTTACATTTTAAGTACTCCTCACCTCAGGAAGGCTCTGAAAGAAAGGTGAAAGGAAGGTTACAGAATCCAGGAAAATAATTCTTATCTTTTTGCTGTTTATATCCTTTCCTTGCTAGCTATCAAGGCATGATAACCTGGACTCAGACAGACCAGCATGTACCTCTTCATGTGGCACAACTGTCTTCATCTAACTCAAAGCCAGCTGAAGTCAATGAAAAATGGCTTATCAAATTTACCAGCATTTGGAGAAAGCTGTAAACCTAGAAGTAACCACAGTGCAGCTATTTAGATCTTTACATCATAGATTTATGGAGGAAATGTATGTACTATATAGGATACCTCGCAGCATCCAACAACTAAACTGCTAAACAAGTCAAACTTACTATAGCACAGGGGCTGATCCAGCTCATACAGGAGCCAGTGGTCACACTCCAACTTCCCTTAAAGGCAACAGAGTCACTCAAACCCTAAGACTTGGGTTTGGCCTCCTGATTTGGTCCTACAAATACAGAGGTGTGCATTATCCTCAGCAAGCTGACATGAGGCTGAAGTAAAAATTGACTTACAGAAAAAGCTCAGAGATGATTTAAGCCCAATTAAGAATCCTGGCCTGTTCTTGGTGCATGGTATTAGCTCTCAATGACTGACTTTTTACAGTTTGGCTTTTCAGTTTAGAGCCATACGAAATGCTCACCTTGAATCTGAACTACGCTCAAAAGTGGAATTGTTTCCAAGCTAGCCTTCCTGAATTAGTAACCGATTGCTCGATGCACTTGTAATGTCTGCAAGCTGCGCACCAGCGAGGACCCGTCTTGGATGACCAGCTCATCCTGAAAGGTGCTGAACGTGTTCTGCGTTTGGAGTTCGGATGGCGGTCACCGGAGAGGCGCTTGTGCCAGCCTTCAGCTCCACCGGGTTGACTCTGCAGCTAGAGGCAGGAAACCAAGCTTATGATCCGAGCCCCTGGGTGTTTGACATACTGCTGTATCCAATGATGCTTAAAGGGAGACTGCAAACTTCTCATTTCTGATATATATGGAGATTCCTGTCTACTGGCTTCAAACTTAGACCAACTTGGCATCTATTTTAGAGCTGGATGAGGTGAAGGGGAGAATTTCAGCTTCTTTCTGCTTCTTGTATGCAAAAAAAAAATTCTCAAAAAATTGCCTGAAACCACTTCCCAGTATTTCTCCTAGTGTGAGTCATGAAGAGGCCACCCTTAGAAGATGGAAAGGAGCATGAAGTATTCTCCACAGCCTGCATGGACAAGAACAGAAACCAGGGCTCCCTAAAGCTCTCCAGCTGAGGAGGACGGGCAGCCAGACCAGGAGCCCGCAGGTGCAGCCAGCACCGGGCGCTGCGGCGCACGGCTCCGCTCTGCTCCGCAGCCAGAGGCAGTGCCAGGGGCGCAGCCCTGACCCGCCACCCGGCCAGCTCTACCTACCGGCAGCGTTTCTGAAAGAACGCTCTATAAAAACCCATTTATAAAGCAAACGGTAGTGAAATAAACATAGAAATGTCACAACAGACTAAGACAACAAAACCAAAATCAATTTTGGCCTTGCATTACTGCTTGCTTAATTCTGAAATTCTATGCATGCACGAGCACAAACAGATCTGAACCATCTCTGCTTTATAGAGCCAAGCATGGAAACATCTCCCTCTTGGCTTATTTTCTTTGTTTCTTTTTAAATTAACAACATTTTCATGAGCTGACTTACAGATATTTTCTGATTAACACATTAAAATTGGTTGGGAAAGTTTTACCTTAATCATGAAATCTTATGCAAGTGTTCAGTATTCGAAAGCTTCTACTTCCAGAACAAGCAACAATATAAACAAGAAATTACTAACACACTTTAAACTCTTGCAAAATATTTTTCTCCTTTACATGTCATCCCAAGCATAAAAACTTGTAATGATCATGTTTGTAAATAACACAGAAAAAAAAATATTGACTTAATTGTGACTTCTTGAAATGAATGACAGCTACCTCAACAGTAATTAATTCAAGGGATCTGACTTGTAAGAACAAGAACGTTCTTCCAGTGGAGCAGCTGTGACAGCTTTCAGTAAACCAGGAGGATAAATAACTAGATCTTTTGGGCCAGATCACAAAAAAAAAAAAAAAAAAGGTCAGGAACATGAATCTCCTTTGCCCCAGTGACTTTCATGCCAGTTCTCCCTATGCACAACCCCTCTGTAGCCACGTGTGTCCTGTCCTACCCATTCCTCACCTCTTGCTCTTCCCTTCACATCACCAGTCTGCATCACCTGCGGGCTCATCCCTTTCAGCCTTTCCAGCCAGCTGCTCCATTCCCACACACTCTTCATCTTTTCTATTCTCAATCCTAAATGTTTCATCCAGATAAATTCAGTCATCCCAACTCCGAACATCTCCCAGACCTCTACCTTGCTGACAAGCCCACGTCTACCAACCTTAGCTTGAAGAAGCGGCAAAAGAAATACACAAGTCATGTTATTCCTGAGGCCAAAAGCACAATGCCAGGAGTCTGGACTAGCAGGGCTCTGATGGTATCATGCATAGCACTTAAAAAAAAAAAAAAAAGGCAGTACCCACATTCCACATCTGTTCAGCTATCAGTGCCTTTCCACTCTCTAGAAGTCATCGAAACCAGGCAAACCTACACAGCACGTGCACTGGAGACACATCAAAGCCACAGACCCCACGCACAAGTTATTTAACTGCTCTATCTTCCTCAAGACAATTCAGGCACATAGTTTGCAGCCCATAACTCATTCACTTTGCCATGGTATATTACTTCCTACCTTAAAAATATGTGAGTTTTAGAAATTGTGACAGAAATGACTGTTTGAAGAAGCTTCTAAAGGGCTGAGTTGCAACTCCTTTTTCTAATTAGAAATACAATGCTTAACTACAGAAAGGTCTACTAAAACCAACAGGGAAAATAAGCCAAATCTGCAAAAAATGATGTATAGGGAGGCTGTGGAACCTGTTTTCTTTGTTAGCAATGGCCAAGCAGTTATACTGTGATTTCCGCCTCCCCTCCTCCTGTGGAATTTAAATCTAAATCCCTATGTGATGAATGAAAACATTTTTTTAACCTGCTTTTACCAAAGGCAAAGACGAAGTGGGTGTTTTGCACTGAAAGCTGAAAACATCCATAAAACTGTCCTCAAGACCCAAATCCTTTCACATACAAACGGAAAATCTGCAAGCACAGGCTCAGGCCTGGCTGAAGGTCACTGCAGCACACAGAAGCTGCAAACATGCAGCCATTAATCATAATAGCTGGGTAAAAATTTCTTTGGAACCAAAGAGTTTTGCCTGTCTCTCTGGGGAAGACAGATAAACCTGCCTTCCCTCAATCATTTTAAAGGTCTTTGTTTGAATAATGTTGAAGAGAAAATGAATTATGTCGACCCTTCAATGCAATCCTGGCAATAACAAACTGGATGGAATGGACTTGGCATTATGTTGGATACAATAGACATTAATACCATTATTATTTCTTTGTTTTGCAACAGCATCCAAAGAACAGAGTGTGGCATAAACCACTCCTCAGACACCACAAAGGCCCAAAGAATTTCTGCTAAAAGTGCCAAATGCTGCCTGCAGCAGCATACAACCACTCCAATCCAGAGCAGCAGGGAGAAAATTGCAATTCATGAGCTGGGCAGGAGGTGTCTAACTCGGGTGGGTAAAAGTGGGCATTATCAGGGCAGTAAAGGAGTAGGGAAGATCTGGGATACCTAACGCAGATTGTTTCCCAAGACTGAGCTGGGAAACAGACTCTTGGAGGCAATTCTTTTCTTCATCTTCAGATTTATTGAGCACAAGCTATAGAAAGACATTACCCAGCAAATTCATGACAGCTTTGGCATCAAACAAGATGATAAAGTTAAAAGCCAAAGACTGAGAAGAAAGCAGAAGAAAATTATGGTAGAGTAATGCTTTCTCCTGTAAGATATCCTCTTCCTTCATTAAACTAGCCAAGAAAAATATCATTGTAGTATCCGCAAAACAGATTTACATCAGTAAAAATAGCTACTCAGCTAAATAAGCTTTGAATGCAGCCCCTAATGTGTAACTCATTAGAAATTGTACTTGTGTAGAGTCAAGTTTCAGTAATCAGTCCCCCAGGCTCGGGAAATACACCTTTAATTTGATCCCAGAGCAGGGTGCTGGCATTGCAGCACCCCTGCAGGGAAGGGAAAAAAGCAAAGACAAATTTATTTACTCTAGTGAAGGTTGGATAGGATCCTAAGTTTGTAATGTTCATTTGGGCCTTTCTGGTTGGGCAGCAGACAGAATAAATATGAGTTTATTACTGTGATACTTGCCTTAGCCTCCTGCTTGTTCAAACTGAATGTTGTATTTAAAGGAGGAATTTGATTAAGGCCATTCATCTCTGATCCCAGCATATATTAACATCAATCTGCCCCAATGCAATGCCAATAGTATACTTAGACTTAAAAAGTAGTCTTTTTTTTTTTTTTAATTAAATTATGCTGACCTTAATTCACATACAGATCCATTATCTGCACATTTAGGGTTTAATGTAAACAGAATAAACTGTGGTAAGCTGTGCAAAACAAAATTATCAATAAATAATAATCAAGGTTCTTTCATATTGTCAGTGCTGTTCAGAGGGCGCTTCTCCAGCCTGAATCTCACCACTGCTCCCCTTGCGATATTTAGGTTGCAACTCGCTTTGAGGGCTGTACTGGTTTCCTACCATAGCAAGTTAGTCTTTTTCCCTATCAGTAGAGGCTGACAATCCTAGTGGGACACAGCATTATTCTTCATGCTTACTTGTCTTATCCCAAGATCTAAGACTAGTATCAAGATTAAGAAAGCCAAGGGCAATACAGAAAATATCCAGAAGGATAAGTCCAGCCTCAAAGCAAAATTTGCAGTCTGATTTTAATTCAGAATTTAACCTTTGCAATGCCATTACCAGGTATCAGGTACTATCAACAAGAACCACATTAAAAATTTTTGAATTCTATAATTCTACTGAATTAAGTTTCAGGACGCATTTAAATTGCTAAGTATCTACTAACCTCTCATTTTACCTTGCTAAAAACTTATTCCCAGCTCATATACAGAAAAGTTGCATTATTTTAACAGACCTTGCTCTGAAAACGTTAACTGCAATTAGTGCACCTACAGCAGGTACAAAATAGAGATTTTATTTATTAGATTCCTCACTTGATCCAGCCTGCTTGCATCGCTGTCTCTGCTGGCCTAGGGCACGCTGAGGAGCCCAGGTGCCACCCGGCCAGGCTCTGGTGCCCCAAGAGTCTCCTCTACGAATGGCCTCCCCGGCACAGGCACCCCTCCTTCCCAGGGCAGAAACCAGGCTATTTGGGTAGATGCTTCAGGGCCAGTCCTATGCAGAGCAATGTGTTCCTATGAGAGATGCCATAAAGCCCCAGGATGTTACAATGCGGGCACACGTTAGGGAGCATTAATCACAGTGTGCTGCAGGGCTCGGCACAGCTCCTGGGACGCGAGCGGCGCCGCGAGACCCGGCCAGAGGCTGCGATGCACACACGGCAGTGACACCGGGATGCTTTCAGCATCTGAATATACATGAAGGAAAATATTTTAGCCAAATATTTTGAAGATAAGGGAACAAATAGTTGTCCTTTTAACAGCACAAGCCACTCAGCAGCATTAGGATAGTGACCTTATTGAATAAAATACTTTCATCAGGGGGATAGGGAAGTAAAACAACACATGTTGGAATCTGGATGTATATTTAACAACTTCAGATTCTCTGGAGGTTACGCAGAAGGCAGAAAGCAGCCCAAACTCCTTTACAATTGGAAAGCACATCTTGGCCACTCAAATCCAGAGTTTTCATTCTACGGCAATATCTTTTATCACAGTTAAAGATTTATCATAGACAGAAAATAAAGTATACTATGGCCTGGAAGGGCCCTAGGCAAACCAAATTGCCTTCTACCCATATATTCCCTCTTGCAATACCTAACAGATGCTTAAGGAAAGAACATAAACAACCTAAGTATAAGGTGATCTTTCTTTAAAGACAGTCTCCATGCTGAGAAAACAGCAGCGAAGGTCATCATTAACCAGAGTGCAAGCCACAGTGTTTAGTAACTGCTCATGGGTCTCTACCCCAAAGTTCACAGAATCTTTTCCTAGGACCACTTCTAATATTAGCCTGTAACTTAATTTATTCTGTCCAAAACACTTCCGCATTTTGCTCCCGCCACTAATTATTCCACCGCCAGTGATTTCACACTGCTCAGTATGGGCACGTACCAAGCGGTTACGGAGCCGCAGGACAGTGACGTTTCTTCCCTGATCCTCTTCTAAACATCCTATCAACTTTCTGGGGCCTGTGAGCTCAGTCCTTGGCTGCTCTACAAATATCATGCATGAATCCAGGTAAATGAGTGAATCTGACCAAACGCCAATTTCTTAGGCGTAAAGTAAGGGCAAATCTGATTCCCTGACAGAACTTTGTAAGGAAGGATCCGTTGGCAGTCGCAAGGGCTAGCCTGAGTTGAGTCTTTATTCCATATGTGAAAGTTTGTGAGGTAGGTCAACTTCGAACCCTTTCAGAAGTTTGGACTAAGATTATTTGTTAATCTAAACAACTACATCATTTCACACGGCAATTGGACAGCAGGTCTACCTAGTGTGTCCTTATCCAGCTGCTCTTGGAGGCCTCTTCCCGTCAGGTCTGCTGTCCCAGCTCACCACGACACATGAGCACATATTTACACCTGGCTATTCCTGCAAAGAACAAAGATCTGCTTTCTAAAGTCTACCTTGACTGAGTTGCTGTATATTCTTTGAAGTCTCTTGTCCTTTCAGCAGCTTTTCCCAGTTCTGTTTTTCACACAGATTTTCAGAAGTAGCTTGGAAAGATTGTGCAAGAGCGGCCATTCAGTTCACAATATGAAAATAAAGTAATTTGTTTGCTCGATAGAGAGCCACTGTGCTCCCCTGAGATGTGCCTAATGCAAGCTAAAGAGTGGTAGAAGGAGCTCATTAATATTTGCATTGATTTCCTCCAAATTCTGAATAATATATCAACACTCTTCGCTACTTTACTTTGAAGTTTTAATTTAAATAACTAGAAACTAGCAAGCAGTCAATCACATGCTTTTTCTAAGGCGATTTCATATAATTATTTTAGATGGAATAATAGCTATATGAGAGAGAGAGGAAAGGCAGACTACATGAGCATTGGCTTCTTTAAAATAGTACTGTGAAATATAAGCAGCACTGACTCTTAGAGCCAATGTGGACCAAGGGCAGAGGGAAAAAAACGAAGTATTGTAGAGCCAAATTCATGCAAGTTTCACAAAAGCTAAATTTCACTTTGCTGAACCCTACAGTCGCTCCTGAAAGTTACAACCTTCACAAGAGGAAAAGTAATAAAGAGACAGCATTGCACCCCTTTATAAGAGCGTTTCCAGGACAGAATTTCTAAAGCTAAATCTCAGCAATACCTTTGAAAAGGACACAGAGGTGATATCTGTTCATTCCCTCCATCAGCAAAATTACTTTCTGATAGATTTGACGCGCTTTGGATTTTGTCCTTGCCTGTCAGTGTAACCTGCAGTAGCTCTCCTGTTCACAAAACATCTTCTGCTCACAAAACATCAGATCTCCTCCTTCCAAAGGAAATCTGCTACTTGCATACGATGGCTGGCAGGGAAATTTGTACTAACTGACATCATCTTCTTTCTAGACAAGACTTAAGAGCCACAAAGTTTTAAGAGGGCTCCCAAAAGCAGGATCCTCATTCCTGATCTGACTTCCAAGTACACCAAATAGCCTGCAGCTACAACTCACCGTCGACAAAAACACTGTCAGATAAGGGTATTTTTCTAGAAACTGTTAGTTCAATAAACGCATGATATGCGAGGATATTCTAAAAATCTAACATATATATCTATTTATTGGAAAAGTTATATATTCCTCTTATCAATCTTTGCATTCACCATCTAACAAAGAAGGTTTCTTTTTTTTAAATAAGGAAAAAAATCTATCAAGAACTTACTCTTCTTGCATTGCAACGACGCATAGATTATCAGTGCATTTTCTGTGTTAGAAATAAAGCACAGATTTACAAGATAACCCAATAAAAAAAATAAGAAAGCATGCACTAAACAGCAGCAAAAATGTGTTAGATTGTTCTCCTGGTCTGAATTCATTGAAATGCAAGCGCATATGAACAGATGACAACTTTTTTGCAGAATGCAATATAACGGTCTGATGCCTACAGTTATGGTGGACACACTGGAAAACTAGTCCAAAGGAGACAAACCAGTATCCCGGAGCGCGGGATCGGGCATGCTGCTGACCGTGCTGTAGCAGACTCCAGCAGGGCTTTCTTTCCCACAGCAAATACAGCAGTGTTGCTGCAGTGCTGTGCAGTACAGCCGCACACGTAGCGGCCCTTTTGGACAAGATTTCAGCATATTGGTCACTGGAGTTGTCCCTCCTCCTCTGGGCTGTACAGGGACAGGACTGGTCTTAAGCAGTACTAAAACCAAACAAGAAAAGGAACTGCAGCAACATCTCTCTCAGCTTCTCTTGTTATGTCCTTGGATTTCAGAAAGGAACATTACTGCTATCCTAGTGAGCACTGGGAACAGCATTTGACTGGGAATGCCATTAAACATCTACACAATATCATTTTGCGCTAGGAATGCAAATTCATAATTTTTTTTTAAAAAAGTCTAAACAGTAATAACTGAATCTTGTTAAAAGACACAAGAGTTTCATCTGCCTCCCTCCTTTCAGGGTAATCCATTGTACCACTTCTAAATGCTTAATTCCTATTGAACATGCATGGCTACTGATTACACTAAGGAGGCTGGAGAGGGAAGCCAAGTTAAATTAAACACTGAATTACAAAGGACTTCTTGAATCAGAGTCCTATGAGGATGGTCACTGAGAGGCTTCAATTTCTGTAAAGAACAAGAGTAATTTGGGAAGAACAAAGTGCCATGGCAAGATGGGAGAAAATCCAGGAATTACCTTCTCAGTGGTGACACTACGAAAGTAATTGGGGTCCCCAATTACTTCTTTGGGATGGAGACTGGATCCCCAAGGATGCTGCTCCTGCACAGACACCCTGAGGTTCAGCCTCCTATTACTGCAGGTAAACACATAGATAACCCCACTTCCACAGGGTGATTTTCCAAATACTGATAGTGATCTTCAGGCTGAATCTGGTAACAGTACCAAGGTCTCTGCATAAATGTCATTGTGACAGAAAATGCTACAGCTAAGAGACTTAGACAAAAGGAAAATAAAAACAGTGCCCAAAAAATATCCTGAAACTCCCTTTCCTTAGTTCTGAAAGCAATTCTCTCTTTCGGTGCAGCAGGGACCACATACCACTCGACATAGAAGGATAAAATGAACTATTTATTACTCAGACTAGGTGTACAAGAACCTATGTGTCCTTGATGAATTTGTGTAGTAGTCTGGCATTTGCAAAGCATTACATATAACTGGAATTCCTATGTTGAAAGATAAGCATTTTTGTTAACCTCAAACTCCTAATTAACTAGAGGCAGTTTCTTTATTAGCTCACTCAAACGAAGCTGAAGAAGATTCATAGAAGCTAGAAGGTCCCATAGCCAAGTAGCCATATAGAAGGTCCTATAGCCAAATGATCAGTGTCCTCTGAGACACTGATGGCTTCTCTGCACGTTTATCTCATGATTTGCACAAAATGCAAGCTAATAACATGCCTGAAGTTCTTGGCCTCCTCCTGGCAAGTCAACTACTAATTAATCAAAACCTGATTTTTACCAGAAACACACTCTCATTAATTTGAAATATGATTGAAAGAGCTTTGACTGGAGCATGACCTTTTATTCTTCCACAGGAAGATGAAACTGGGTGACAAAATTCCCTTTTCAATAAATTAAACTAGGAGATGTAATGACATAGCAAGAGGGGAAAAAAAAAAAAGAAAGACACCCCCAACCTCCAGAGCAGTATTTTTCATCATACTTGACCAGCCTTCACATGTGAGGCTCCCTTGCCAACATTACCTCAGCATGTTTTGCGAGCTCTTGAAGGAGTCAAACACAAGCAAACGAGCACGACTCCCACCACACAAGGGCAAAATAGCCCCCGGGTTATTACACTGCAGAACTATAAGCTGAGCAGTTCAGAAAAAGTCACAGCACGATCAGGTAGGCTGGGACTTGACACTCACAAAATATCTGGCCTTCACCTCAAATATTAGCAGAAGTAGGAGAAAAGTTGTTCTCCAGTACGCTGACCACTAATCTATGGAAAGATCTGTTCAACTAGGACTGGGTCATTAAGGTCAAGAGAGACAGCCCATGTTTGGGTCAGTTCAGTCACATTGGTGTAGCACCTCTTGCCTTCTCCTCTCTCCCTGACCTACTAAACAGAACCTCCTGCTGGCCCTCAAGGTCTCTCAAAATTCGGCCGTATTGTCAAGTGGTGATTCTCAAAACACCTACAACACTGAGCACAGACTGCCTCGGAGCTCCAGTGAACCTTTCTATCCTTTCAGTTCTAGGACCTAAATCTGTTAAGTATCCAAACATGTTAAAAATCAATGCCTGAAAATACTACCTCCGTGATGCACAGAGGTGTTAAATAATGATTGTAAAGGCCTAGTCTTTCTTTAAAGAGATTTCCAGTGTGAAAACTTGCTGCTTGAATTATTTTAGCACATACTTTCAGTGCTCTCAGGAAGCTTTTTTGGCCTGTGCAGATCATCAGGGGAACAGAGAGAGCTAATTAAAGTTCTGATATATGAGGATGTATCTTTGTTAGAACAGATGTTAAGAGCTTTATTTTACATTACATTTACCTTACTAAACAACACTGAGTTTGTCTTAACACTGAATTCTTTTTGTGCTTCAGAATATGTTCCAAGAGCAGAACCAATTTACTGAACACGCTCCAGTTCTTAAGACTTTTATCCTTCCACTCCTGAAGGATAGAAATCATCTGCAAAAACAGACATGTTTAGACTATTATACAAGTAAAAGGGTGGGTTTTTTTCCCTTCTGAAGTTGCAAGTTAGAATTTACTCCAACCTGCAAAGTCCAGGAATATCTGAGCAAAATGTTTTATAACAGCAGAATGGATCTATGCATTAAAAACATGAAGCTTTAAAAATTTTCAATAAAAAAAGAGTCGCTTTCAAATTGGACCCTGGAACCAAAAACATCGTGATTACTAGATTCAAACTTAAAGGACAAGAAAATATTTATCACGTTGTCTGCATGGCTGTCTGTTTTCTAGTTGCGCATGCTGATCGCAGCAGAAAGCCTCTTCCTCTTTATTAAAAAGTCAAGTTTTGTCCTGTCATAAATTTCCCTGAACTCCAAAGAAGGTTGCTAAAGAAATACCTGACCAACAGCTGAATTTTCAACCCTTAAAAGAAGTTTCATAAGGAAAAAGTGAACACAACTACCATACAGCATTGCAGTTTTATTTTCCTTTAGTAAATCTATTGAATATTCAACAGTGATAAAATAGCATCCAGAGATAAAGAGGCACCAATTCCATATAATACATATTTATTGAAATAATGAAACAATCTGAACCAAAGGCAATATTATTATATAACACTACAACACACAGATATATAGCTCCATAACTGTGCGTGATGCTTTGCTAGGTCAAGGAGTGAGCTGACACCTACCCCACAATCAGAAAGCAAGATAAAAACACGAAGAGAAAAAGATAAATGAACAAATAAAAGAGTGAGAGAAATCCATTTCTTCAACATTCATCAGGAACTGTGAACTCTTAAACTCTTAGCACCATAACTGAGGTCAGGATAACTGCATCCATAAACTGAACACGTTGATGACCATTGGCCTTGACCGTGACCTCCCGGCAAGAGGAAAGGAGGACATTACAGACCAAGACAAAGGAAAACCATTTGTGGAAGTACACACATTTTTAAGGAATGCAAAAGTCTTCCATTGAAAGAACCCAAATTTCATATTATTCACTGCCCATACCTCACAGAAGCTATAGAGAAACAAAACATAATTTCGTCATCTTCATCTTTTATTCAACTTAACCAACAATGGACTGACTAGTTTGCTAATCTGCTGCAGAGGAACATTTTTCTCCACCAACTCCCCTGAACCAATTTACACAGAGAATAGAGCTCAATGCCTCCTATCAGTACACCCCGTGCTATGCAATTCTATGATAAATATATGCATTTTTATCTCCCAGTAGGATAAATCGGGAATAAGCCTTCCTAAATTAATTGGGGTTATTGCAGCCTTACTCTGATGCTGTGCGCTTCTCTGTAGTCCAGAATAAATAGAGCATATTTACCCGGAGTGCACAAAGTCTATTCCAGGAAGGAATTCCCATCTTTGAACAGCATGTTCACCACCTAGGAAGGAGCAGGCAATCACCACCTAAGTAGTTAAGTCATTTTTTGGCCATACATACCCCTCCTAACTCCCGGTCTTCAGGATTTTCACTGTCCCAGCATAATAAATAGGGTCATTTTGAGTCTTCATGTCACCCGTTCTAGGAAAGTTAGAACTGGAAGTTCTAGCCCTGAAGCCAATGAAAATTTGGGTTATCCCAGTCCTGCAAAGTAGCCCACAGTGAGCTGCATCATTCTCTGCTTCTCCTACAACACCATCAAAACCTTTTAAACACACAGAGATAAACCCAGTTTTTCAAGTCCCATCCACACTGACCAGGGCACTGACCACTCTACCGCTCTGGAGAAATCAGCTAAGCTGTTCCCTGTGGAAAAAAAAGAAAAATGCTACCTAGTACTTAATAGGAGTAAAGAAAGAACAGTTAAGTGGAAACCTGGAAAGCAAGCTATTGATGCAGTCACTGGGCTGCAGAGATGCTGCAGTGACTTGGTCCTCCCTCGTCTTGCACTCCGCCGACTTGCACAGGAGTCGGTGACTGGTCCCAGCAGAATCAGTCTCGATATTCATGGATTTCACGCCCACAATTCCACAGAGAGATGCTCAGTGAGACGCAGGATGTACCAAAGGAGGGCACAAATAACACTCCCAGGGGGCCAGCACCAGCCCCATCACTGGTGATGGGATTTTGACTTTCTCCTTTGCTGAAGCTGACAATTTTAATATAAAAACATGAAATCCCAAAGTGAATCTAAGTTTATTGTCCAATATAACTGACACTGCAGGAAGTGCAATATGCAGTTAAAAAGAAAATTAACTTTATTCTGTGTAGCATATCCATCATGTGCATGCACTATAACAGCTTTGGATAATCATGACTGCTTATTTTCATTTAGCTAAAAATAAATATTGAAAACACAGGGTAATCATCCATTTTGCAACAAATACATTTCTTCTATCTTAAATCACACTGACATCCATCTAATTAGTAACATGCTTATGGGGAAGTCTACCCCTGACGGATAAGTGATAGAAGACCGTGCTACTTCTCAAAAAAACAAGTCTTCACATACATAGGTATAGGGGAACCATCATAAACTATGTACATCTGGCTTGCTTGAGCTAAATGATCAATCCCTGTCTGGTGCAATCTCTTCTGCACACAGCATCACTCCACCAGCTACAGCATTCTTCTGAGACACCAGCCCTACGAACCAGAAAGCACAAATAGTTCCACTTTTCTAAATCTACCAATTATTTTGCCTTAGTATTCTTTTTTAAAAATAACAACTTTGGGTATTCATTTTCACATGCTAAGCCAGTAAGAGAAGATATTTTTAAAACCAACTGGTACCAAGCTAATAGCTTGGAGTGCATTGTCGATGTGTTTACAGGGAAAACTTAACTTGAATCCAAAAGTCAACACACACCCATTATATAACCCCCCTCACAGCTAGAAACTACCCCAGCCTAGAGACAGCACCGCCGCACGCAGCGCACAACCGACAGGTCCTTGGAATGAGAGAGAAACTTGATTTAATGAATGTCTAGCGCATCAACAAAGTTGCTCACCATAACATCTGGTAAAAACAGCTAAGATCAGAAAAAAAATCACCAAGATGAGAATCACAGGCTACCCTGGTTACTGCTGCTGCTAACTTTGTACAGCAGCTGGACGGAGCCTGAGCCGCTCGAGCCAGGGCCTGGCTGCGCGTGAAAGCAGGAGGTGACAACGAGGCCTCACCCGTGAAGGCAAGTTCGAGCTGAACTGATGGTTCACTAATTAAAAAAACTGTTTACATTTACCGTTTCAAATGACTTCAAATTGTCCTAGTATTGATAGCGTCCCTAGCATTGTCTAATAAGCAGAGACTTCACTAAGTAAGTTACAGATGACTTCGTAATTCATTTTGGTGCAATCTATTCTTCTGCATAAATCTTCCGGGAAATTAACTTAGATACTAACACAATTGCCTGTATTATACCCTTTCCAATTGCTACAGATCAGTTTACTCCGATAAAAATACAGGCACTTTCACAAAGCTAGATTTCAAATAACGATTTCAAAATCCAATGAAATCCTAAGAAACACAGCAATGGAGCTGGTTATTAATAACACTCAGCAATTGCGAGTGGATTTTGTGTTTGTACTTTTATACAACTGCTAGGGAGCTGACAGGAGGACACAGTGGTTCTCCTACAACCCCGGATAGGAGAGCAAAGCAGGCACCAAGACAGGCACAGAAACAAAACCAAACACCGCAAGCACCAAAGCCAACCCCCACACTCTGTTTGTCTTTTTCAGAGCAGGCAGCACTTCTTCACTGGACAGGAGAAGAGGTCAGTGGGGAAAAAACACTTTCAAGAAATTTTTCCTATAGGATAGCATATTAAAATCTTTAGGGGAACATTTTCCTAAAAAAAAAGTCAGTAAATTTAGCTCAGAACGCAGCAGTATATAAAGTTTCCCACTCTGTACAGAGTCCTCACGTACCTGTGGATTTTTTAGGGTTCAAATATCTCTATATTGCTGTTTCTTTTGATGGACTGAACAAAACTGTCAAAATTTTCCCCTTGTCAAAGGCAACATGCTGCTACACAATTGCAGCACAGTAATATGTTGATGCCACTTGACCCTATCCCACAGTAAGTATTTTGTTCCCTTCCACAGCTCCCACTAACACTGTACTATCAGAGTAGGAAAAAAAAAATCAGTACAAGTAAATCAAGTTTAAAAGTTGAATTTTGGTTACAGTGGATTTTGATCATAGGCATTGAATATATTAAACTTATAACAACTATACAATTAAACCTGCCGTCAATAAAAAATAGTAACTTGATAACCACTAAAAGTACCAGCGAACTTAAAGACCAAAATGATTTTCAATCATCATTGCATAAAATACCAAGAGCAGTGTTTGGATACAAACTGCAGTCTGACAAAAGTAGCATTTCAGAGCGCTAATAACAAACAGTTACATCTTACAAAAGCAGACTATATGAAGCTGTAAAGCTTGGCTTTCAATAGCACAAAGTCTTCTCAAAAAGACTGCATAAATGAATTGCTTCTTTAATTTATGGCTCCAGTGGCAATGGATATTAATGTCACAAAACTGTTTAGACAGCCCAACTGTTACTCTATATAATACAATAGAAATAAACTTATCTCATAGCAGACATTGAAAATAAAGGGTTGTGAAAATATTGCTAAGTTAATTCTTTGTAATATATGCTAAGGGACAAAACACCAGCAGGGATAAGCAGAAAATAACCATTTACTGCCATCATATTACAATAATTTCTGCCAGTCGAGAACCTAGCACGCGCATCAGATATTATCACTCTTTTGAAGAGCGTATGCTGAATATTTAGCTGTGTCATCAATGCCTTTTCTTCTACAGCTACCATCTCCAACGGCAGCCCTCCCAACAGAACAACTTAATGCCACAGGGGAAAGGTTAAGCGAGGCACTCAGAGAAACTGGAAGCATCATATAGGGAAATTTATATAACGTCTGCCTTGCATGTGCCCTAAGCTCAAACCACCCGCACGGATCAAGCATGCCCATCACTCATGAGCTATCATTATAAATGGTCCTTCTTGGCATAAAGGCAGAAACAGAAGTAAACAGAACGCTCTTCGTGGATGGAAGCCCCATTATGAAGGCAATCTGAAGATCAATCACTGACAACTCTAGTTCCTACTAAAAGTCAGCAATTTTATGAATAGCTATGTTTCCTAAGCCAAGGCCTAATAAGGCACACGTCTCCGATCACACAGCCCTGTGCACATCTGCTATCAATTGTCGTAATTTCCTCCACTGTTCCTATCATCCTCTAAAAAGGAAGGAAATTGACATGTTTTTGCTTGTAATGGATGCCAGATTAGGATATTATGTTGGAATTTTCCTCCGGTGGTCAATAGCTCATTAAATGCAACTGCTTCAGAATCAAGATATGAAAACCAAATTTGTAAATTAAGACATTTCACAGTTAAGCATGCATTAAAAATCCCCTGAGGTATCTAAATGCTGAAGGCTTTCCAGAGGAGCGACAGAGGACCATGATTATCAGCACAGTCTGACAGGGACACGGCAGGACTAACTGAACAGACTACTGATAAAAAGAGGACCATCGATGAAGAATTAAAGCCCAAGTTGTCTGGATACTTAAATAAGTGAACGCTTCTCCTTTCCTGCTGTTCAAATGCTTCACAATTTCAGTAAATCACATGAGTGTCAAAATGAAATCAGCACTTGCAGGATTCAGAGTTAGAAAAAAAAAAAGAAAAGAAAAAGAAAAAAATTGGCATAAATCTACAGAACAGTAACTAGGACAGTTTTCTAAAATGCCTTTACTTGTGTCCTGGTTTCCAATTTCAGCAATTATTACACATTCATTGTAACAAATGATCATTCAAAGACTGTTTATGATAAGAGCTGTTTTTCCCACAAACACTTCCACTCCAACCACCTTTTCCTACTGCTGCCCAGCCTGCTTTTTGTAGCTAGTTCTACACAGCTGCTGTAGGTTTTACTTGGCATCTCTCCCCCTCATTTATTTAGTCCTTCCTGACTTCACTGTATTTACACCTAGACCTTTCTTCTTCCTCTACGCTGTCAAGTAAGGTTTGGAGCTGCTCTCTGCTGGCTCCCCTAGAAGATCCACTCCTGCACTCAAATGGGGTGGTTGAAAAAAAACTCTAATCCCCTAAAATTCAGCTCGTAACAAAACATTCTCCGAATTGTCTGGCAAAACTCAAGATCTCACTCCTTAAGTGGAAGATCAGTAAACAGATTCACCCTGGACCCACTTCCCCAGTGGGTACTTTGCCAGGGGAGGAGATAAAACCCAGTTCCTAAGGACCTGCTGGATCTAAGCAGAGAATTTCCCCCCCTTTGCTGTCAGGGCCACTTGGACCTGCTAGATCCAAGCAGAGAGTCCCCCCTGCCCTTGCTGTCAGGGCCGCTTGGCAGCGGCGCAGACGTGTTAGGGGGCCCCATTAGCCCATGGGGAGCAGGAACCGACAGGCAGGGTCAAGGGCAGCCGCCCCACCAGGGACACAGTTCCACACTACTCAAGCAGGGCCACCAGCAACAGGCTACAGTAGAGCAGCAATGATCCCCAGGTGGGACCAAGTAACACACCAGGTCCAGGAGCAATCCAGGACCTCCCTTTAGCAACCGAGGAACACCAGGGACAAGAGAGGTCACCCGGCGGCAGCAGGGACCCCCGGTGTCCTGGCACCCCGCGGCTGCCAGCGCCTCCTCGGAGCGACTTGGTGCCGGGCGGGAGTTTAACAAGCGCCACCGCTGACCTGGGCTGGGCGTCCCTGTGCGCCCCTGCATTGCAAGCAAACTTTATCGATTCTCTGATAGAGTAGCCTTCTTTTAAGCTGATGGCTCAGAATGGGCAGTCTTGCCAAACAGCAGCTTATGCACACAGAATTATAAACTGGCAGCAAGTCATCTGGCTTTTCTCCATCCAAAACACGCCGTGCTGGGTACCTGGTTGAAATAACCTAACCTAGCACTTCCTTGGAGCTGAAAGAAAAGCCTGTCAGCTGAGATGTGCCTGTAGCCCACATCCTAGCTCCTAACACAAAAATTCCAAAAATAAAGGTTCTAACCAGTACAATCTGGGCTGAAAAGGGATCAGTGAAGCAGGAGATGGGAACAAACCCCTGTTCTCCACTGTCTAGTAATCTGCATTTCACTCTGTTCCCGGATGAAAACAAAAGGCTGTGACAAAATTGCAGAACTGGGGGAAGTAGAACATGCAATTTTGATGGAAGAGCAGGTAACACCTTCTACCTGAAATGCATCTGTAGTGCAGTATAAGCTTTAAAAAGCTATGAGTAGTTCTGCAATGCAGTCTTGATATTGTATGATTCATGTTTTTCTAACTTCTGATCAAGCATATTAGAAGTGAATAGATGAAAGAGACTACAGACTCTAGAAAGTATTTTTTGAGTTAATTTTCAAAGAAAAGAACACTGAAAACTGTAATTTATTCCGAAGCCTATATACTTTCCTAACAAGAGTATCATTAATATGCCTTTTAAAAATCTGTTTGCAATTATAAATACATTGTTTACTTATTCCTGTTTATCTCCAAAAAATTGAACAATTTCTAAGACAGAAGAAATTTATAGAAGCAAGTTTTTAGCCTGCTGTTTTAGTAGGCCTCAGAATGTGTGTGTACAAAATCACTGACAGAGAAAACTTCAGAGCAAATGTAACCCCTTACATATTTGAGGAGGAGGGGAAAAAAAAAAAGGTGAATCAGGTTTCTGAGAGCATTCCTACAACAAAATAAACGAAAAAGCAGAGTGCTCAGGCTCCTGCTTCCATTGCACAGTGCTTAAAAATCAGATTTAAAACACAGGCTATCCTCAGTGCTTCCTATCCAGGCAAAGGATACTGAGTATTAAGCAAAATGAGAAGTTTAGTGCTACACATCTATATTTACTATTTTGTTTTTATGTCTTCTCGATTTCAGCTAAAATTCTTTTAGTGCCACCTACTCCTATTGCAAAAAGAATTCACCAGCTTCTGACTAAGCTTTGGCTTTTACTGGCAGCTTGAGCAAACCTGCGCTGTTGTTATTTTCTGAAAAGAGAGAAAATACTGCCCTCTAAAAGAAACATGGGAGGGGAGGAAATTGCCTGAAATATTAAAGTGTATCTGCAGCAAACCACTTAAAAGACGACAGTGCGAGAGACCTTCACCGAAAGAGTAACGAGAGAATCTCGTAGCGGTCCGTACAGACACTGCTTGTGTTTGCAGACTTCCCCTTGCGTGTCTGGTTTGACAATAAAGCCCTAGTGTGAGGTAAAATGTGTTAACACTCGAAACGTTTTCTTCTCAAACAAGGTGGGCTAAATATATGCAGACAAACTGGCAGCGTGCAGATGCTCTGCTGAAGAGCGGGCGATGTTCACAGTGGTCACCCAGTTACACCCGGCCCACAATCATCATGCCGTCGCTACCGGGCCTGGCTGGTCTGCAGATGCTTCTGGTCACACCGCCTACGTTTCCTCACTTGTTTTCTTTTCAGGCAGAGGAGACGCGGCGGCGGCAGCTAGTATCTACGTGGAAGGATGGTCCACCAGGCCAGAAGTAAAAAATAAAACTAAATAAACTTGCTATATCAAAACAGCAGAAGATGTGAGTTCATAGAGATATCCTTTGAACATCCTCCATGACTAATAAATGCACTTCTGAAATAGAAAAGGAATTGAGGGAGGGTAAAATAGCTTCTGCTGACTCACACTGCCATTGCAGAGCATCAGACGGGCCTGGCTCGTTACCGCTCATCTCTGACGGGGGTTCATTACCCCTGTGACACTGCAGTGTCCCAGGACTCCAGGTGATTAACAACTTCACCGGCTGCAAAGGAGCAATGGGAGAAACGTCCGCTCCGTTTGTTATCCAAGAAGCACCACTGAAGCGTAACCGGCCCCCACTTGCAGGGGTGGACACGCTCTAATTAACGACCAGCGGATTCAGACGCTTTAAAAGCCGTGTAATCTGCACCTTAAAAATAACACCTTTGATGAACTGACAGACGTTTTCCCCTGCTGGTGACCGAGTTACAAAACAGCTCCGTCTCGCAGAAAAACATTTCGAAAACAGCCTGTCACAGAGGTAGCTCTGCTCCCTGCACTGAGGACCGCCCAGACCCGAGCGCGCGACGGGCAGTGCGAGTTTCGCTCCTCAGAGTGCCCCGTAACTCCGGCCGTAGAGCCCCACCGGTTTTGGATCGTCTCTGCTGAGGCAGCGCGGTTCATTTCTACGTAATTCGGTTATTAGTGAAGCTTTCTGCAGGTATCGGTGAGGCCTGACCTCCTTTTTCATACCCACCAATATTTTTTAGCTGTACCGTGAACTGCAGCTGCCGAGCACAGTTTTTATGCTAACAACTTTATATGTATCAAAGGTAGAATTTCCTTTTATAATGAAAGGAAGAATAACTACAACCCCCAAAGCCCAGGCACTAGGGCATTCATCTAGCACATGAAAAATGCAGGTTCAAGCCATTAATTTAGAGCAGTAACTAGAATTTGAGCCTCCTCTCCACCAAACTCTAAGTGTTTGGTGTCTGGCTGTTCTCAGGTAGGTGGTTTTCTGCCTCTCATCCTCATTGTGGATATTGGCCACCTCATATATATCTCCCTTCATCTCTCTTTTTGACTAGACCTTTCTTTATGGATCTGTCCAAAGAGTGGGACTGGGAAATATTCAGTTTAGTGGACTCATCATTTTTCAAACGGAAAAACTCCAAATCTTTTACAGAAAGTTCCCAGCTGACTCTAGTTGCAAACGCTTATTAGCCTGAGGGCTTCCACCCTACTGAATTTCAAAGGTCTTTTGCAAGCAGTTGAGGTGTTGAAACTGTTCAAATAAAGGTTACAAGAACCCTCTGTAATAAGAAGTGGCAGGCAGCCTAAGTGTAAGAATTGCTGCTAGTTCCTCTGGTAGAAATTAGCTAGGACACAATATGGAGGCACTAGAGAATACGGATGTCTGTAATGCCCAGGAGGCTGCTGTGCTGTAACCCGGGCCGTGTCTGGGGCACAGGCCCTAGCAGCTCCCTGCGGAGCCGCTCAGAGGCTTCTCAGCCCCCTGCAGCACCCACAGGACTGTTACTGGCCTGTGGAGCCATCATTCCCACCTGAATTTGCTTCCAGGGATTTAAACTGAGACATGACATTTCCTTTCAAGCAGCAGACAAAAAACACCCTGATTCTGACTCTGCTGACTCCAGTTTTCTGCACGTGCAATTCCTGTCTCCTGTGGAGTTGTTCCTGTCATACACTGATGTGAATGAGATCAGAACTGGACCAAAACCGTCTGAACGGTATGCCTGCTTCTCTCATGTGTCACTGCCGCTGTCACCCTGTGCCCGCAGGTCTCGCTCGCTCGCGGCCTGAGCTTCCTCTTACAGATGTTTGGCTACAGGACGTACAGCAAAAGCCTGTCACGTTGGCCTTACGTTTATTTCTTCCCTACCTTGCCCTTCCTAAATGGAATTGTTCTTCGTTCCCTTTCCTGCACTGACTTTTTAGCATTAAAAAAATGAAAACAAAAAATTGCAGGAGAAATCATCCAACCCTCGCTCCTCTTTTCACCACCAACAGATTGTTCAGAGCCCTCTTCTCTGAAACAGCAAGCACTTACAGAAACAAAACCAGCACTGCCTGTTTGTCTCTCAGAGCTCTTAGCAATTTCCCCTGTAATACTCCCTAATTCTTTTCCATCATTTTTTCAACTCATAAACAAAGGAAAAAGCAAAGCTACTGCCAAATAAAGGCAACAACATCTTCCCGGCCTCCGCTGCTCCTGTCACAGATTCTCAAACGAGAGTTCTCAGATTGCCCGCTGGAAATCTCTCCCTCTCTAACTCCTGGGCCCCTGCCTGTTTCCTCCCAGGCTTGACTTTCAGCTAACATTTGGTCTGTGAAAACACACAGGTGCAAACAGATGTTAACCTGGATTTTCATCTCTCTGGGTCCTCAGGTGTTTCAGTGGCAGCAAAGCAAGTTTTCTTTAGCAAAAACTGACAAACCCCCAACAGTGCAAGAGTACTTTCTCTGCATGTTTGTAAAATACTTTAAAGACTTGTTTTTCCTTTGCATTTTTGCTTTTCCTTTGCTTGGTGGGAGAAACTATTTACACAGCTTTTCCTTTCATCTCAGCCAAAGAAAACCATATGTCTACTACTTGTCTTACGTGCACAGTCATACTCACAGGAGACACTTGACAAAAATCTGAATAACCCCACTGCTTGTCATCAAACAGTGTGAGCAGTGCACTGCCCAGATACCAGCTCGGACTTTACAGAATCCCAGAAGGGTTGAGGTTGGGAGGCACCTCTAGAGATCACCTAGTCCACCCCCCTGC
The DNA here is from genome assembly GCA_013398735.1 of Nothocercus julius. Lineage (NCBI taxonomy): Eukaryota > Metazoa > Chordata > Aves > Tinamiformes > Tinamidae > Nothocercus > Nothocercus julius. Next base: position 414,729 of record VZSV01000176.1, on the reverse strand, counting down.
TCCAGCAGGGACACCCGGAGCACGGGGCACCCGGTCGCGTCCGGACAGGTTTGCAGATCTCCAGAGCAGGAGCCTCCACAGCCTCTCCGGGCAGCCTGTGCCAGGGCTCCGGCACCCTCACAGCACAGGAGTTCTTCCTCCCATGGAGGTGGAACTGCCTGGGTTTCAACTTGGACCCATTACCCCTTGTCCTGTCACTGGCCACCACCGAGAGGAGTTTGGCCCCATCCTCCCTGCATTCACCTCTCAGGTACTTGTCCATGTTGATCAGATCTCCCCTCAGTCTTCTCCTCTCCAGGCTAAACAGGCCCAGCTCGCTTAGTCTCTCCTCATACGACAGATGTTCCAGTCCCTTCATCACGTTTGTCGCTCTACACACGACCCCTCTCTAGAAGCTCCATAACTCGGGCCCATTCGCTCGGCTGCAGGACACTCGCTGCCGCTTCAAGTGCCCCGTGCCCTAGCAAGCATGGTTCGCTTTGCGCACCGCAGACCCACACGGGTTCAGAGGGACGGCTCCTCTCCTGGCTCCCAGCGTCCACCTAAGGACGAGGCAGAGTACTCGCTGCAAAACAGAAGCCTCAAGACAGGCAACAGAAACTAAATTCCCAACTGTTGCATGACTTAAATGTAGTGCCACTAACCCCACTCTTTCTGAGGATAAGCCAGGTTTAGTGCAGCGTGTAGATAAAAAAATCTATTTAAAGAGAAACCCCAAAGACATAAAAAACCCAGAATCTGCTCAGTTGTATTCATCAAAAGTCCGCTAAACCTATGGTTCCAAGCAGTACGCACAAAAACTTCTGGGTCTTGTATTATAAAGCCATTTTTTTAATGTGCTATATAGGCCTGGAACTCAGCGCGGGCAGACCTACCACACCAGGCTGCGGTGACACAGGACAAGCCTGGGAGCGGATGCCCTTTCTGCTTGGGGGAGGAGATCCTGACTGCAAACTTAGGGATGCACCCATCACCAGGAAGCGGCAGGGAGGGGCTGCAGCTTAGGCTTTATACCCAAAATACAGCCATAAAGCTGTATAAGTTCTACTTTGGAACTATAATTTGTTACGGTATAAATTTGCTAAATACCACTGTACTGGAACCAGATTTTCCAATATTATAATTACAAAAAAAAAAATACACAAACTATGTTTTATATCCAATTTATCCTGCTATTCCTAAAAAAAAAAAAAAAAAAAAAAAAAAAAATCTTTGAATCAGTTAATCAGTTAATACAGTAAGCTTCCTGGAAAGCTGCAGAGTTATCCTTATTTTTAAACTGCTTTCCAGACAGTACCTAGATAGCAGAAACTTTTGAGATAAATCGAGATAAATTTACTCTCATTTTATAGACACATATTGTGACCTCCTAGTAGGGGATCCAGTAAATGCCATGGCAGAAGGCACTATCCCAATTCTGATTATGTTTCAGGAGCTTATTCTGGCACACATATCCAATTGACCTTGGCAGCAAATTAATGTTATGGTTTGCTGACCAAAACAAGACAGTGACTTCCTTTTTCATTGTCTTTGAACAGACGCCACAGCTTCCTAGAAGATTTTGTGGGAAAATAAAAAGAATTTTCTCTGCTTATATATTTCACATCAAAATGCTAATGGTTTTCAAGTCATTTCTGTCATTCTGCCATTTTAAATTTAAAAAGCACAGAGCAAACATTATAGAGCTGCCTTCTCCTTTCCAAGCTGTGTAACTTTTGCAGAGCGAGCCCTGCAAACACCTCACAGGGCACAAAAAGCCCTGTGTAAACACATCTCTTTTCATGCAAACGAGGAGCAAACACTAGTGATGGTTTCTTCCTCCATCTCACTGACGTGGTCTTGACTTCTAATTATAAAAAATAGTCTTCAGACACTCCTTCCCACAGAAAGTCTGTTTTTAAAACACATTGATATATGGAGAAAAGAGAAGGCAGAAAGAAAAACACAGGAACAGTCTATCAAACACGTGAATAATTTTGGCCAAAAAAGTGGGGCTGACGTTAAGAGGGCTGCAGATTTGCTCATTGAAGACATGCAGACCCCATTCAATTAAGGCTACTTGGTGGGACTTAGCAGAGATGCTAGTACTGAGCGTAGAAACTTGGCTGGGAAACAAACTATGCTGCACTTCCCCTTCACATGATCCACGTGAGGCCAGATCCAACCCTTTGTCAAAGCAGCGTGCATTTCACCGACTGCAGGCTGCCAGCAGCAGCGCTGACCTTGGTCCCCCATCTCCTGCTGACTTCTGCATCACCCGTCCCCTGGTGCTGGCGGCCAGCGCGGCATCGGCCTCTCAGCGCCGCTCTCCTCCGCGCGCGCCGCGCGGCACCTGCCCCTGCTCCCGCTTGCCCGCCACCGCGCGCGCCCCGGCGCGCTGCTCCCGCGAGCTGCCGCAACGCGAGGCCGAACTAGGCCAGCTACGGAACCTAAAAGCCTCTCAGATACGAATGAGTCTCTGAGGCTACAACATAAAACTTCAGTCTCTCCTCTCTCCAGTAAAACATTTTTTTGAAAGTAAATAACTGCTTGGCTACAAATCTGTTCGCTTCTCATTAGTACCTGAATTGCTGTTTGAAATTTATTTACATCTTTTATTCACAGGCAACTGAAATTCACTTTGCACAGCTTCTCTATTGCTGCTAAACTTCTCTATTTGCTTGCCTGAAGTTTAGCATGCAGATTTTATAGTGCATACATGCTGAATCTTAACATTTGCACGCACAGATCATGTTTTCCTGTTAAACTGGACATCTACTGGCACATGCATATATTCTTTGGCATCTGAAATAGGATTTAGGTTACAGAAATTACACCAAAACACACTTAAAACATATTCCTTTCCTTTCCTTTCCTTTCCTTTCCTTTCCTTTCCTTTCCTTTCCTTTCCTTTCCTTTCCTTTCCTTTCCTTTCCTTTCCTTTCCTTCCCTTCCCTTTCCTTCCCTTCCCTTTTCCTTTCCTTTTCCTTTTCCTTTTCCTTTTCCTTTTCCTTTTCCTTTTCCTTTTCCTTTCTTTTTTTTCTTTCCTTTTTCAGACAGATNCTTTCCTTTCCTTTCCTTTCCTTCCCTTCCCTTCCCTTCCCTTTTCCTTTCCTTTTCCTTTTCCTTTTCCTTTTCCTTTTCCTTTTCCTTTTCCTTTTCCTTTTCCTTTCTTTTTTTTCTTTCCTTTTTCAGACAGATTTATAAATTAACCAGAATCTTCTACACAAGAGTTAACCTCTGCCCACATCGCTGGGACTGAAATTACTCGTATTTCTGGCTAACAGAGTAATCGCAAGTGAGAGATGACACTTCACAAGCATTTGTAATGAAGCTATATCCAACCTTGCACTAAAATACTAAAGGCAGGACAGCAGTATCTGGTTGTGCAGCGTGTCGAGCCACATGCCCCCCAACCACCAACGGGAAAATCAGCGGCACCACCCTTGCACAGTGCATAACACACACAAATACTAGGAGACAGCCCTAGAAAAATCAAGGCACTGGTTAGAATATACGACACGTTTCCCTCCGCTCTTGTGCACCTTTAGTCGTTCAGCACTTCATCATGATGGACCCCATTAAAATTCACTGGCGGACTAGAGAGCACTGCAGTGTGAATTTGCATACTAATTAATGATAGAAAGTTCTGCCGTCTGATTTATCAGACACAGATTGGTCTAATCTCTGAAGGGAAAAATCCTGATTCCATTCAAGGTTTGCTAAAAGTATGAACCAGCTACCAATTATAAAGTATAGACTGACAGATAAAATCAGCTTGATTCTAAGTAATTTAAACATGTCTAAGCTTAAATCATGTCTTAAGGGGCAACTTGTATGACATAAAATTGTATGGCATTAACTAACAGAAGAAGGAACGACTTTCTGAAATGTCCAATCTGCTTCTAATGAGGAGGGAAAGAAGAAATTGGGTGCGTGTCCTCCATGGGGACAGGGGGGACTGTGACGTTGTATTTGAACACGTCCTGAGTAAGCTGAAAGGCAGATACTTGCACCTTCTTTTCTTCTCGAGTGACATGATACGAGGCTCCTAACACAAGGGGTAGCAAGGCTGCATTTCCTATCCTGATGCCTTGTCCGGCTCATGGGTCCCTTACTTTGTACCTGTTCTGGGGTAACCTTCATCCAGAATGACTGTTTCCCATTTCCCTTATCCTTCCCATATTCCATTCTTTATGAATGTTTAGAGTATTAAAATATTACATTCACCACTTTAATTGGAGAGCCTGTCTTGCCTAGTGACATATCTCTGGTGCAAGTTTTCTATCATTTAAACCTCCCTTTAAGGTGCTTTAAGTGCGGTGGCGCCGTCGGCCGGGTGCAGGTGGCAGCCAGGCAGTCCGGGGAGGCGGCCGCGAGCGCGAGGCCAAGCTGAGCAAACAGGAGCCGCCAAAAACGGAGCGCTGCTCCACACCTGAGCCCGCGGCGCCTCGCCGCCCTGGCGTGGGGCTCCTGCCGCTCCAAGCTCAGACGGAGCAGGGAAACCCTCGGAGAGCTGGTCCGGGCTGCAAAGCAGCTCTGCAGTGATGGACCTGCCAGGGCTGCTCTCCTAGCTCAGAGCTTCAGGAAGAAGCATTACGGCAGGACCTCCTTATCAAAGCACAAACTACAAATGACAACTTAATCTTAATTACCAGCATTCAGAATCATTTATACACGCGGAAATGTCGAAGCAAACCTGTCCTTGACTCAGTGTCCCTCCTGTGTTCATAACAGCTCCTCATCTGGCGCTGCAAAGTCATCACTAATATCCCTTACATTTGGCATTTTGTTTTATTTCCCCCTGTCTGCGCATTACAGCTCCAGGTGTTTCAATTACATATGAAAGATGGGTCTGTTCTCGTGCTTCACTGTAGATGTTTTTCATTTGCCTTTTGAACTTCGTAAACGAATGTTGTCAGCTTTACTCAGCTTCAAAAGCTACGCTGCAGATCTGTCTTAGCAAAGGTTTTCATTTTCAATGTATAATTTTGTTGGGTTTTGCCCACACGGTTCTTCATTCTTTGCTTCTGATGGAAGCAAAGTATACCATAAATTATACAATGCAACAACAGCTGTTGTAAAAGCAACTGCCCAGAAAACAATTAACTTAGAATATCAAACTCTCTGAACGAAAGTAAAAGAGCAAAATATGGGAGAGAGAGAGAGAGAATAGATACTGAGAAACTACAAAGACTGAATTTTTAAGAGGAGAAAGAAGGTGTCAAAAAAATTCAGTAATTTGACCCAGGATGTTTGCAAATGATCTGATTGTTGCAAAATTTCTGTATGAGATTTTTACAGTTTTTCAGTCAAGAAAACATTACTGCCCATCTCTAAGCCTGTGTTCAACTCTAAACCATGGGTCTACATCACGGGTTAGTGATTAGGAACAGCTCTCCAATCCTTAACATCTTGCCTTATCGAAGAAAATAGCTGCAGAGCAGTTCTCAGCTACAGCGTGTCTTGCTCCATTCAGTTCCTGGGACTTAATTTCCAACATCTTAAATTCCCCACGTGCTTTTCAGAGCTAACACAGTGAACGGTTTCAGCAAGGCGCGCGGCGGTGCCCTCGGCGCTGCTGCCGCCCCTGCTGCGGTAAGGGCTTTGCTCACGACTGCTCGCACAGGGACAGGTCCAGGCTCAGCATTTTTTCCTTTGAAGCTTCCAACAATCCATCATATAACAGACTAGAAATTTCAGTGCACTTGGCCCCTCGGATTTCAGCTCTTTTCCATTGGAATTTTCTCTTGGGATTGCATGGATAACCTTGCACAACTCCAAAACCAACACAGCATGACCCGATTCCACTACTTCTGAGGCCAACGGCCTAGCTTAGCTGCGGTCAGTGTGGTGTTTATCACCCCTGAGGATCTCTGGGGAGAACCAAATCAACCTGAATTCAGCCTCATTACATCCTTTACCATGTCTGAAAAGTAAATTCTATTTATCCCCCTTTCCTCAGCAATCGTTGCTGACCATTTTCTCCATTTCTTGCTTTCTCGCATCAACTCTGCTCATGTTCTCATTAAAATTCTTGAGCTTGGGATTGGAGGCACTGTGACCAAAAGGAGATTTTGGGTGTCCCAAGTTTGTTGGCTGGTTGAACACCTCTCAGACATTTGTGTATTGGGTATAAATCGCGTGCCGTTCTCTGGTGGTTTGTTGGACTTACTTGCCAGATTGCATTTTGGATGGTTGGCCAGTTAAGTCAATCGGCATGGCTGTTCTTTGCACAGACATTAGTCTGCGTCAGTCAGGTAGTTCAGGAATACAAGAACCATGGTTAAGAGCTCACACTCCCGGAGCATGGCGTGAGGCAGGGGCTCCAGGGCACCAATCTGAAGTGCCTGGTCAGACGCCCTCAAGAGCAGCCTGTATGTCTCGGTAGACCTTGATCTAAATCCTGTTTGTCTCCTCCAAGGAGCAGGTTGCTGAGTAAACCCTCACATTCATTTCTCATATATGCTTAAAACAATTTCGTAACTGAATAGCATCTGTAGTTTCATTTCAACTAGGTTTTTGCTTACAGAGCACATTCTCTTTTTCATGCAACTCACCAAACATTTCATTAGTTTCCAATTCCCATTTTTCTGTTCTTTTCATTTCTCCTGGATTTACCAGTTTTCATACTTTGTCACAAACACTTCTGTCTTCTTACCTTTGTGGTAATTGTATCCTTGACCTTCTCTGTTACCCAGATTCTGCACAGACACTGCTGCATTTCTGGGTTTGCCCTTTCCAAGACCCTGGCTCCCTCCATCCCCCCAACACTTCTGTGAACAGACCAAAGCAGGAGGACTAAGAGCATCTGTAAGTTAACAGAGTACGAGCAAGCAGGAGCATCCAGCCACTGGCGCTGCTGCATTACGAGGTTCATGCCCATTTTGCCTCTCACTAAATCCCTTCCATCACGGCAGCTCTGTGCTCCTCTCACAGAGTGTCCGCCCTCGCTTCCTTCTTCTCACCGCCCTCCACTCTGCCCTTGGGCTCTCGCCGCATGTGCAGCCCCACGGACACCGGCAGCACCATGAATGGTGTGCAGCGAGCACAGGCTGCGCGGAAACGTTTCCTCCGTCCATCAGGGAATGATCTGCAGATGCGGTGAAGTTCACATCTCTTCACAGCCTCTCAGGATTGCTGTGCTGGGAATACAACAGGTAAAATGACACCCAGACTAATTCCAATCCCCTCCAGAGGAAAAGGCAGGGCCAGGCAGGGAAGGGCAGGTGCCAAACACAAACGCGCAATAGGTCAGAGGACCAGAATGGTGGCAGATTGCTGGATTAAATCCACAAAGTAGTCCGCTTTGTGAAATGGATATTCATGAGCGCAAATGACGTCTTCTAAATGAAACATTCATTTGGATCTTGTTTCCAAAAAGAGATGGGGAGTAGAAGGGAAGCAGGAATGTCTGGCAAAATGGGAGCGACTACAAGCCGAAAGAAACCCCTTTCTGGCATCTCTGTTTTTATATTATTGTATTTTTTAAATCATGTTTGGCAAGCAAGCAACTCGTGCTATATTGCTCTCCCTGCTCCTTTTCAAAGGAATATATAAAGCAAGCAGAGGAGATCATTAACCTTGAATAGGCTATTACGCGTGTGCTGTTGCTTTGGAAGGATTTTATATCTGGCTACTTTGGAAAAGGCCACATCTCTCCCAGGCACGTGATACAATCAGAGCTCTTTTCCTCTTGGGTTTCTGCTCCTACGGCACGAGGTAAAGGAAGCTTTGCTATTAAAAGCCTCTTCCTCGTGACTGATGCACACTGAGCCTTGAACGGGAACGAGGGCTGCACAGCCCTGTTATGTCTCCTTCTTCAGGGACAGATCAGATTATTTCTGACACTGACCACACACCAGCAGCTGATTTCAGCCTGATTTTTCCTAATGGATTGCATCTTTATTCCAGGCTGCGTCTCAAAGGAGCTTGGGTAGGTTAAAATAGATTTCTGGATGTGCTGACCTTTAGTAATCCACATGTTTTCCCAGAGTCCCTTGGCACATCCATTTTTTATCCATTATTTTCCTTTGCAGAATGATATCCCAATGATACTAAACCATAGCACAGTATTAATTTCAGATTTTGCAGGTACAGAGGCCGGATCTAAGTCAGAGGCAGAGGGTAACATAAAACCTTTGGTACCTCTTCCAGATTCTAAGATCTTTAGGGTTTTCCGTCCATCCCTGAGCACGCATATAGTCTTTACCCAGCCTCCAAGGATGTTACAGGCACTGCTGAGGCACACGGCTCCACCCAGCACCCTGGGTGCTGAACAGAGGGACCTACACCCTGGTCCCCGCCAGGCTACACCTCTGAGCTATTCCAGGAATAAACAGATAAAGCTACCATCTTATTTCCAGCCAGGTAACCCAGTTTCCAAAGCTGGATAATAACAATATATGACAATGAAATGTTGCATTAAGAAAAAACTCCGTTTCATATGAAAAAATGCATTGTCTCTTTGAGGAAATATGTACTTCACTGGCCATAAATTTGTTGTGGTGGGAGCTGAGCGAAAATAAGCAACTTTAGGTCACCAAATTTCACATAGGTGCCGGTAGTATAGATCATCTTATAATTTAGAGGCAACACTTGCAAAGTGCTTAGCTCTGATGGGCAGCATTATTTACAGCAAGCACAGAGAATAATCTAGATGTAAGATGAGATGTGAGGCTCAGCAGTTACACAAAAGATAGAGATTACCCTTTGATCCAGCTGTCCGTGACTGTCGTAGCCCTTATCACATACGCTGACCAGCCGAGCCCCTGCACCTCAGCCAGAGGAGGAAGAGACGAGAGTGGTTTTATCCCTCTTCCTCACCATCTTACCTCTAGGAAGGCGGGAATTTGCTGAACGACGGCGTGTGAGGCTGTGCGGAAACGGAGCTGCCGGTGCTCAGCTGCTCTGGCAACAATCCCTCCGAGAAACGAGTATGCCGAGTGCCCATGTCAGCAGAGCCTGTGTCCCATAGACCATTCGGACTGCAGAGCACTCACATTTTCATTCTAAAATAGCTAACTTCTGCCATACATATCCACATGCATTCTTTCCATGACACTTACTCTGTTCACAAGTCATTATCATTAGTTGGATGGGTCTGAATATGCCCTAGCGTGGGCCTCGCGCCTCCTCCTAAGCAAACAGAAGAGGCATGAGAGCTCAAGAGAGGTTTTTTATTTATGTTCTTTCCCCCCAGGTAATTATTCTCCATAGTTAACAAGGTCGGTTTTCATGGGCGCTTTCACTTCTACCACATTGTTCATCTGGATAAACTAATCTCTCCCATCAGTCTCCCTTATGGCCGATGCACTTGGAGAGCTATGTGCTTTTAGTTGAGACAATAAAGCTATTCTGACACCTGACATTAATGTATTGATGTAATTTTTATGATGACAGTACAACAGAAGTCAACAGAACTAAAATAGTTGGGTAGGGACATTTTTTTTTTTTCTTGGAATACTCTCCTGATTTTCTAATTCCTCTTGATTTGAGTAGTGCTCTTATAGAAAAAGAGAAGAGACCACCAAATTCCCAGTACTGAGATAGAAAGTTACTGTTTTTTTTGAACTGCAGCCGTGGAGAGAAATGCCATTGATAAAGTGATATATGATCATTTATGCAGCAGAAACAACTAATAGAGCTGAGACTGCACAAAAGTGCAATGTTCATCTTACACAAAGCATTTTTCAATGAGACTATATGCAAATCAGTTTCTGCTGTTGAAGACTGATTAAACTTATAATTTAGGTTTTTAATTGAACTTTTTTATTGGATTTTTCACAATAATTCTGCCTCATGTATATGAATAATTAACTGCTCTAAAATAAGTTGCCAAAGTAAATTCATAAATTCCACAGTGATTATTTTTTTAATACTGGCAAATTTCTGCAGCATGCAAACTCCTAGCATCCTGTGCCTGGCTTTTACTACCTTCCATACAGATGATCTTAAAAGACCTGTACACAAAGAGAGACCTTAAACCATCACATACCTCTGTAAATGGTGCAGTCTAATTACCCCCAGCAGCGAGGTATAAGCACATACATAAATACGACTGCTGTCCTGCAGTACAGCTACCTTTGCCACTAAGGTATGCGTGTTACATATTTTGCTATTGCTATTTTAAGCTTAATTATTTTAGCAATAAGAACAGCTGAAATAAGCTGTTAGCAATTCAACAATGTTAGTATTAGCAATAACATGAGCAATTCCTGAATTTAGCACTGCACTGGTGATGCACTGCTACAAAGTTCAGAAAGATAAAGGAAATCAAAATAAAGTGCAGGGGATGTGAGCAAAAATGAACATGAACAAAAACTAGGCAATAAGCTCAATGATCTTGTAGATCAGCTATATTCAACCATTCAGGTTTAAGCATTTCAATTGAAAAGCTAAGTTTTTTCCAGACAGAGAAAATTACAAGACTAAGAGTAATCACAACAGGAACACCCTAGACTGAAAGGAAACACAGACACACACTCCTCTCCTGCTTTGGATTTGCGTACATTAAAGTATAAAAGTATCATATGGGATCATCTCACACTCAGAGAACATGCAATTTGGAGAGGTTAGTAAATGACTAATAGCTGTTAAGATGGGAATTACAGGATGTGGCCAGCACGTATTTGTGATGGCTACAGATGCACAACCAGACGGCATCCAGGACGGTTGTACAGAGTCTCTCCCAGCAGCGTCCCAGTGACCACGGCCACCTGCTCACCACCCACTACCCCCTGGCAGGAGGTAACGTGGAGCAGCTTAAGGAAGAGCAAATCCAAAGCAGACACTACTGCACACACAGTGCTAGCTCCTGTGCAATGACTGCATTGCCCTAAAAGATTAAATATATGGAGCTACCATTGCTTTTGCAGGCACATTTTGGAGCGATCCTCAAAAGTATAACTGAATATGAATGTATAAATGAAGTTACCTAGACAATTCAACTAGGAGCAGCAGCTTTGAGGGACCTGCCCAAACTCTTGCAATGACTGAGGAGAAGAGGCATCCACCGGAGCTCGGCTGCACAGTCAGTGCCACCGCTCTGCCCTAGGCCTTGGGGAGCAAGAAGGGGACATTGTAGCACCGAATCAAGCCTCAGGCTTCCTTTTTCTTTCTTTTAAGAAGAAAATGACTGCAAGGTGGCTGTCTACCTAGAAATACTGAATTCAATTTAGTTAGATTAGTATAATCCCAGGAAAGCCAATTAGCTTCAATGGAATCACTCCGCTTTTTGCTGGCACAATTTAGGTCAATTTCTGACTCACTAACTTTTGAAGGACAACTTAACAGAATTTCGCACTGCTTTGCATCCATCGTGAACCTACTCTAGTCCCTCTTGTACTCAGCATTTGGGCAGATCCAGGTAAGGAGAAATCTATCAATTACATTACCTGCACTTCCTGATGCTGCATATCCCTGCTGCAGCAAGACAGACATTCAGTTGCTTTTTCATAAAAAAATATTTGGTTGCTTTTTCATTAGCAAAATTAAAATAAAAAATTAAAATACAGTCCATAAGCAAGTGATTGACATAAGTCATGGGTGATGTATGAAAACGAGAAAATGTACGAAATGGGAAGCAGAACCTGTCGGCCGCGCGCTGCTCGGCGCCCAGTTACAAGCCCAGCCGCATGACGGCCTCCAGGAGCAGCGACCCGACACGAGGCCAAGAGCGTCGTCCGCACGGCAGCCGTGGCAGCAGCGCCCATGCTGGAGTCCGTGGCAGCGTGCAGAAGCCGTCGACTTCAACGTTTACCCTGCACTTGTAAGCCAAGCTGCAAAACAAACTGATAAACAAGCAGTGTTTTAATATAAAACCAGAACAACATCAGGTTTTTTTTTTCCATTGGAGCTACACTATTTAAGGTTAATAAATGCAGAAGCAGTTGTATTTCATTTCTTCTTTAGGATCAGATTACATTTATTTTGTCTCTGTAAACAAATGCATTCTTTGAGACACAAGTGGAGAGACAGTAATTTAGGAACATGAAAGAATTCTGAATTTATAAAGGAAAATAAAGGAGAATGGGTATTTTCCTTAATTGCTTCGTCTTTTACCCATAAGAATGCTATTCAGTAAGCACAAAAGTGATCTCTTTTTGAATTAGAGACTTTTAATTTAAAACAAATTTCCAGCCTGTTTCAAGGTTTTCTCACTGAATTGTTTCAGAAGTTCTAAGAATGTGGAAATCCTCTAAATAAACTCTAACAGCTTCTAGCAAAGGTGTTTTTATTTTTTAAGTTTATTTTTAAAAGCAAGGAAAATGCTTGCATTGAGAAACACTGTAAATCAAAAAAAAATACTAGTAAAGGATATATTGAAGAGATTTATCTCTATTTAATATTACTAATAATTAACTATACATATTTATATATTTCAGTATGAAATTCCTATGCACAATGGTAAGGAGATTTTAGCTACTTGTTCAGAAACTGGGAAATTTGAAATGAGATTTTTTCCTATGAATTCTGAGCTGAACTGATAGATGCTAAATATTATGCAGACTATTGGGCTCAGATTCTGTTTGTATTTAGCAGGTCATGACTGGGATGAACTAAAATGGCAGCTGCTGGTACTTATAAATTTCCTAGAACATCTGTTGTTTGCAGCTGATATTACTCCTATGGATTTGTTTCATCTTCTCCCTCAATTTTTTTACATGTAGCCGTGTATGAAAAAGTCATAGTTGCCTAGCATAAGAAAAACTCAGTGGAATTAAATAAATGCTCACTTTCAGAAGCTTCTATTTTGTGATTTCATGGTCATCTGAAATATAATAATAATTCAAAATATGTTTAACCAGAATAATTCATTTGTCTGGGATTTAGTGAAAAGGAGCTATATTCAAAATGACAGTAGGCTACAATGCATCAAGCGAAATGTTTGGGAGAAGATTTCCTAGGAAAGTCCCCTGTAATCCATGAAGTTTAAATATATGTGTCATTTATTCAAGATGTCCTCTGTACAATCAGACTGCCTCAAGCTCTGGATTAGCAGCTGATTCATTCATTGCAACTTCTATGAAAGCCAGGAGCAATTCATGATCTTTGTTGTCCAAATACATTTTGTCACGGCCAAATCCAAGTAAACACCTAATAGAGTATCTCTCTGATGGGGCTTTACAATCAGGTTTATCCTCCATTAACTGTTCTGATACTCCTATTTTTTATTATTATTATTTAGTAGAAGGGGCCACATTTCGGAAGTATATCTGCCAAGCATTTCTTCCTTGTTTTCTTTCAAACATCTCCTAGTTAACACATCCTGGAATTAAAAGAAGTACTCTAGATATACAGCAGTACAGTTATGAGCGAAATTATTAGTGATACGTGTGTTAAATAATAAAACCACTATTACCAAGATATACAGGCACTTAAATGCATTCTGTCTTTATGTCACTTCTTCATTATGATCCCAGAATTATTGAACAACACGTTAAATCTGCACCCTGCTGGGAGCCTGGATCGTAGATCCCGACGGAAGCCGCTCTCTGCTACCCGGAGCATTTCCAGGCTTTCCGCCCGAGAACCAGCTCTTTGAAAGCAGCCAGGAACGGATGTGGCCCAGAGCTACTCTGCTGGAGGAAAGTGAGCACACCATGTCAGCAAGGATTAGCATTACGTTAGGATGGGAAAATAAAAGGTCTCCCCTTTGCAGAGGCCTTGGCTGGGTGAGATGAAGTGAGGAAACTGCTATTCAATATCTTCACTCTCTGCAGTGATGACAACTGATTGGAAGAAAGCCAGAAAAAAAACCCTACACAAAATGCTTCCTTTAGCCCACTGCAAGCAGGGAATTTGGACAATATCTAGCAGGGAACATTAGGAAAATCCACATATACCAAAGGAAAGCCAGTCTGCTGGTGCTTGTTTCTGGGGCCAGAGGTCTCATAACACAGGTCCTGACTGGCACCAGGGGTCCAGAGGCTGAGTTTTGCTCACGCTTTACTTCCCAGGAATGTCAACACAGTTCACGAGCTACTCGGGATTCCAGGGAACAAAACCAAGGACAAAGATTTCAAGCTATCTTGAAAGGAGTCCTTATCACTCACTGTCACCAGCCCTGCTTGCCAGCCTAACGCAGCCTCTGTGCCGCAACAACAAAATCCTCCAGCTCTGGACCTCCCTTTAAGTAGCACCACCAACTGCTGCTCTTGCAGAGAATCCGGACGGTTGTAAGCAGTAAGGGGCAGCGCTGCACCCGCACAAATGTCATTTGGCCAGGAAGGACACAGATTTTCAGCGTAGCCACGTACAAATGTGACACAAGACAATCCGTTAGTGCCCCTTCCTCTAACCGTGCACTGTTCCCCTCCCGCCGCCGCGCGGAACCGGCCTCGTGCCACCCGGGACCCAACACCACCAGCACTCCCCGGGAGCCGCACGGCCTGGCAGGCCCGCGGGGCCGGGAACCAGCGCTAGGCAAGGCTTCTTCTGGCAACTTAACCAAATCCGCGGCTGTGCACGGTGTCGCGCCAAGGCAGAAACGATGGCTGCTGAAAGGAGCTGATAAACTCCGAGGCTCCCTTAGGCGCTGCCGTCACGCGGACATCCGATTCTGCTCCAGAAAGTTTTCAAAGCAGTTTGCAGGGTTCACAGAAGACATCCTTGAAACCACTCCGATGAGAATAGGCATCGTGTATCTGCTCAGCAAAGAAAAAGGCAGAATATGGAGTTTTAGGCACAGTACATTTCTTTCCTGGAACATGTTAGGAAAATAAATATAAAAATTTAAATGTAGAGTTGATAGATGACATAAAAAATACAAAAATTTAGATACAGAGTTGATAGATGATTTACAAAATATTATGCTTCAAAGAAACACTAAATATTGCCAATGCTCTTAAAAGAAGCACATTTATGTGTGAATTTTGCTAGAAAAAAGAAGTTTGTTCAGACAGCTGCCGGTCTTCTCTCGAATCGGTGTACTTTAATACCCAGGAGTCTGTGATGGTTCAACGTCTGCTTTGTTAGGAGTCAAGCTTTACCAGTGTATTAGTCTTGCCTGCAGTACTCAGCGCTCACTGCTCTGGTGCTATCCCTCCACCCCTCTTGACGCACTAGCATATAACATCATCATATAACATATAACATTTACGAAGCCCTTCAGAGACTGTGTGATCGTCTGCCCACTCTGCTGTTTTCTACAGAGCACAATGTTCATAACAGTGTGGCTCCAAAGCTGCTGCCTTTATCACTGAGTGCACAGGACACGAGGGCATGGCTAGCTGATTAAATAAACTCCATGTTAACCACTTTCATGTCGGTCCTCTTACAAAAATAGTTTCTAACATTATTTTCTGACGAAGCAATTGATTTGAAATTCACAACACCTAATAACAGATCTCTAACCATTTACTCCCTACATTTCATTTAGGTCAATCAGGTGTCAGCTCTTCTGATGTTATTAAAGCGTCACCAACAGAGACCGAGGTCCTCCTCTGCCTTGGTAACTGCCCATGGAAACATCTGCTGGCGAGGTACAGAAACCACTGAATGGAGGAGAGGTGAGCAAAGTTCTCCCAGGTGACTCCTCCTAACCCTTCCTGATTTCACTAGAACAGAGTGCTCTCCATTTTAAAGGACTGGCTGTTTATGTTACAAGGACAAAGTTTTACAAACATTATCACAAGAAGGGCAAAAACGCAGCCTGCCTTGCTGTATTCTCAACCATTCCTCTCTTGAACGGCATCCTTCACCATGCAAGGAGCATCAGAAACTGGCCGAGTTGTGGGGCAGGAGGGAGGGTGCTGGGCAACAGATGGAGAACTCCTGGCTACAGAGACCCAGGCAGCAACAGTTTTGAACGGCCCATGTTAACATATAATTTGTATCATAAATTACTTTTTATTTTTTTACTTGATAGTCACGAGTTGGTCTGTTTAACTGTGCCGGTGAGACGATACAGAAAAATTCACCTTGGGAATTATTTTCACTGGGGTCAAATCTTCCACATGCAAAGACGACTGTCTATATGCAACACAACACCCATGACAACCTCAAGGAGATCTCACTCCAGTCCTGTGCCTCAAGTCCAAAACGAGGAGGGGATCCGGCCTGGCACTTAGGGGATCAGAATTTCGTTCCTGCTCTACGGCTGCCGTAACTTCCAGGGCCTAAGTGGCTCTTGCAGTACCACAGACAGACAATTCTTCATGCAGTTCTGGAAGTGCTGCCTGGCATACTGTACTTTTGTAATAAGAGTGACTGTTTTAGTCTTCAGAAAATTAACTAAATTAAAAATGCCATGCTTGAATGTGTCATGTATCAATTCTGAAGACTTAATTATAAAAGGGAATTAAGCTTTGATTAAGCTTTCCTTCTGAGAGCAGTAGCTGTCACTCTCCTTTGTCTTAAAATAACAGAATTTTTCTGGCTCGGTCCATGAAAATGCCACCACGTTATTTATTCGTGACACCAGGACTCAGAAGTCATCCATGTCTGGAAACGAAAGCTGCAGAACGACGGTCTCGCTCTGCACCGTGCATGCAGGGAGAGCTCCCTGCAGGAGCTGGGAAAGGGATCCTCAGTGCACGGTGGCAAGAACGGAAGAATCTCAGAAAATCTCATGGTTTGGATATTTTGTTGCAGGAAACTGACAGTTGAAAAGGAAACGTTTGTCATCTCAACCTGGCCAAATCCTCTTGGTTTCTATGAGGTTTTTTGAACGCGGAAGCATGATGAGAGTGCGGTTAAGTTGCGGAGTCTTATACTGAAACCGATACAGAAAAATCTACATGAGTAAAGCTCAAATTAAAAAAAAAAATCAGGAAATTCCAGAATCAGAAATCTGAAAAACAAACCGTTACTATTTGAATTAATCCCAGCTAGAATGACAAAAATAAAAACAAGCAACAAAATAAATGAATAAATAAAACCAAAACCAACAACAAGAAAACACCCAGCCTGGCAACTGGGCAAAGTAATTCCCACTGACATAACCTGCAATTCTCATGCTGGGAGGAGAGTTTGGAAGCATCAACCTGCTCGGGACCCAGCAAATTTGTGAACTCTATGTGTAGCCTGCTTCACTTGTTTAACGTATCCCATGACAGCACAGCGTACACACACTGGCAGGCAACACATTCTCAGGCCATTAGATCTTTTGAAAGAGCTTAGCACCCAGTAACAGGAATTAATCTGCAGCAAGAATGGAGGCTTAGCCTGAACAGAGATGAAAGTCTCCTTAGCAGGGAAGAGGCAGCAGGGTCCACAGAGCAGGACCATCGCTGCGTAAAGCACCTGCCAGTCATTCCTCTGGACACATTC
Source organism: Nothocercus julius (assembly GCA_013398735.1). Classification (NCBI taxonomy): domain Eukaryota; kingdom Metazoa; phylum Chordata; class Aves; order Tinamiformes; family Tinamidae; genus Nothocercus; species Nothocercus julius. The sequence continues at coordinate 397,476 of VZSV01000176.1, read as the reverse complement.
CTGCCATTTGAAGTTCTGCCAAGGGTAGATATTAACTTTAATCTGGAACTATGATGCTACATTTAATTGCAAAATCATAATTAACAACTTCATCTGTGTTAAAGGAAACTAGATAACGTCATATTTTCAAGAGCATTTGTAATCTCATTGATGCAAAATGGAAATAATGAGAGCTTCTGTTACTGCTGGGATTATTACTGCTTTTTAAAAGCAGGGCCTTACTGTAGCACCCTGAGGCTGGAAATCAAGGCTTCATTTGTACAGACCTGCACCGTCAGAGACAATACTTGCCTGAGAGCGAAACAGAAGAGGAAAAGGAGAAGGGAATAAGCAAGCATTGCTCATATTATAGACAGGAGCAAAGCCAAGGAATTCAGTGGCTTCACACTACCTAAACACAGTCAATTAACTGCAGTTCCTTCGTTAACAATACAGAGGCTTGAGGCTTTTTGTATACTCAAGGGGAAGAGACTGATACACCACAGACCTTAGGAGGGCCGATGAGCTACACAGAAACATCGTGCTGTCCCGTAGCTATTCAGAGGCCCTTAAGCAACAGAATGACCACTTGGTACCCCGTTAAAGATCCAGAGTTATGCGGGTTAAATCCAAGGGGACAGATCCAAGGCACGATACAGCAGAAGCAAGACCTGATCCAGGCTTTGGGGGTCCCGGGCTGCCTCCTTGGCCCCAAGTCTTCTTCACACAGTGTTAGTAAAAATGAAAATATATATAGCTGAATTTAGAAATCTCCTTGCCTAAATCCAGACAGTGAAGTCTAGACATGCTGGGAATCTCATACACACAGCCACCCCCAACAACTCCCACAGGGAGCAACCGCAACAAAACATTGCTCCTGCGAGCTAATTGCCTCCACAACACACAGCCTCTCACAGCAGCAAAGTAGCCATTCATTTCTACATTTGTTTATCGTCAGGTACAGACATTCGCAGCTCAGCTGCTCCACAGAGAGGCTACTCACCAGCCAGGCAGGTCAGGCCCTCAGGAATGGCACGAGTGGCCATTTGTATCCCTCTATTTCTGTCGCAGCCAGAAGGGAACTCCACGGAAAGCAAGGAAAAGGGTGGTGTGCTAGCACTCATCCACAGAAAGCTGCCTTAAGGTGCTTGAAAGAGACGAACTTGACATCTGAAACAAAAAGTTGACACTTCTGTAGCTGGTGTCTGCCTGATATCTCTTCTTGCGTTACTCCGTGCTTGGAGTCAGCAAGCGGAAAGTTAACTCTGCTGTCACATAGAGATTACTGAGACACAGGAAATATGGGAAACCATGAACAAAAGCAAACCACGGATAAATATCAAGGTTTTAACATATCGTTTAGAGCCTGCCGAGCTCCTGAAATACACATTATAATTAGAGCGCTCCAGATTCACACCAGCATCCAATCCTAAGAGACACTAGAAAGGAAAGATACTTCATCTGGAGTCAGTAACGCACTCCCTAAAGTAATCTCACTCTATATAACACTTCTTTAGTTCTTCAGAGAAAGGTGACAGGCCGTTTTCATTAAACTATTTACACCCCACACATGCTTACTTGTGGCTGGAGGAGGGACTCACTAAATGCAGGTCCAGCATTTAGAGTGCGACTGGTCCAGCAACTGTAAATGGCAGGTGATACTTCCAGTCAAACATTTAATATTCCAGTCAAGTAAAGGAATCAGTTATAGTACAGAAAGCTGACGACAGAAATGGCTTTGCAATATTTATATTTAAGAACCTCTAATAAAAAGTTACATATAAAATACAATGCATCATTCCTGATTCTATGCAGATACTCCCCAGAGCCGTCTCCACCAGCCCGGGAACGCAGGATATGCCATGGCAGAGCAGATGATCGCTCTATCAAGCCCAGCATCCTGCCTGCATTTCAATGATGGGGATAATGATGCCTTCATGTAGTTTGTATTACAATTTCTCAAGGTTATTAAGTTTCTGGATCCTTCTGAACAAGAAGTGCTATGTAAATAGTGATAAACATTTTCACTGTATACATGCAGTTGTAGGTTAGTGCTAAAGGGAGCTGGCCCACAGAGTGCACTTAAAACTCTTGGAGCTGAGAAGAGGGCATTTTTTTTAAGCAGATAAACCGAGTGGGAGGGCCAAGAAATCACTAGATCATTCTAAAAGGTGTTTGAATTATATTATTCCTGAATGCAGGCGTTGAGGCAAACTGATTTGAATACAGTGAGTCACTGTACTTTTCAAAATAAATAAGCAGGAAATTAAAAATAACCTCAGCAGTATCATTTGCTTTGATTTGTGCACCTATTCTAGCAGCACCTGGGTTTCCCCACACTACGTTCAGCTCACGCACGGTTCAAACTCTGCTCACGAAAACCAGCCCTGAGCCAAAGGCTGTAGACCACACACCACACACCTGGTGAATGAGGCACCAGGGAAGACTCATCTCTGTATTTGTCCATTTTAATCCTACACTAAACACATTAAATGAAACCGTTTCAAATAGCCACATGGAACCAGATGGAGCAATTCCTTGGGCTGGCTTTGGAAACATTCATGCAGTGGAGCACAAGAATAAATATAGAGGTTCACATTCTTAATCCAATTATTCTAGTGTGCTGTCTACAGCAGGCCCCCTCGTACATGTCCCAGAAAAAGGTAAAATAAATGCTCCTGTGTCAGAAATATAACTAAAATTTGGAGTCCCTAATAATAAGCAGGGATTTGTTAACACGCACGACCTCACGATGTATTAGTGGTTCCTCTCAACTGCCTTGCTCAGATGTTCAGCAATGCCAAACTCTGTTCAGGGGAAGCAGCAGGTGAGGAGTGGTACCAGTGCTCTTTGCTCCTAGACTTTCTTTTCCTGGAGCCATGGACAACTCTTTAATTACTCTGTGACTCTGTTTCCCTGTCCGTTCAAAAGAATGGCAAAGGGTTTGATCTAAGAGCGTGCTGAAAAGGCCTTTTTCATCACCTCACAGAAGGTGTAGATGACACGGACATGCTGCAAGCTTGCAGCAAACACTGGCTAACCAGTTCCTGCAATTTCAAATTCTGATTTTCCTTGCCTGCTTTGAAAGAAACATCACGGGAATACAACCTGCTCACCAGAATTCCTTCACCGGTCTTTTTTACTCAGCTTCTTGGCTTCTTCAGACACTACGTTATTCATTTCAGTATTTATCCCTTTTGCTTTTCCATTTTATACTGTTCTTTCCTGACAGAGCCACTCTTCCTTTCCTCCAGTCACGTGGGACTCATCCCTCCATTTCCCATGTTCCCCCACATACACATCTCAACTTTAATCATACAGACTTTACACAAAGAACGTCCTAAATACACCCAAATTCCTCCTAAAGGCCCAGTGTTACCATAAAGTTTATGAGAAACTATATTGTAGCACTGATGTCAACAAATTCAGTAAACACAGAATTGCTATTTTACCACGAGCTTTTCCATTCTCTAAGTCAGACAGTTCATTACCCTGGAAAATGATGATCTCCACAAACGCCACCCTTTCCTCACACCCCCTTTTGGTCACAGAGCTCTGCTGGAAAGCAGACAGGCACTATTTTGCAGGCAGCCCTTATACATTCCACTGGCTTCAGCATTCATTTTTCTTGCTGTTGATGCAACCTCCGCAAACACAGTTAAGATCTATGCAGAAACTAAGCCACAACGGCAGCCACCAACGCTGCTTCCAGCTAGCACAAAGAAAATAAATGAACCCATCTGGGAGCTCTGACTCCTGGAGAGCACAACGTACCTGCCCTGCTAAGAAGCTGAAAGGACTTTATCCTGCAGTACAGCTTTGGACTTTCCAGCAAACCAGGCCCACACATGCGGGCCTCAGCCCTGGGACTCAGGAGGCAGAGGCAGTTGATGGATCTTGGCCAGCTCTGCTTTTTTTCGGTGTTTTCCTGCTCCGACGCTCGCTGCCCGCTGCGCCCGGGCCATCTGCAGCAGCAGCAGGGAGGACGCCGGCTGCGTCAACACGGGAGACTTCGCAGCTTTGACGTATACTTAAAAAAAAAAAAAACGGACCTTTTTTTTATTGTTGTTACAAAGTGCCAAGCCATGAGCATGATAATCCGCGATTTGAATCTTGGATTTCCTAAAGGGATTTGGTTTAAACATGCTCCTAGCTTTTCTCCTAGTTAAAGAAATGCTTCTCGTTGAGAGAAAAAGTGTGTGCGTGCGTTACTGGCCTTACCTTCACCTTCCTCAGCTCTGTTCTTCAGCCTGTTTGTCATTCTGCCCATGCAATGCTTCGCCTCCCACCATCCTCTTCCCTTGCGACTTTTTCCTCTTTACCTTGCACCCTAAGAATCTCTTTTCATTTTACATAAATCCCATCACACTTGAGTTTAAATGAAACATTTAAACACTTGAAATGAGCTATAGCAACCTTACCCAGACTTTATGCAAAAATGCTAGATTTATCACCCTAAAAACATGACATCTAGCCCCAGCGAGGTTCAGAGAGAAACTGCAGCTTCTTGATATTTGGCAATAAAGGAAAAGTAATAGCATTGTAACAGGAGAGTTGAACACCCAGCGCTTTGCAACAACCTATTAATCATCCAGTAAGTACTACAGAATGAGAGGTGGATTTGATTTTTCAAAACCTACATGTGGAATAACTTTCAACAAGGTCTCCTTTCAGTTAAAATCACCAAAATTCAGATCTAGAGCTGAGAAAGGATATTGATCTTGAGATAAATGCTTTTCACGTTGTTGCATCTCAAGCAAACCCCACCAGACCAAAGATGTTTTAAATTTTCCTATAAAGCAAAATAGAATTAGTTTACTACAGTCTTGTTCGCAGCTTTTAGGAAAGGAATTTTCTAATACTACTGTGGGAAAGAACAAGCACACATCCCATCCCTCACATAAGAAGTTAAAATCTCTATTAATTATTGTATATTTGTGTTTTATTCAACTTACAAAGTAGGTAACAGTCCCTGTTACCTCTCACCTTCATCCTCCAAACAAAGGAAGAGAATCTCAGGGGCTTGTTTTAGAATTTAACCTTTTATCTTGCAGTAGGGATGGGCAGTATCATCCTAGCACCAGAGAAACCATCTCAAGATCAGCAAAGGAGCCCGAGGTTTCACATTAACGCAAACAGATCCCCTGTATCTGAACACGCCAAGCAGTCATGGAAATCCCAGGTGCTACCAGTGCAGCAAATCTGTCACGGCAAGTGGGAAACCAACACCAGATCATTGCCGTGTTCCTCCTTCCCTCTACGGGGGGGTTATTACTAGGTTTATCGGTAATCCTCTGACCGAAGCTCAGTTTTCAATTTGCTTACAAATGCTACTCACTGAATGAAAACTCTGCTTGCAGATTGTTATTAGGACTGAGGATACTGTGGACGCTGGTCTTTCCACCGCAGGTAATTCCCATGTCACACGCTGTTATTGCAGGACACACTTCCCACATCAGAGTTGCAGCAGCAGGACCCCTGCAGATCTCGTTCCTGTTTCGCTTGCAGAAGCACCTGCGCCTGGTGTGGAACAGGAGGTGGGAGGAAAGCAAGGGGCAGGAAGCAGGAGAACTCCGCGAATGCTTCCAGAGGAGAAGGGAATGAAATTTGGACCTGTTGAGCCCCGGTCCAGTTTCCTAGGAACAAGTCTATCTTCCACCCATGAGGTATCTATGAAGTCTGTGACCATCTCTTAAAAACCCATGTGTCCCACCATGGCTGAACAGACCTTAAGCATTTTGGGCACTGCCACAAATAATAATTACCTATATCCCACTGATTAACCAAGCAAAGCTCTGTCCGGACCCAGACTGTATTTTGCATGGAATAAATCTGCTTGCGTCTTTGGCCTTTCGGGACCTCCTTGCTGATTAGCACCATTTAGCACTCACAGCCTTTAACACCCCACTGCTCAGCCACGCATGGCAAGAGCGCGATGGCGCCATGTGTTTTGCCTGCTCATTTGGTATGTAAATATTTGTACTGCTTGCTATCAGCAGTTTGCTGATTCTGCACCAGACTGTGTATATATGTAACACACACACACACTATATACATATATATATATAATCAGATACTATATATACATATGAGTAAAATGTATTTAAGAAGCATTAAACAAATAGCCATCCCTGTACAGTAAGAGATAGTATAATTTGCATGGACAGAGGCTGAAATCGGAAGGTTCAGGTTAAGGTACCCACATTAAAACACTAACCTTCGTCCCCAGCGAGGCTGGCAGGTGCGGTTGTGCTGGTGCTAACTCGAGCTAGGGAGGTCAAACCCCGTTAATAAAGCAGCCAGTGCTGCCGCCGTGGCACTGCCCATCACGCGCAGCCCGCCGGCTGCAGAGCCCGCGGAAAGCGGAACCACGGCCCGCCTGCCGCTAACCAGGAGCGTCGGTGACCTCCGAACCGCACGTTAAAACCACAGCGTGACCACGCTCGCTTCTGCAGGAGGGACTGCTGGGGAATCTACGATGCCTTTTGCTGTCTTCCGATTTGTATCTGCTCCTTACCTGCTTCTGTCTGCTCCCGAACAGAGCAGGGGCACGATGGAGCTTGCCATAGGTACATGTGGAAGTGCTGTGACTAGGTTCTTACCTCACCTCATTTGAGCAAGATCCCAAATTCACATTGGGATTGTGAATTTGGGTTCTCCCCGGTTGTTCTGCCCAGTTACTCCGAATGGAGTCAGGCCCAAGCACTGACCTACAGCCATGAGCAGCTCACAGAGTCACGGGGCACTGGGAGGCCGGTGAGGTCCTCGCTAGAGAGGACGCGGGCAAATCAACACAGCCTCTTTCAGCTTGTTAACCGTGAGAGAGTGGCCAAAAATATGTTAACAGTCTATACATAAATCTGCTGGAAGCAAAATACACTGTAGGGATCAGGCTGCGTATTCTTAAAGGTAATATTAATCAGATCTGACAACAGACTATCAGTGTGTTATCTGAACACACTGGGGAGGCTGTAAGGTCATGAGCCCTGTGGCTGGAATAAGCCAAGATTTGGAAAATTTGCATTCACATTGGGATTCATCTGGTAGATAAGAACATCCTAGGAGAGCAAAGGCAAGCAGGGGCATAAGGAGCAAGGGAAACAAAAATCTCAAAACCAATAAAAACATAGGGGAAATAAATAAGGGCTTTGAGGTAGAGGGGAACCTTGCAAAAGGAAACCCCAAACTAAACAGCAGGATTCGGCCAATACCAGCTCCAGGCTCCGTGATACTTTGGAACATCAATTCAGAAATTCTGCATATTTCCCACAAAATGGATAAATACTCTAATAATACATCACAGAACAAGTTGATCAGTGAGCTGCGTTGGTTTAATTTTATTTTTTGTATCTCCACTGATTGCACATGGCCCCATGGTGAGCTCAAATTCCACTAGCTAATAATATTTATAGCAAATTAACGTGTGAAAGGGACATAATTACATCTACAATTACTGGGATGGCTGGGGCAAGGAAAACTGAGGCTTTCCTTCCGTGATAAAAGGGAAATGGCCAAGGAGTATGGCAAAAACACATTAAACGGGTGATCCCATTTTACCAATCCCCAAATGGATTTATTACTGAGATGAATGGCAGCTTATATGTCCCAAGCCATTGTTTCTTCCAGGCTAGGCACTAATTGAATAAAACATCAATTCATTAGCCTGCGCCTTGTTCAGGTTTCATAATTATTTTTTAATAAAAGTTAACTTTGCGTTGCTGTGATGTGAGTAGGAATTTGAACCACAACAAAATCCGTTATTGGACAAAAACATCAGGTTTTTCATAGTAAAATAATCTGGAATGAAGCATGAATAAAACAGGAGAATCACAAATGGTCTACAATTTGATTTAGACTCTTAAACAGCAAGAATGATTTTCGCCAGACTGGAACAGGTCGTAGCAGCATCTCACATTTCCATTAGCACCTCCTGCAGCACCAGGGAGCAACACTACTGCCTGCTGAAACTTTGCAGCTTGCTACAACAGAAGTAGGAATAGACTCCTAATGCTTGGATTGCTCCAGAATTGTCCACTTTATGCTGAAAATCTTTTTTTTTTTTTTTTTTTTCTGTTGCCTGAGGTGTTATAGAAGAACTATTAAACAGATATGTGTTAGTTATCTCATGGTGTCAATACCAAATCACAGGCTAGCTGCGACCGCCGACCCACAGCCTGGCCACGAGGTGACTAGCCTGCCCGCCAGGAGAGCTGAGAATGGTGGCTGCAATTACACTAACAGGCAGCACCACGAAAAGTCACCTGTGTAGCCAAACACAGGCTGGGAAAGAGCAGAGCCACCTCCTGGGCACCTGCTGAGCCCACGAGCAGCACCACGAAGCCCCGGCGCTGGCTCATTCAGAGACAACTGGGCTACCGCCACGCAGTGCCACACTGCACAGCAATTGCTATATAACACTGCAAGTAGACGGGGAGCTGCCTAGCTGACAGACTGCTGGAGGTGGCGACGCAGAAACACCTGCGCTTCAGGTCATCAGAAGCCAAGCACTTTATCGCCGAGTTGCACGGGGGAACTCGGGCAGCAACGCTGTTCCTCAGCTGCAGGCTTTGACCGAGGCACTGCAGCCCCTCAGCCGGGACTCGCCCTGCCTCGGCAGCTTTGCTCTGTGCTGAACACGACGTGACGGGCCCTCCGCTCCCGCAGATGCTCCCAGGGCGGCCAAATGGGACTCACTCTGCCATGGACCAAAGACACTGAGGCTCTTTTTGAGGATTCCAACGCGCTGAAATTGTTTCAAAATGTAGTCGTCCCAGAGGAAAATCTCCAAACCACAGCCAGGACAGTGACTGTCTTTTGTGATGATATGTTTTATCTTTTTTTACCATCTCCATCTACTTCTGTAGACTGGATAGTTTATAAGTTGCACAGTTGACATTATAGAATATTTCTTTCCTTCCCTCTTTAGCATTGTTTCAAGTGTATGTTATGTGTAATGCCTCTTTTTCAAGACAAAGTGGCCTGGAGTCAACAGCTATAAGAAACAAATTACTGAAGGAAACACATAACAGATGTCCAAGTAAGAGAAGAAAGCTGCAATTTCTACATATTCTTCATCTGGCAATAAGATGGTTTTTACAAAACACTGTCAGGGAGATATAAAACCTATTCACCTTTCTTACAGGCTCATACAGATTATTGCAGCTATAATGTAGGAATATGTGCCATGTGGAAATGTAAGATATTAGCTACTGCCTTTGGATATTTTAATTAGGACCTTGAAAACCTGAGTAGTGAAATTTTAAGAATATGTACTGACATTTTAGGCATATGCATAATGAAAATTTAAACAATCCTGTGAAATGCCTGCCCAGAATTAGAACTACCATCTTTATTATGACCAGTGATTTTCTTTCTAGCATGAGTTTAAACACTGTAATGTTTAACATTTTTACGTAATATAAGATTGCTACATTGGGTGTAAGTGAATCTCAATTTAGAGAAGATGAATGATAGATATCTACGAAATTACCTCTTTGTAGTTATCATATCAGCCACACGTTTTCGCTGTGTTCCTAAATAGACCAAAGAGGTTAGATGTTTCCAAAACTGTGTATTAGAGACAGAGTGAGAGGAGGCCTGAGAGTGCCCGCGAGCACGCACGCTGAAAGCCATTATTATAAACATAACGTATTATAAACATACAAACATAACACTGGCATAGAGCAGTCCCCAAGGCTTCTCCATGACTGATGCATGTGCCACCCAACACAGTTTTGTGTAAGGCCACAGCAAAGGAGACCCTGAAGCAGGAGAGCACAGAGTGCCCCTCATCCATTAAACTGTAACTTAAAAACATTCTGCTTTCCATCTTGTCTACACAGAAATCACCACACCCTCTGAATCCTTGGACCCCCAAATTCCCTGGACTATGGGATTGGATTTGGATACTAGAAACTTCTTCCAAATGTCAGTTGTAACATGCCTTGTTTGCTTGATATTTCGCCTCAATCAGTAATCTGTTTTTCTGCAGGGCAAAGAAGCACAAATTCAAAGCAGATCATTTATGTCACAGTCCCAATAGCCCACTTAAAAGCTGGGATTCGTAATAAGGTCTGAGAAAAAAGACAGCAGTCATAGTACAGTTTTCCAGAGCAGGGGACATACAATGTTCTTGCTGCTAAATATGGCAGTTGAAACTATATCACTTATTCCCTGCATTCTCAAAAAAGAAAAAAAAAAAAAAAAAAAAAAAATTTCTCCTTTCTTTTTCTCCTTAAAAGAGGCAATATAGCCAATACTTCATGCTTCATAGCCAAGGAACACAAAGTTACGAGATCTTTTTCTCTATATGCCTTATATTCAAGATTAATAACACTGAAGTGTCACAGTTGCTCTTGAGGACTTGTATTTTCAGAGAATTTTTAGTAGTAAAATCACTACTGACTGATTTGAATACAGATTTCTGCAGATGTGTTTCCCTACTGGTAAAGTAGTAAACTCTCCTCAAGTGTAGGTTGATGAGATTCTAGTGAAGTCACTACAATTATATCCATTTACTCCACAGTCTTTCTTGTACAAAACTTTAGAAGACTTTAACAATATCACTTTTTCTCATCTTAGTCTCCAGCTTCAAGCAAAAGGGCAAAGGAGTGGCAATTCTCAGGGTAAAATGAAACAGAACTGTCCACTGTATGAGAAGCAAAATGCTGTTACTCATACTACACGGCTGGCAATTAAGCATTACTGCTGGTGCCACGGCAGTACAGGCAGAGACTGCGGCAGACAAGAGAGCTGGCTCCATGTCCTAGGCACAGAATAGTGTTGGAGATTATTTACCATTTTAAAATCACTCAGTATTTGCCTGAGTAGTTACCCGAGTTCATAAACACAAACCTAGTCACGCTTGAAGCGATTGTTCTTAATCTGTTCTTAGCTTTGATGGTTGCTCCTTCCAAGGCATGAAATAAGGTTTAAATACCTGAAAAAGTTGGCTTTTTTTTTTTCCAATCCCATAATTTACCCTAATAAAATTCTACTGACTGTTATCTAGGGATCCTGCTTCTCAATTATCCTGATACCACAAAAAGTATGCCAAGCAGACTAGAGAGACGAGCAGCCTTTGCGCACCCCGTGGAGCTGTCCAAGAGCAGCAGGTCTGAGCACTCTGAGTTTCAGGACACGGCCACAGAATGAGCGAAGAAGAAAAGAAAGTCCCACAAATGACAAACGACAGCTGCAGAGGGAAGCTAAAATCAAACACCGCAGTGCTACTGTGTAGCCTCTCTTTAGCACCTGCAAAAACAAATATATGCAAGCTTAGCACATCTCTATCCCCTGTAATCAACTGGCAGGCATAATATTCCTAGCGAAGCACGCAGCATGTTAGCGCTAGATCTACAATGGAGTTTAAACACCCTTATATGACACCACCATACGACTAGATACGGGCAGCATTTGTTGCACTTTAAGTGTGCGAAAAGCAAAACACTGAAGCATGAAATGGAAGTCACGGACTGTGGGCTCTCCTGCTAAGCAGTGCTTTGCATGCCCACTGGGAACAGATCACCGGAGAAAACGGCCCCGGCTTTGGTAGCTACTGAAGCACAGATGCTTTAAGGCTAAAACCTCTGTCCCCGCCGCGAAACCAGTCTGTCTGACCAGTAAAGTTACACTGTAATGCCAGAGCAGATGTTATCACATAAAATTGATCGCTTATCCTAATCCTTTATCAATAATCTACTAAAATCAACACGCCCGTTTGTTGGGAAATGCTGAGCACAAAGTCGGTGGAGTTAGGAAATATAAAGAAACAGAAGAATATCGCTCTTCCTATCTATTAGATTTCAACGTTACCAGTAGCTACGGTCCGAGAAGTTTGATAATGGAGGCTTACAAATACTGATCTTCTAACTGTCCCGTGCAACCAACAAGTCATTTGGAAACACTAGAGAAAGTCAATTTGTAATACATTCCAAGGTATGTAAGTGTATGCCCACAGGACTGTTTTAGCAGAAGCCCAACCTTTATCTTTGTTTTTAGCTGATCACCTCTGGTAAAGTCAGAGAGGGTAAAAGAACAGGAAATATATCATCCTATACAGACACGCGCTTGTCTCTGCACGTGGTTGTCTCTGCTGTGAGAAATCAGTATAATTAGCATACACACAAATATGTATGTTTACTAAAGCTTAGTTAGTTGAACTGTGCATGAAATAAAAGTAGCAATACTGAAAATTAACATATCAGTTTGGGAAATCCAAATTTCTCTTCTCCTTAAGTGTGACAATGTGAATGTAAAAAAGCACAAATTTAGAGGACCATCTGGAAAGCATCGCTTAAAAGCATGTTTGTATCTTAAGTCCTTAGCAAGTAACGGAGGTATTAACAAAAATAAATAAATAAATAAAAACACAAAGTGAACACTGTACATAAGCAAACACAAGACACGTTCCGCAAGTTTTGTTCAAGGACAATACATCTACCACAGCAAGGACAGAATAATAAACACAAGAAATTTCTAGTTAATCCAAAAATGTTGTTCATGGTATAAATTTGCTTACAGCATACAGTTTTTCTGGTTCTTTGGGCAGTATGGCAACTTACTACTAGAATTATCCCCACTTCTTTCTCACTCTGCTTTTCTGACAACTTTTTAACTTAAGTATTTATTAATTCCCACCCCAGCCAACATACCTGTCACACGCTGGCCTCTGTAGCCACTACTAAATAAAACAAGGGAAAAAAAATGAAACAGAAAGATGAGTTACTAGGGAAAGACAGTGGAATGCCTGGATTGCTTTATGGCCATTCTGATAGAGTTCCTTCATTTAGCAATATTTTCTCAGTTGCCCATGGCCTGCTCCAGAGCTGATATATATTTGGTGTGGGTAGAAATTATGTGAAATATAAGAACCTACTGCTCCTCCAGCATCTTTTCATGCAGTGTGTTATACAGTCTTTATGCTTACTATTTACATAATTATGCAAAGGAGAGTCCTCTTCCTTGAAAATCATTGCCAAAATCAACAAGATGGGTCAGAATAGCCACTAATATAGAATGGCAGGCCCATATGTACATTTTCCCTGATGAGAATATAGCTCAACATTCATGATGTCAACCAGAGGCAGATGAATACAGTGTACTCAAACCGTAACACAGCCTTCCAAAACTCCAATAACACAGACACACTAATGCCCTTTGGTAAACTCCCCAAGCTGCTAAAAAATACTAGATTTATGTGTGCTGATTTCAAAACACTTGCTTCATACATCTGTTTTTTGGTTCTGAAAAGACTGGGGCATCTGAAATCTAGATGAATATGGAAATGGAACATACAACTAATCACTGTTTTGAAAAATATAAAGGACTACTATTTAACATAAAAACCTGGAGAAAAAAACAAAACAAAACAAAAAAAAACTTCTGAGGAGAACAAAGCTTTTAGCAGAGCAAACACCAGTGTGTGTGAGAGGGTATTGCTGAACGAGGGTTATGACCCATCGGTGAATTACTTGCTCATAGAAAAAAAGTTCTTTTTTTCAAACATACATTCACTACACACCTTCAGAGTTTAGTATGCTACCTACGTACGAGCAAGTGTTAATCCTGAAAGAACTGGCATCCATGCTGCTATAAAAAGACTTTCATCCAGATTGCGCTTCTACAGCTGTTAAGATTAGTGCATGCATTGAAACAGTTTTTCACCAAAATGATAATGAATACTGTAAAGCTTAGAAGAATCACTTCCGAAAGAAATATAGAGAGATTCTGACCTTAGCTTGAAAATGGAATTTCATTGTCCTGGGCACACAATGACATTTGATTCCATAAGAAATATTAAACAAATCTGACTCTTCTAGGACTTGCTCCAGAGTTCTTGAGGATAGGTTAGATTCCAAGCAACTGGTTCTAGTCTTTATATTTTCTGCTCTTTTAGCATTCAGACTCCTGGATTTTCTTTTATTGATTCTTTATGGTTGAATGGCTCATTGTTTATTTTTTTTTCTTTCTGAATGGTTGCTTTCTGCATTCTTTTTTTAAATAAATATAGTATTTGGATAACAAAGAAAATTCATACTTAGTACTTGGCAGTCCTCATTTGGCAGATGCTTTAAAAAATGGTTTGTTCTAGAAATACATCTAATTAAGGTAAGAGTTTGGTAAGGTTACCTTTTGAATTGAGAATCATAAGCCATCAATATAATTCATTACCAAACAAGTAGCTGAAATGAAAAAAAAAAGTTTGATTACCCCAAGTAGTGGGAATTCTTTAAAAAATATGATTATAGCTCCATATAAAATGAATTCAGAAGCAGGAATTAGCACCAACCTAGGAGAGACAAAGGGGCTCCGTTCATCAACTAAGCCAGTCTCCAAGATTAATCTAACGCCCTCTCATCTCCACTGACTTTCATTAAACCCCTCTGTCTAGTCTCATGAGTTGGTAAATCTTTTAAACTCCACACTCTGTTTGTCACGTCTTATTTTAATTTTAGACCTGGCTAGCGCAGCTGAGAATCTGGTACCTACTTTAACTCCTCATTTGTTTCCATATCTAAAAAGACTGTTAAAAACATTTCTTCATAACTAAGAATTGAGTTTAAATACATTCCTAAATCCAGTAAAAGTTTGTAGTTACACCAGTTACTTTGAAAAGACCATGTCCTGGAGGAGTTTAATTATCCTACAATGATTCCTGTGATTTAAAAGGTTCCCACCCCATAGCACTCACGTAAATCATTCTGCAATGCCTTACACGTTTAAGTACTCCCCCTTTTCTCTTCAGACACGTAAAGTATTTTCCATCCATCATTCTTCTGCTTTATGGGGCTCTGCAATTTGCTCTAAAGAGCGTGGCTGAATTTTAATTGGGAGTCAACATAAATCTATTGTGGGTTTATATTAGGGAGGAAAGCATAGGAAACTCCCCAAATAGTGGTGTCCTCTGGCCACGTTACCTGTCAGTCTGTCTCTACATTTTCCCCTCTCGCTCCTGTCCCACCAGGCGGCCTGTGCTTTGCCCAATATCCAATTAGCCCTTGCTGCTGGCACGCAGCAGAGCCACAGGCTGCTCGTGAACGTCACCGCGTCGCGATGGGGACGAGCGGGTATCTCTGCAGCCTCGGCACCAGCCCTCCTGGTGCCGCCGCGGCCGCGCAGGCCCCGTGTCCCCACGAGGCGGGCCTGGGGACCCGCAGCACACACCGAGGC
This sequence comes from Nothocercus julius, assembly GCA_013398735.1. Taxonomy (NCBI): domain Eukaryota; kingdom Metazoa; phylum Chordata; class Aves; order Tinamiformes; family Tinamidae; genus Nothocercus; species Nothocercus julius. Next base: position 382,326 of record VZSV01000176.1, on the reverse strand, counting down.
GCGGCGAGGGCTCCAGCAAAGCACTTGCCTGCTTTCTGCACAGCGCCCGGGCAGGAGAATATGTCCCCCGCGGCTCTTAAGCAAGGGTCGAGGAGCAATGCCAAGGCGTATCGGTCTGCTCAAACACGTCCCTGATTCCTTTAGCTTCAGATGGGATTTGGTTAGGTGCCTTGGCCAGCACAACAGCATCCCCGCTGCTGCCCACTCTGCTTCTGCAATGGAGAACCTGGAAGGACAGACTCAAGTCCTCTATCGCAAGCTCTCAAATCAACCAGGGTAAACAAAGATGCCGCCATCTGCACCTTCTACGGACGGAAACGAGCCAAAGGAGACCCCTGCCAGCCTGGCACAGCCGAAGCACAAATGGCCCCGGCAAGAGGAGAGAGGCGGGAGCCTCCGGCGGGCCGGGAGCTTCCTGCGCGGCTCCCGAGGAGTCGAGGAAAGCGCTGCTCTGTGACGGACTAGAGGAGGGCCCGCTTTCTGCGGAGGAATCTACGGCCGAGACCAGAGCTCCCCTCCACGCAGGGCCGAGCGGGAAGCAGCGCCCGCGCTCCGAGGGCGCTGCGCCCCGTGCCGCACGGAAACGCAGCATCCGCGAGCACCGCTTCCCACGGGCAGCCGCTCATCTTCCAAAGTTCCCCGCAGAGCCAGGCCTGTACACCCGCATGCTCAGCCAACCACGCCCAAATGGCTTTTGTTTTTTGATGGGATGAGGAACTGCTCGACAGAAAAAAGGGGGTTCCCAAATCCCTTTCAGGGAGGCCAAAATCAGCCCACAATCCTACCAGCCCTGCCCGTCAGCTGGCGACAGAGCTGAAACCAAACCCATGCAAGCAGCTATTTGTGTCAGTGTAATAGTGGTGTTAGAAAAACACAGATTAGTAAAAGAAAAGGTCTTGGAATAATTCATAAGAGCTGTGATACAGCACTGTGGCAATTAAATGCCTAGTGCTGTGTCATAAGGAGCTCTGCAGGTAAAACATCTGTAGATAAAGACAACCAGAACTGTCTCTAACCCACTAAGGAAAATAAAAACCTGTCTCTTACAGATTTGTTTGAACAGAATTATATAGTTTAAATAAATTACTGCCTAAATAACTGCATTTTCTACAATAATATCAAATTTTAAAATGTTGGAGCATGATTTGCTCTGTTTTGCCTATACAGTTGACTAAGGCACAGTGAATGTATTTAGACATATCAGGAAACACCATATTTACGTGTGTGGCTTGTTACAACTTCAAGAGATCAGTTCAACAAGTCCAAGCCACAAGGGCCAGAGCCAAAACCACCCAAGGCGCTGTGTAACGCTCACAAACATTCGGTGCTTCAATCGGGAAGGCCAAGCATACACACACTTTGTTTCCCAAATTGTCACCCAAATTTCAAAGCAGGAAAAATGAAAGGCTTAATTCCTAACTGGCACTGGCAGAAACAAAAAATACCTGAAATGGCAGCCGAGATGCAGAATGTTGTGCTAGCTCTGAAGCTGGAAAATGCCCTCTGGAAACTCACTGAAAGAGGGGACAGTCTGAGACCAAATTTCCCTGTGTTTTCTTATGACTCTTAAGGAGCCAAATGGAATTAGCCTGATTACATCTTCTGAGCTATGAAACAGAAGAGAGAAATCAGTCTGTTTTGGGTGAATATCTGGAACACGTCATTTTTACTGAGAGCCCACTCTGCATTAAAAAAAAAAAAAAAAGGTGTTTCAAGGTCAGCTCAGAGACAGCCTGGAGCCAAAACCTGACTCGTATTCGACTCCTCGGCGCGCTCTCCGCGAGCACCTGGCTGCCGCGGGAGAGGCCGCGCGCTCGGCCCAGGCCGCACGGGCACCGCGCGACCGCCCGGGGCGCAACGCGTTCGGGGCTCTGCGCCGACCCGCCGCGCGCACCAACTTCCCCAGCAAAGGCGGCCTCTACGCGCAGCTCCAGGACTTCATTCAAGGAAGAGGGGGCGAGAAAAAAGAAAGGAAACACAGACTTTCCATCTGGTTTCCCAGCTGCTGCTGTAAAGACAAATCTCTCCCTGCTGAAAATGATAAAATTGCTGTTGTAGCGCAGCCTTTTCAGAAGAAGGCACAAAACCTCTTGACTGACAAGCCCTTTACACAACGGCACAAGCCAAGTTGTGTTTTGCATTCGTCACGTTATTTTTATGCGAGAGACTTTGGGGAATTGCACAGATGAGAGATGAAATAAGACTGAAGGAATCTGCCATAAGCAAAATCATATCCTTATGTTAATTTAAAAGAACAAAGAGAGCACAGACTGAAGAATTGCATCTTAAAGAAATGTTTGCATTTCCTTGAGTTTAAATTCTATGAAGGAATGTCAGCCTGGCCTGGGGAGGGGAGGAGGAGGGAACTTAATAGGTTTTCTTGGTCAAGCACTCGTTTTTTCAGTTGATTTTTTTGACAAGGATTAGGACACTGTTGTTTGTTGGAGTGTCCCACAGCCATGCTGCATTTCTTGGCTAAAGAAATAAATAATAAGGGGACATCTATAGGAAAAGGCATTTTTGCCGCGAGCCACATCCTGGCACTCCTCCAAGGCTGCTGTCGGTGCGCGCTGGATGCCCCACTGCCCCCACGGCCCCCGGGGGACACAGGGGCAGGGGGAGGCCCCAGCCAGCTGGCGGCCGCCCTCCTCTCGCCGCACCCCCAGCCACCGCGGGCAGGGCCCGTCTGGCTGGGGGAACCGGCTAGCGCCGACTCTTTCCTCCACCTCCCATCTCCGCTTTCGCGGCGGCTCGTCGTTCTTAGCCTCCGCTGAGACGCAGAGCAACTCCCTGCCCCTCGTGCCAGTCCCTTCTCAAGGCAGTGCGCTTTGTACGGAGCGGGAAATCCTGGGATTAGCTAATCTGTAAATTCCACAATACGTTCCTTATTTCTGAAAGATTATTCTTATCTAAATGAAAGCTGCTTTGAACTTTTTGGTTTTTTTCTTGCCTCTCCTGCCTTTGGGAGCCGACTGCTGCCGTTGTGACTCCGAGGAGACAGTCGGCAGGGGCAAAGTGCGTTTAATTTGAAGCTGGGCAGCAAAGCAAGCATCACCAGCCCTCCAAAGACCCCTAAAACCTGACAAAGCTCTATGCAGATCAGCTCCCCACGGAGCATCCCGAGGATTTGCCGCTCTCAAACTCTTTGCCGTACCAACAGTCTCAAGGCTGATGACTTTTCACAAAGGGCTGAAATTAATGAAGTACCTCTTAATGCTCCTTCTTGCCTTCATAAGAAATGTAAAGCACTTCCTCCTGATTCCGCCTTTTTTATTTCCTTGGATTTCAAATGTAATTTGGGATTGGTTTTGGTTAAAGAAGCAAGAACTGCCAGAGAAAAACAAAAATGACCTAATACTGAAAATGTGTCTAAAATAACTGTGTTCTTGCTTTTCTCATTCCAGTAACTTCCACATTCTGTTTATTTCACTGAATATTTCTTGCAGAAGTAATAAAAACTGCCCAACACTACAGCTGGTCAGTAAAATATTTTCATATTAGTAAGTAGGAGGAGGGGGAAAAATAGGTAGGGAATCAGAAAATATAGGAGGAGAGGTAGAAAAAGAGAGAGAAGACAGAGGAAGAAGATGACAAAAGGGACCAGCAGTGGGATGCATTTAAGATCAAGGGAAATGGAGAGTGCGAATGAAAGAACTGGTAAGAGTCCCCTTAGCTCCACGAGTCTCAGAGGTCACACACTTTAACTCAAGTTACGTTAACTCACCCCACAGAAATGCACTTAAAACCCATTGCAAGAGATCTCAATGTGCTAGAGCACCCTAGTAAAGTGAAATTTTGCTTACTTTTTCTCCTTTCAGAAATGTGATTACAGATGCTGCTCTTTCTTGCACAAAGAGCACGAAGGAAGGTTTCAATTTTTTGACTGATGATTTCACAAAGTGTCTGAAAGCAGACTACTGGACAGACTGTGTGTCTTGTTCTGTTTCCACACAGAAAATACCAACAGGTTTTAATGGAAATGAAGCCAGTGAAATTCTCTAGAGATGTAAAAAGTTTCACTGCAAGATCCTCCAAAGGGATAATTATGTCCTTCCTGTAGGTCTTTTGAACCATTATGTTAGACTCCTAGAGCAGGGCTGTAATTTTCTATTAACTTTTATGGGACATTTTTAAACAAACTATGGAAAGTTAATTTCCTATCAAGTTCCATGGCTATTTCTTGAGGCTTACTGTAGTATTAGTATTAATAATGAGAAGGTACCGCTTTATAGCACATTTCACCTTCAAAGCACTTTACAAACATTAACTAATACTTACTCATCATGGTTTTCTGATAGAGTAGAAACACTGGTGCTTTGCAAAGAAACAGTATGAGCTCTGTCACTCTGGAACAGAATTTAGGGCCATTTTTTGCTTTCTTAAATTTCACCATCCAAGTCCACTAGGGTGAAAATATGGATGTGAATCTAAACTTTAGTGAAAATTCAGAACTTTTGGATAGTTCATTGGAATGACACCCTTGGATACCAACCTACATCTGATTTTCTGAGCCTGGATATTGTTTCCAAGCAGCTGACAGCACCAAGAGATGGATGGGTGTAGAACGGTTACGTGTCTCACTCAAAGGCACTAGTATCAGCTAAGAGTTGCTGCAATGAAGCAGGAGGAGTGTAAAAAAGGGATGACTAGAACTGTCCGTGCTCCATAGAGTTCCCACTTAAATCAAAGGCACAATTGACTTCAAAGGCAGCTGGAACAGCTACAAATAGTATATGTAAAAAACGAGGAACGTTTTGCTTATGAAGACTGCTAATATTTTATAACTATGTCTGTTGTGCCTGCAGCTTATTTCTCTCTGCAGAGTGTATTCCTCAATATTTATATCCCTTTATATTCACAAGGCTTAAGAAGAGCGGAGCTGTCGCAACCAGTTAGCACAGCCTGCTGTGCAGAGGCTGTAATCCCAGGCATTACTGCAGCCAGTGACCTCCTGCTCCCCGCAGAGCCGCTCTCCCAAAGGAGCTTCCCTAAACCAGCCTGCACAAAACCAGCTTGAGCTGGAAACAACTTCCTAAGCAAACAATATACCATTTGATGGCCCAAATCAGTGTCTGGCTTATGGCCACCAGCTTCCATGAGCTACCCCAGGGATAAATTGTCCCATTTTGTCTAAATTAATTTGCTCATATGTCTTGAGGTTACATATTTTTATGCATGCTTTTATAAAACTCCACATATAACCTTCACTAATCGAAAAGAACTTCAAAAGCACAGCATCCTGAGCAAAGCCAAAGTTCAGAATCCTTCCTGCTTTAAATATAATCTGAGGTCATAAACCAAGCATTAAACAGTCAGATTTACAGGGCCAAAATTTACCATTTTTACAATTAATTCCAGATAAGAGTGATGCCTTTCATGCTAATACTTTATTGTTCAGCCATACTATTTCCTGAAAGGTAACTCCACATAAAATTGTCAGGCTACATAACACACATGACTTAGAAGAAATTGTGACATGAACACAAGGCAGGTAAATTCCTGATAATCTTAATGAGATGTGATTGGAAATAAGAAGCTAAAAATATCAGACTTGCATTTTTTTACATTATTATCTTATGTCATGATCTCAAAATTTGTGTATGCATATATTTGTGAATTATATATTGTATATGCATATATTTTATATGTAAAATACTGCCGTAAATTTGTTACTTCTACAAAGCACTAAAGTACTTTGACTCTCTACTACTACTGGATTATTTCTTTGGATAATTGATATCTTTCCTACATTATTCATAGCAATTTAACACACTAAAGCTCCAAAAAGTGAGAGGGAACTGCCATGATGGTGCAAGTATTATTTTTGCACTCCAAAAAGGGATACAGGGCTTTGAAAGGAAAATATTTTTTTTTCTTGCTTCAGAAGCTTTGTGAAGTCTTTTTAGTGTTCAGCTATAAATCTAATCACAGTTTCCTAGGGCATCTGTAGAGCAGGTTGGAATCGCTGAGTTGGTTGAAGTGCCACAGTGGTCACCTGGACCACACTTTTAACATCATGTTCCAAGGAGAGGCTTAGTAAAATTGGTCCCTGCAATGCACCAAGAATATCCATATACTGCTCTACACTGAGCAGGGGAGCTTCTGTTGAAACCCTTTTCCCTTATCCACACGAGCAGAAGAGAGATTGGTAACACACACCTTCCTTCAAGGGGGAATTACAGGAACAGAGCATCCCTATTCTGCGCCCTCATCAGCTTCTCTATAATTACCGCCATGTGAACACAGCGCAGCTCAATCTCTATTTTCAGCATGAGAAACTCCCACAGTTGCTCACCAAAGCTGATCAACAACATGAGTTTGAAACAGGCAACAGGGATCTGAGAATTCTCCCCTGGAGGTGTCATCTTGGCCTTCTTCCGTGGGTACAACCTCCTCGGCTGCCAACGGGAACCATCTTTCCGTACAGACACCAGGATGGATTCTTTGATTTTGCTGGAACAGAAAATCCATCCTTGCCCCATTATCTCCATTTTATTGTTGCCAGCCAGCATGAAAGCCACCAAAGCCAGACAAAACACGGTGCCCCCAAAGAATTAGGGAACCAAATAGTAAACAGTGACCAGAACAGTAGTTTAGAGACCCTTCTCCTGAAGGAAATAAAGGCCAAGACAGGAACCCAAGTTCACAGGGCACATTTTTACCAGCTGCCTTTAGTGCATTATGAAGAACTCAGCATCACACTCAGGCTCTCTGAGTCAAGTCTGGCACTCTGTTCTCATCGGCTGCTCTTTATTAAGAGTTTAAAGCAGGAAACACTGGCAAATCATCTAATTTTTAATTTAGCCCTAAGATTGTTCTGATAACCATATTGGCTTGGAAATAAACAACAATAAATGTAGATTGGCGCACACAAAAAGGACAGGCAGTTCTCTAGCCACTGTAATTAATATTGCTAGGCTGGGTACTTTAAGGTCCCTGTGTTTCTTGGAGTTGTTACGTGCTAGCTAAAATCTGTTCAGTCAGACTGATTTTGGCTTTCATCCACATATATTAATTTTACCCAGAAGCATTCCAGAAACTTAATTAAGCTGGCAGGTTACATTTCTCTTATGGTCCATCTTGAATATACAGTCACACTTTTAAAACCGAAATTAGAGAAGAAATTCATTTGAGTCACCTACTTTAAACTCTTAAAAAAAGAAATAAAAGGATTTCCTTTAACATGGTTACTTACTTTTACATGAAAAAGTTGGACTGTTTATTTTCAAGTGTGTTTTAAATGCACACATTTCTGTGGAAGTGAAGATGTGGATTTTGCAGTAAGTAGCTGGCTAGCGCATCAAGGACGGCCCTCTCTGCAGCTGGTTCCTTCCTTCAGGAGCACAATTAATTCCCTGACATTCTGTGATATACTCAGACCCTGACTGTTTACCTACTGGCTCAGCCCTTCTGACTCTTCTAATCAGCCATGAAAACCTTTTTATTTACTGCTAAGGGTAGTGAGAGAGGGACCTGAACCAAGACTTCAGGTTCAGAAGCATTTCATATTCCAGCTGAACACTCACAGCTGACTCTTATGCAGGGAAAGATTTTTAAGCATCAGAACGTTCTTAAACTCTGTCTCCAAACTATGGTCTAATTCAGTGGTAACTGTGCTATAGACTTTCAGGTATATCATTTTATAACATTTTGTTCGGGGGTTCCTGAATAGAGCTCTCTTCTGCTCTGAAAAATCAGAAATACAGACCCGATTCATTTTTACACTCATTTATGGCATCCGGAGAACCCCTTCAGAGGCCCAATGGTAGGTGGACAAGGGGTATAAATTAAAACCCAGGCAGTTCCATCTCCATGAGAAAGAACTTCTTTGCCGTGATGGTGCCGGAGCCCTGGCACAGGCTGCCCAGAGAGGACATGGAGGCTCCTGCTCTGGAGATCTGCAAACTCGCCTGGACGCAACCGGGTGCCCCGTGCTCCGGGTGTCCCTGCTGGAGCAGGGGGTGGACTAGGTGATCTCTAGAGGTCCCTTCCACCCTCAACCCTTCTGCGACTCTGGGGTGGTCGGTGGGGTTGCGGGTTGTGTTGGGCAGCACAAGTGGGGTCTTTAGGCCGCCGTAAGGAAGTCCTGAGAGCCAAGATGGATGCACGTGGGAAGGCCTGTGCGCTCGCAGCAACCCCCGCACATAGCGCAGGGCAAAAATGCTCTCCTTTTTCTCACAGACTGCCCCAAGGATCAGGAAGTCGGGAATTCATGAAGTCACAGCTTGGATTCTTACAAAAAGGAGGTGCCGACAAGGCCAGAGATGCCCCAAAGCTCCATTAATAACATGCTCACCCAGGGCCGTGGCAGTTTGCCTTAGTAAGGGTTAGGTGAGCAGGGCCTTAAAAGACTTGGTTTATACCCAAATCCCTGTATGTGTTGTATTCTGCAGAACGATTTCTGTAGGAGGATTTGCACACATTACTGTGGTAAATGGAAACTCCCATGGCGCAACTGCAGACGAATATTATTTCACTTCCTAGCCCATTGTTCCTAACTGTATAAGGTATTTACCAAAAGAGATTTTAAATAAGCCAATTCGGGGAGTAGTTGATAGCAATTACGTGACTTCCCCATGCTGAACACAAGCCTTGAAATGGAAAATATATCAAAACAAGGAACCCTTTTGTCTTTCCTACTCATGAAGTCCCCAGCCATGTATGTTCAAATGACAAATTCTCTACTCCACCTACAGAGGATTCAACTGAAAGAAGGTTATTCCCCACTCAAAGAGTAAATTAAGTCTGTTCAAGAAGCAAAGTTAGAAACTGAATTTCCAATAATTTAATTACACAATATAATTACTTTACAGGATCTGTGAAGATTCATTAAACAATAGTAATTCCTACCTGATTCCCACCATGACACACACTGTGCCTTTGAATTATAAAAGGCCCTAAATTCTTCCTTTTACTGAGCTAATGAAAATGTTAAATTACACTAGCAAGAGTTAACTGAGCAACTGAGACAACCACTTCAAACAGATGATTTGGGATGATACAGGATGTTTCAAGATAGGAAAACATTATTAAATAAATTGCTGGGGCATGAAGGCAGCCCTGGTGGTTAAACTCAGCAGGCTGCAAATGAATCTGTGATTTCAGCACTATTAATGTGTTCATCTATCCCTCTGAAACAATCAGGGAAAATGTGAATGAAGCCATTTGTGTGGACAACTAACCTGTAACAAAAGGAAGCCTCACGTTAACATTTTTATTTACAACGTGGATTATGGAGTTAACATTTCTCTATACCACTTTCATAGCTACCCCTCAAAAGAAAGAAAAAAACAAGAAAACAAACAACTCCCCAGACCCACAGACCTGTATCATCGTTAGCTGCTGCACTTGTTCTAGTCTGCTGGACGTTTAATTATGAGTGGGAAACCCAACTTCCAGCAGGGTCACTGGGAATGCTGCCTGGAGGAACACGACAGTCCTTTGGCCTTCATTCCACCCAATTCAGTACCAGTTACAATCCCTCCACAGCAAGGGTAAAGTCTGAACACCCTACTCAGAAGGGAATTACCTTACTTTACCTAAGGCCTGAAAATACGTAAATATTTGCGCCTGAATAAGACTTTCCAAAGAGGCCACAACTGAGCTGGGTCACACTGGCTCCAAAGAATAAAACTCTCTACACTGTAAAATGGATGGGGGAAAAAAGTCAAAACCAGAAAGCAGCCAGGTCAGCTCTTGCTTTTATGTACACACAAAAAAATTCTAGTTGAACCTGGAGCACAGGTTGAACCCAGAGCTCCATGAATGTCTACAAGAAACAGCCACCTCCACCCCAGAGAATTAATTATTCTAAATAGCAGAGCAACCTTTACTGCTATTTTACATATGGTCTGGAAGGAAAACACAACTCACACAGGGACACAGAAAGAAATCTTCTGAGTCCAAGCCCAGAAACAAAGAACTACTGAAATACCTTTAAACTCTACTAGAGTGAATCTTCTGAGTATGACATTGTGGCAGGTCGCAACACGGGCTGTCTACTCCTTTTCTGCAAGGGCAAAACACCACGGTGTCTTTTCAAAGAAATAAAGCTGTACATAAACAAAAATATATGTGGATAAAATATCTTATTTGACACAAAACAAAATATTTCTATTTTTATAAACCTGAAGATTCTCCATAGCTTCCATATTTCAACTGTGTGCTGAGCTTGAGAAACATTCCCCGCAGCCACAGAGGCATCAGCGAGCCAGCAATAGGTGTTGCTGCAATATAAATGACAAATACTAGTAACTAGAGAGATTATAGCACTGCACCATATTCTTAAATATTCTTCTTTGCTGCAGGACTAGAATACACACACGTTTAGGAAAAACTCTGGAAGAAAAATCTCTAGTACATAAGAAATCAATATAATATGTTTATCATGTAATTTACCACAGTAAATTAGCCAAGCTATGAGCAGGAATATTATGTAAATCAAGACCGTTGCTTTTGCACTTTTGTTTCTTCACCTAATTTATTCTGCTTACTTCATATCTGTGTAAATGCCTAGCTAATTATGCAGGCTCGCAATTCAACCGAAATGGCAACACAACAGAAAATATCTGTTACTAATGATGTGAAAGATTGCTTTGCCTGTGTTTATTGTTTAATCCCCTGAACATTAGCTCTTCAGTACATCTGGAGAGACACATTCGTACAAGCAGCAGCACTACTGAAATACAGATTTGTACTTCAGCAGCATGGAAGCGATCTACAGATGTAGGGGCAGTTTGAAAAACGTATTGTATACGGACTCTATGCTGTCTTGAATGTAAAAATATATGTGAAAAAAAAAAATCACAAGCAGAACATAATGCTTCTCCTTGCAGAAAGCTTTCATGGTGACCCCAGGAAACAGAACAATTTCCAGGTCCCCAAACCTGGCACTAATCTCTTGACACACGAGGTTATGAAGCCACCAGCCACGTTTTCTGTTCAGAAGGCCAAAGTGGAGTTTACCTAAGGTGCCCACCAGGCCTAACAGCAAACTTCTTACGGAGTGAATGGGCTCTTGCTCTCGATCACAGAATCAAGTACTGTGGTCAAGATCACCTGAGACAGACAGCTCTGTGGCGCACGCTCCCAGCTGCAGCACATGCAGCAAACGCATTTGAGCTTAACCTTTTTGCTATGAAGATTTAGCTGCTTATCCTTACCCTGCAATTACTCCAGACTGACAAGCTCCTACTTGTTTTCAGCCTCCCACTCCCAGCTGGGGACAGACGGTCTCTTCTGATGGCAAGTTATCAGTTTAGTGACTTCCTCTTGCACAACATCAACCAATAATCTGTCCTTTCCAGCCTTGCTTCACTCCCACAGGGTCACCTTCACACGCTGCAAGCTTCTGCTGTGACAGAACATCCTTAATTTGAACACCGGCATGACTAAACAGCTACAAAACACTAATGAATGCAGGGAGATTTGTAAGTCCAGTTTCAGCAATTAATTCTTAAGACTAGATGCTTATTTAAACTTTCAAGACCTCTTCTACTCAAGACCTCTTCTACCTTTCATATCACTACCTTTCCTATCGTATCTGGCCAAAGGGATCCACTTTGTCCAGAGATTTCTTCAAGGATGCCAAGGTCTCTCACCTCTCCAAGATAACAGCAGAATTATCCTAGCAGAATAGCATCCTGTTAGTCTGATTTTCCTGACAACAACAAAAAACCTGAACGACCCTGAGAATCTGATTCTTACATGCATAAATTCCACCAAGTGTTAGCAAGAAGTCGACTCACATACATTTAGGGGTCTGACCCAAAGCCACTTGCCACTTGCACAGGAATACATAGCTGCCCAGTGAAGTGTTGTTTCACAAATCCTAATGCAGCACCACAACCACTAGATGACATCTTTGCATTCACCTTGCACAGCCAGGGATTTAATTTGCAGGAGGCAGCATTTGCTAGCTGTACTTTTCCACCGTGTAGCTGAGGCTTGGCGCCATCGCGTCAGATCAGCAACTTCAAGATACAGCAGAGAGACAGTATCTCAGTGAAGACCGAAAGGGATCCGAGGGACTTCAATCAGGAGAATAAACCCTTTGCCCTTTCTATTTCACATACATTCTGACAAGGAGACCTTGAGATAATAATACACAGGGAATAGGCGTGAATTCTGATTCCTCCATAAGCCCTCAGTGATTTTTCTTCTGTAGAAATCACTGATCCCGCTCCTCGAGATTAGCTTGGAGGAATATTCACGGCAACTGTGCTAGCCTCACACATTAGGATAAATGAGCCTCAACTTCTTTTAAATATGAGTGGCTATAATATTGGATGTCACGGAGAAACAGTGTAGTCTTGTACTTGGTTAGTACTTGCTGGCTTAAAACTAAGACTTCAAACCACCAGGTAAGCCACAAATACAACAAAAGTTACATGAGCTACTCTAGATTTAGCAAATATTTAAAGCATTAAAAGGATTTTAAAATTTGTAATTGAAAACTTGATTGAAAAGCAAAACGGATCTTAAAGTTATGTTTCATGTTTTGCCAAACTGGACCTGTAACTGCACATGACAGACTAAAACTGATATGGGGCAAAATTCCAACTGAAATGCCCTGAAATGCCCTTTTTTATTACATCCCATTCAGGAGGAAGGACATCCATAAAGCCTAATTTTCTTGCTTGGACAATTCAAGGAATTATATAAAAATGTGTTAACGAGCCCTTATCTCCTGCATTTTCACTCTTAGGCCAAGCTGACTCCAGAGTGGGTGTCCCTGCAAGGACTCCTGTGGAAGTGCGCAGACTTCAGGGTGGCTGTTCCACTGTTGTTCCTAATACTTTGAGTTCCTAGTACTCCGAACAAATCCAAAACTGGGGGTGCAGACAGAGTTTCCTTAGGGTTGGGGACCACTTTTCACTTTTTGCTTTTCTTCTGAAATGGAAAATCTTTACTCAAATTGTAAAAGTTGTATGATGTTCCCATATGGAACATTTACAATTTGATCCCATAAAGATCTTTTTAAAACTATTAAACTGTCTGAACTGCTCAAATTCTAGTGCATTGCATTGAAACAACTATGGACAAGGATGCAGCACTGGATGAAGACTATTGGAGAAAAGTGGCAATGAAAACAATTTTACATGATAACTTTCAGAAAGAAAACTCATCGTTTTAGCGTATGCACAAAAATACAGCTTAGAGTATATGCCCAGAATTTTAGTATTGGTTTGCAGTTCTGCAGAACTTTGAAGAGGAAAAAATCAATGATTGTACCCATATCATATATATATTACAAATAAGAAAGCAAGAAATCAATCTAAGAATCTGTAGTTTTCAGAACAAACATGTCCAAGTGGCTTGTAGTTTGCCGAGATCCATAAATGTTCATGCTCAGGTTTCCTTTAAGCACGTGCACAGTCCATTGGACATAGCACTTGCTTATTAATAAGCACATATAGATACATATTTAAATTAAATCATATTAATATTAAATTATGTTAAATATCTATTAATAAGCACATATTAAAAAGACATTTGTTGTGTTATCTCTTAGTACTCTGCACTTTGAAGCCTTGACCTGAGCAGCTCAGGATGCATTTGCACAAATAGTATTTTCATTCACTGGGAAATACATGTTTTGTAAGCATATATGAAAGGCAAAAAGCCCACCTGTCTGGACACTGGAACAAGAAATAATAGGATTTTTTCTGAAGGGTTCTTTTTTCCAAGCTGTGCAACAGATCAGTATAGTCAAACCCTGTGACTTCATACACTAAATTCATTAAGCTATTTCACTTCCCTCACTCAATACAAAAATAAATAAATACATAAATAAGCCCTGAGTGTTCTGATATGTAAAGACCACGGTGGTCAAAGAAACAAATGTTTGATCTAATGCTCAAGAAAAAGCCAACATTTCCTTCAGCATGAAGGGCCCTGCAAAGCTCTGCCTGTGCCTCTCAACTCTGGTTCCTCTTCCCGGGAGGGCTTCCCTGGCTCATGATCTGGGGCTTTTCTGGGCTCCGGCTTCACTAACGGTGTTTTTTTTTCGCAAATAAGACACTCCACACCCTGCCAACTGTTAAATATCTGACTTATTTCACAGCAACACAGGAACTGAACAGGCCCTCTGCAGAGTTTGGTTGCCACCGGCCCTGAACACTTCCCTTTGTACCGTGTTTGCCCCCGCCTTTGGGCTGTGCTTGTCAGAAACGAGTTTGCAGCATGATTACTTCCGAATGCGGAAGATTCAATTAGCTCATCACACAAATTAAACACCATCTGATAACTAATCCTGCCACATCTTATTATAAAATATAATCAAAAGCAGGCACAGTACGATATCAAATACAAATTAGTGCTAGAATGATGTGAATGCTTAGAAATAACCTCCATATAAATAAAGATTTAAAACTGAATAATAGCAGAGGAGGGCTCATGGAGCCTCACCGAAACACACAACTAGGAATATTTTGCAGATCGTGTTTTATATTATCGTCACATTATGATGTGGCAATTGGGGTCCAACGATGACAACTGGTAATACAAGGGGTTCATTCCAGCTCGTAATAAAAAGAAAAAAACGGAGTAAGAAAATTTATTAATACTCCAATGCATCATGGATTGATTCTTTCAATTTACAGCAGATAAAATTTAAGGCATTATAATTTTTAAATGAATAAAATAATCTCCAATCTCCAGAGCAAGCGGACTCTTTATCTGCTAGGCTTCCTTTTCATAAGGCTGCAGCCTGCGTGAGTGTGGAAAGGCAATGGAGAAGTCAGCAATCACCAGTCCCCTCTCGAGAGAGATCCTTATCCAAGTTATCTCATCAAGATTCCTGTTATTTTTTAACTATGTACAGCTAATCTTGGCTCACAGCAAAATCCTCATAACCACAGCACCCTTTGAAAATTTCTCCAAATTTCTCTTCTTTACTGACAAGGGCTGAGCGGTCCCTGTCCGGCTGCCTCCATCAGCGCAAAAACCGCTCCGTCCTCCTTTTCGGCCGCCTCTCTGCACTATTCCATCTCATAACCATATCCGGAGCAAAGAGATTTTGCCTTTGGGAGCAATATAGTTGCTGAAAATATAAACATATATTTATATATATATAAATATATAAAGCAAGGGATAAGGCTGTGTAGAGACAGGCTTTGACTACCGCGTATTTCCAGGACAAGGCAAGCAGCCACCCTGCAGCACGCTCCGCATCGGGCACCGTTTACACGCATGGTGCTGCCCAGGGAGCCATCAGCTCTCCAGCTGAGGAGCTCGGATGTGGGTGGCATCCAGGGTTAGCAGCTTTGGTTCAGAGCGAAATCCGAAGATGATGTTCTCAAAAATCAGCACGCATTTGACCTGATTTGTTGGGAGCAAAGAAAAGCATCTCCTTCTGAGTCTAGTAGTCTTATCAGCAGGTAGGGGCTATCTCTCCCAGGTCGGGAAGGATCGGACACATGTTACTCCCTAATCCTCTACAGGGCAAAGTCGGCCACTCAAACCACCCTCTCTGGCAATTTTAATTAAGAGGACCGTGCAATTAAGTGTCAGTAGTGCTCATCCAGCCTACTCTCTGGCTCTCCTCTAGCCCTGAAAAGAGGCAGGAACTATGAGCTGTGGGAAGGGTGTAAGACGTAGGAGCTGCTTTGGCCATTTGCAATGACGGCATGAGCCTGTCCTCCAAATGTCTACTGAAAATCACATCTAGCCTCTTGAAACTTGGACCTGAAACTTGAACATCATTGAAATGACCTCTAAATATAACTACTGCAACTATCAAACATGCATTAAACTGGCAAGCTCTGGAAGAAATGAGGCTTCATTCTGTTTCCTTGGTACTGTACATTTGTCATGTCAGGGTCTAAAAAAGGGCCTATTAGAGTATTATTCACTTGATAACTCATCATGGGAGCTTCAATCCACCGTGGTGTCCTGTGTCAATGCTTATGGAGAGAAGGTTTTTATTTCACAGCCCATTGAGTCAAGGGATGGAGCTGTTTCAGTCTGCTGGGTTAATGTGGGTGCTGCTGATACATAGTAAATCCATTTACAGTATTAAAGAGCCTCACTAAATTTCCCATGGAAAAAAAAAGCACATCCTCCGTATTCAGAAGAGTATTTTCTCAAAGCAGTAGAAGGCAATTGTTAAGATTTGTTTTTCACAATAGGAAAAGCAATTAATTCATACTGTAAATTAATTGCTAGCTTTTCCCCTAAATTAAAAAGGGAGAAAATACCTTTTTTTTTTTTTGAAGTTACAATAGCCCAGCGATCATGCTTAAAGGTCACAGACTTTGTGCACTAGTGGCACAAACAGTGCTGCTTTAATGTTAGCCCTTCTTGAGAGTCCTGATTACTCCCTGCTCATCCTGTTTAAGTCATGGAGGTAGACGGAAAGTGGAAAGACAGCCAAACAGCAACTCTCTAGGGCTGCATTAACAAAGGAAAATTCCTTCATGAAGGAAGACTCATAATCAGTAGGAGGAAAAATGAACAAATTAGGGAAATAGGTACATACTTGTGAAGGTACCATTTTGTTATTTGTACTTCAAGCATAACAGGCTGGAAAAATATCTAGCCTTTCTTTGCTGATAGAATTACTTCTATATGTCATTACTCAAAGCACCTAGGTGATTACTTAATCACCTAGGAATAAAGAAAGTGGAAAATCTTCATTTCACATAACCTTTTCTTTTTTCTTCCATCTTTATGCTTACAGAAACGTTTATAGTAATATAAATATTATTAAGAAACACATTAGGGACCCTGTAAAAGTTTTAACTTTTGAAAACGAATATTTTAACTCAAAATATACAGCTAGAGCATAACTAAAGCCAGAGAACAATACAGTCTTCCAGAGAGCAAGACTGCTGCTACCTGCCACGGAAACGAAGCACGTGAAGTATTCGCGCTGGGCCTCCGTACCACAGGAAATAAAGAAAACCATAAAGCATAACATTATAAAAGGTATTTAATTAATTAACACTACTCAGCAAGACACTGGAATGCAAATTTAGATTTCAAACACATGCCCCAGTTAATTTTAGTTGTCACTCATTAACCAAAAATAAGCCTGTGCTAAAATATATTTCTGTATTAATATTCCCAAACGTGTAAACAAAAAATCTTCTAATATTTCTTTTCTCCGCAATATGGTTCTCCGAAGACCTACACTGTTCACTCGCGTAATGATCAGTCTAACTTCTGCAACATTTTTAGGAATATTTCAAAAGAAATACTGAGCAACACCTTAACATAAAAATATTCATTTAACACTGCCATAAACTGTTTTTTTTTAACACAGTGATGAGACATTGTTTTCATTCTTTGCTGCCTCCAGAAGATTCACAGAAATATCGCTGGCTGAGGATAGGAAAGTGAATATATTTGGAATATTGACTTTCCTGTGCTAAGCAGGAGGCCCAAAGCAGCTAATTATTTTCACAGATTATGGTTACCAAAGTTACAGAGAGAGCCTGGCCTTCACTAACACCTTCTTAAACCTTGCCCAAGAAGCATCCCTGCTGACAGTGCCTCACGTAAATCCTCCCGGGCTGGGCTCCACAAAAGTTCCTACAAAGCCCTCTCCAGAGGTGACAAACGAGGAGTCTCCCTTCACTAGTCCAGATCCTGCTTGCTTGAAAGAAGCAGCAAAAAGATCCATAGAGAAGGAAGTTCCCCACTACACACCATGGGAAAACAAAAAAAGATACAACCCAAACCCAGTGGTTTTACCCTTCTACTCTGCTTTGAATGTTTATGGTAAAGAGCCACTCAAGTGCTATGACAATTCTGTGCTGTAAAACATGTAAAACCCATCTCACTAGCTACCAAAACCGAGGACATGTTTGTGAGGGGAACTAGGCCATTTACATCTTCTCATTTGCAACACAACAGAGCTGTTTCTATTTTGGGGGATTCCCCCATTTCCTCTTGTGGAAAATAGAGCAGTCAGACAGAGATTTACTGGGAGAGCCAGTAAACAGCAACATGGCATTATTAATAGCAGAAACTTATCTCTTACTGCACAATCAAGGTTAATATTCTAGAAGAGTGAAAAACTTGCTTTGCAGGACAGCAAACAGAAATTCAGATAAGAAAGATGAATAGAGGTCATAAAGCAAGTCCCTTTTCATTTTACAATCCCATTAAAAGTTGAAAAATAGCGTTGACCTGCTTCCTAATGAGCAAGTAAGTACTCTTTCCCAAGCTTAGGATGTTTTTCTCAGTTTTTGATTTACTTTGCAGTGTCCCTACTCTTTCCTGATCTCAGAATGTTTAGAAAAATAGCATAGCCATGTTTTATTTTACATTTGCAAGTTGTATCATGGCCAAATATTCCACATCACTAACATATGATTATGAATTTACTCTCTCTTTTCCATAGTATTATAGTAATGCCTAGAACCCAAGAACAGTGAGCAAACCCTTAAATTGGTCCCAAAGAGAGTATTTCAGCCTGTATACTAATTCAGATGTGTCTTATTTGCTGTATTGTCTATTTCCTATTGGTGGATGAGAAGGGGGCAATAATCAAGACACAGTACTTAACAGGAATACCAAAGCTAAAATAAGAAAACAGCTGCCTAACCTCACTTATCCCATTTTGAAAAACAGAAATGGCTTAACGTGAAATTGAAGACAAATTTTCAGGGTAAAAAATTCCGAACAAAATGTAACAGTGTTTAAAATGTGCAAATTACTTTTTATTCACTTACACTGGAATAAGTTAGTCACTAATTATGCTCTGAGTAGGCAGAGGCATGCCTGACTATAAAGATTGGAAATGGCAGTTAAATAATTAATGTAAGAATATGTTGACGATCCTAAATAAGAAAATGTGAGATATCTGAAATGAAATAGTTGGAACCCAATAATGCACTTACTGCATAAGAGGCATTAGAAATATCCGTGAATTGCATTTGCCATGAACAAACAAAGCAATGAAAGGGAATATTAAAGTTTTCCACTTTTGCTTATGAGAAACGAGTGGTTAAGCAGTTAATTTTTCCATGATTAAATAGGGATCCCCAGTCTACACAATCTAATTTTTTTTTAATGTGCCCGTACAAATCTCGCAGCCTAGTTGAGAGAGAAGAACAACCACAGTTGCTCGTGGGTGCAGCGCGAGAGCCACACTACACTGCTAGGTGATAAATGGAGATGACTTATAATGACTTAGTGCATATTGTGAAGCAAGTTGGACTCAAAGTTGTGCGCAAAGACAAAGCCAAGATCGGAAGAGCATTTCCAAGCTGGCGCTATGCAGAGGCCTTGGGCGCTCTTGCGGGGGTCCTCGGGGGCCTGTTGGGTGCGGACGCAGCCTTCAGATGAGCTCTGAGAGGCGGCCTCCCCCGGCACGCGCACGTCAGCGCGCTCTGGCGCGGCTGGGCGTTACGGCGCGCCCTCGGGGCGGGCGCCGCGGCCTCTGCTCCCGCTCGGCGTGCGGGCAGGGCGCGACGCGCCCTTTCAGCGGCTGCCTCGCCAGGCCTCGCCGGCGCTCCCGTCACCGTGGTGACGCGCACAGACACCAACGGCTAACCTTCAAGCGTTACCAACGGGGGAAAAGAGCTTCTCCTTGGAAAACCTGCTTCGGAGAGGTAACTAATGGAGCAGGTTCAAACCAGAAGCTTTTCCCTTGCTCCCCAGACCCGAGCTCCTGTGGCTCAGCCCTCCAACCCAAACCACTCTGGGAAGCTTCACCGGGAAACGACGGGCACGCAGGGCATCCTGGCTCTGCAACGCGAGCCCGGCAGGCAGACAAGGCGCCCGCCCCTCACGAATACCCTTTGCACACCAGATCTCATCTGCCCTGCCCCGGAGGCAGCTCCCGCCGAGGGTCCCCCAAGAACTGCCCCACTACAGCAGTCCCCAAAGTCTGCAGGCCGGCGCCAGGCACCCAGCTAGGCCAACACACTACGAATCGGACAGAGAAGTTTCTTAGAAGCAAAGAAATATCAATTTTCTGCTACTTGTACCCCTGACTCATTCCCTTCATACGCCGCCGTGCTTCCCCTTCATTCCTAGATACCATTCAGGCACAGAGCAGCCTGTGAGCCTTAACCAGGAGTGTTCGCTTCCATGTGACTCGGGAGCTCTGGAGAAAAGATGCTTGCGACCAAGGGAAAGCGCTGCACCTCCTTGCGGGCTGAAGAGGAGGGTGTCTCGGAAGCAGCTCCCCAGAGCGCGTCTCCCGAGGGGGCTGCAGGAGAAGAGGTCGCTCCAGGCTCTCCGAGGCCGCTCCTGCGCCGCGCTGGCCGGCGATGGACTCCCCGCGGGCAGTCTCCGTGTGGTGGCCCATGGGCGGCGGAGGCACTGGTGGCAGCCGGGTGCCCCTCGCGGTCTGGAGAGCCCGGCCGGCAGCCGGGAAGCGCGGGCGGCGCCAGGGAGGCCGCCCCGCGCCGCCCGTCTAGCGCTGGGCGCAGCAGCAGGCGGCACCTGCGGAACGTCACGTCTCACCAAACGTGTTTTCTTCCTGGCAGACTTGCTCTGCAAGTATTGGAAGGTATTTTCTGTAGCTAATATAATAATTTCTCCATTTTATCTTACGAAACAACCAGGATAGGTTAATGAAAGGGACTATGTACCCTAAATAAAAATGTGGTTATCTGATTAGAAAAATTAGCTAGGGGGAAAAAAAGATCTGTCACAATGTTGTGTGTATGCTTTGCCTTGGTTGACTACTCTATAATCAGGATGACTTCTTCTTAATTTACTCACAAATGGAGGCATTCTTTCTAACACACATTCATTTAGCAGAAGAGAGATTTAATGCCATTTTCAGAAACTTAAAGTGAGTGTAAAACACGGTGATGTTTTATTAAATTATTGTTTCCCCTTGTAGGTTTCCTATTATGTCAGATTTTCAATTTTCTAATTTCAAATTTGCCTAATAGCCCTACAGGAATACAGCTGTAGAATGTGCTTAAAAGAAGAGATAATAAAAATGACCACTTAAGCTTTTCAAACTGCAGAGTCTCTAAAGAAAGGCAGGAAAGCAAAAATCTTACTTAAACATTCAGCCTCAGTAATATATAACAGCACTGCACCAATGGAAGAGAAAAAAACTAGAGAGATTAAAAGCCAGAAAACTGATCTTATTAACATGGAAACAACTCATAAATGGAAGTATTGCCATGACAGGACATTCAAGTTCACAATAAATGAAAAAGATTTAAGTTAGGCAAGCACACGTCACGTTCGGAAAATCAGAGCCGGCATCAGGCAGATTTTGGCCAAGAGCAGTTGCTGCATGTGAG
Organism: Nothocercus julius; assembly: GCA_013398735.1. NCBI lineage: Eukaryota > Metazoa > Chordata > Aves > Tinamiformes > Tinamidae > Nothocercus > Nothocercus julius. Next base: position 361,105 of record VZSV01000176.1, on the reverse strand, counting down.
AAGGGATGATCGCTGGTAGCCGGTTTAGCTAACAGGGAGTGAAGAGCAGAACACACGAGTTTCAGCTGCGCTTAGGAAACACTCAGCATTAAACGGTTGTGTAGAAGCTTTATGTAACCTCTCTTCCTTTATACCTCTGCCGTATGATGGCTGTATTGTGATTTACCTGATGAATGTATTAATCTTTTTCCAACCAGTCACTTATTTAAGTGAAATAAGTGAAAGTTCAACTGTCATTTTAAACTATTTAAACGTCCAAAAAGAAAGACCGCATACAGTACCATTTGAACATATAGCAGAAGATTCTAAAGTAAAATATTTTTTTCCAATTGTTTCAACCATAACTTCTTATTTATTTCCCTTTTCCCTTATTTATTACCCTTTTCTTGTGCAAAACCGATCTATGGAAGAAAAAAAAAATGGCAACAAATCTTTAGATGTTTTGTAGTTAAAGTCTATCTATTTGTCTTTTATGGTAAGCAATGCAAATTTTGGCTTGTAGAAATAACCTCATTAGGTAGATATGCTTTTCTTTAGAAACACTATCATAAAAACCACAGCTAAGTCATTAATCTTTTCAAAAAGCTTGTTGAGATCCCCACAGGCATTTAAATGGATCATAACAGCCTCACATATGAAATGTAGAACTGCAGCCAAGAGTTTGACAGAACTGCAAATTTGGACAAATAAGACCCTCAAAACTGGAGCTGAAGCACTTTCTGTCCTCTCCACAGGCCAAGGAGTTGGTAAGGCCTATTGTGGAAGACAGAACTACAAGCAAAAAGATAAAAAATGCCAAATCCATGCTGGTAACCCATGACCTGTTGCAAGTTTACCTGGTTGAAGACATCAGATGTTAAATGATTACACCCCTGCGGAGAGACGGCGCCACAGGAGGACCAAGGGAGTATGTGCACAGAGGCTGGTCTCCCCGCTCGTCTTGTGGACGGTTATCTCGTGTTCGTGAGAGCGAGCTGAACACTCGTGTATCAAATAACCAAATTAGGATGCTCACTTGCAAAAGGGACCCGCAAACAGAGCACAAGACAAAAAAAGAAAAGAACCTTTTCTGTGCTAACTCCCAGCAATTAGCTGATAAAATAATATCCATGGACAATGAAAAGTAGACCAAACAACTCAGAAATAAGCCCTCAGAAAGAACAGACTCAAATTTCACAGCTCACCTCTGGATTGGACTGCATGCTATTTTTAAGATGAAACATGTTTGCTACATTTTTTCTTTCAAAACTGGGTTTCCCCAGTTTCCCTCTGTATTTCACACAGAGATCCAGATATGACCTACTGATCTATCTGGGGTGGTCAAACTCATTAATCAAAATTATACAGCTACCACTGTGAGCTGAATCAGAGCTAAGGATGCTGAGAACTTCACAAAAGCTACAGAACGAGACTGAAAAATCTTTTCAGCGCCTGGATAACACATGGGTTTGGTCAGAAACCACCACTTGGAAGTATTTTTGTATGGCAAAAAGTAAAGATGAATTGTTGGGCTGAGGAGAGAGACTGTAGGTATGAGAAAAATAAAAAGAATTATTGCAAAACAAACTTCACAGCTACATCAATGGAAACAAGAGATAACCAATATTTGGCTTTACCAGAATTTTATAACCTCCAATAAAAACTTTTAAAACACCCACACTATTTGTTTTCATAAATCATTTCCATTCACACTTCATAACCCCATAGCATTAGCCAGGTACACGCAGAAGTTTTTTAAAACTAGTATAAAAATAATGTACAATGCACCACAGTTTCTCCTGCATGTGTAGTGCTCATGGAAATGTTTAATATTGTGCAGGAAAATAACAAGCACATTATCTGGCATTTTAAAAGATACACAGCGAGAAGGCACAGAAGAATGTGAGTGAGTTTTTGCATTCAGGGAGAAGAAATATGCAGCCTTTGTGATAAGTTACATGCTTTCTTACATGAGCATCTTTTCTGAGATTTTTGCAACCTCTGTAGTCAATAATCTCTCCATTTTTAGTTTTTTTTAATAAATGTGATGTAAAACAACTGGGAAATATGGAGCCAGCCGAATTATTTCCAGTTACAGTTATCTTAACATGCCAATGAAGCATCATTCTAGCAGCTAATCGTGCCTCGCCTGGTTATAAATAGTCTGAGGAATTGGTCTGCTTTAACACATGCACATGCAGCATTTACAGAAACACTCCCCGATATGCCGACGGCACCTATAAGTAGGTAAGATTGAAGTGGGAAAGATAATTCTAGTCTGTCACATCTGCTGCCAGTTGGCTGAGAAATCTAGGGGAAGTTTAAAGTCTGGCCTCTTCATTCCAAGGACGTTTGACGCCTACTGGTATAATTGTCCCTCTGTATCATACCTAAAGACACCTCTGCACCACACAGGCTTGATTCCTCTACCCGAAATTGCTGACTCCATCCCCACTGCTGTGATGTAGAGAAGCTGCCGAGAAGAGGCTAGATCTGCCCCCCCTAACCTCGAACACTTCACTGAGGTGTCTAAGCAGGCAGCCCTGCATCCCTAGGCTCTCTCCGAAAGTACCTCAAGGGGACAATTCAGCTCCAAGTCAGAGGAGATGAACCCAGGGCTGTTCCCATTTCTGAATTCAGCAGCAGATCAGGAGCTCTTACCCTTTTGAAGTGGTTTGAAAAACTATTTGACTGTCTCACAAGAGTTCTTCAAGTTCCTCAATTTTTTTTTATCTCTCAGAATGGAAAGAAAAATGTTTCATAGACTGAAGACAGGAAAGAAAATCTATGCTGGCTCATGTGGAATGTTTGGTTTCAACGTTTTGTGTTTCATTTAGTGCTATCCCTTCACATTTTCCAAGTAGGAGTTTTCTTAGCTTTCTGAACATAAACCTCTTTCAGACAAAATCCCAGAACTCCTCCATCCTGAAGAACATCAGAACAGAAAAGAGTGACAACTCTAAAACACTTGGCAAAATGGAAAATTAATCAAAATGACTTTCTCCCCGTGAAAATGATGAATTGGTACTTTGCAAGAGAGAGCTGAGTTTTCCACCAAATGTCCATGAGGGCTCAGGCAAAGGCTCCATGAGCTGCACACCCCCCCCATCTCCTCCCTGGCAAGGAGCAAACTCAAGAATGGAGCTGTCGACATCGCCCTGCCCAGGCAAAAGGGAAGCCAGGCCCCATCTCCCTGCAGTATCCCACTGCATGTAACACCTCCCACTTCCCTTATTTTGGTAATAAACCAAAAATCCTAGCAAAAAACATCACACAACATTGATCTGAATAATGAAATTAGTCTGCTTTCTTTCTTCCAAAAGGTAATTTTTTCATTCTTCTTTCTTTAAGCTGGCTGCTACCAAAAGTAGCACGTAGCAGAATTTGCTTTAATTGCACTGGTTGGCTACAAAAATCGCATACAATTCATGCAAAAGTTACAGCAACAATTTATTTTTAAGCCCTGTGTCCAGTCCGGGGCTTTGTCCCTCAATTGTTTTTGTTCCTTAATAGGTTTTCATTTATTCAGATGTTTCTCATTGGGCCTAATTTTGTAAACCTACATCAGGAATGAAGGATCACAAAACCAAAGATACAGACGCTTTGCAGCTGATCATAAATAAATCTCAAATATTATTTTCCTGATCTTCTGTTTATCTGCGGTCTCTTTTTAGAGATTTTTGTATAGGTTTTGCTTCACATTTACATGACCAGGCTGCCTGCATGGAATGCATTTGTTTAACGAAAAAAGTTGATTTATTCAAAGCAATTTTTTTTCACTATGCTATAAGTCAGTCTCTCTTTCACTGTCTCTGCTCCAATTAATATTTAATCATTTATTCAAATCAGAGCAGCTTCTAGGGGAGTGTGCCAACCCAGAACAGCCATAAGCTGGGGGACAGAACAGTCATTTGCAATAGGCTGCAGTTCAAGTCCCTCTCCTGATTTAATTTTTGGCCTTAGGAGGAAGGACAGTGACTGTCTCCCTCGCGATGGGAAGAACCATCACATCTGAATTGCTGCTGAGCACTTTGGTGTCAAGATCTAAGCAGATCTGTTGCCTCATATGTAAAGTGGGGATGATACTAAGCTACTTCCCAGAGACGTGCTGAATAATTCCCAGTCGCAGAGCGTCTTGAGATGGAAAGTCGCTTGGAGGATACAAGGCAAGGATACAAGAGCAGAATTTCCTAGCAAATCTTGGTGTGACCCGCTCATGGCAAAACTTAGTTTGGAATTTGGCCTAAAAAGAAGCAGGAAAGCTTGTAAGGATATAAAGACTGAACTCATGAAAAAGATGAATCACAGCTTCACATTATTAACCAATATGATATATGATTCCGCATCTGAGCTCAACAAGTAGACACAAAGCTACACAGAATAATCCACCCATAGAAGAACAACTTATTTATGTTTATATATATGTTTGTATATCCAAAATTTGCTATACCTCACATGCAATTAAATGACTAAGCAATACTAAAAAAATGGCTCAAAGACAGATGTGAATTACAGAATTTTAGTTCTGCTCTTTTTTCCTGTATTTTTAAAAGACTGCAATATTCATGAACTTTTGAGTACAGATAGTCCAATGACAAAATCTTTCTGCATGTTAGTAAAAGCACATCTCCACTTATTCTAAACATGTTCTAAATTATAAAAATTCTTTGTCAGCTGGCATACAAGCACTAAGGCAAGCCAGGAAAAAAAAAATTAAAAATGGCTTCATCTGTGACATAACTAACATAACTACAAGATTTTTTTTTTTCCAGAAATCATTTCCTAATCAAAGCCCAGAAGCTCTGAGCTAATGAGACTGTCACCTGCAATTTGATGGAGATAGTTTTGATTGCACTGGTGTCAACTGCGCGCACTGCTGTATCTTCCCAAGGAATGCAGAATATTTCCTTTTCCCTCCCCCAAGAGCAGGCTCAGCAGTAGCTGCAGGAGAAAGAGGAGCTGCAGAGCAACACGAGCGCACGGTGCGGCCGGCGCCGCACGGGCTGCGCCGGGCTGGGGACACGCTCGTTCCCCCAGCAGAACACCTACTTAGGGCTAATTGGGGCCGGAGGAGCTATCTGCTAAGCTTATACTTACAGACATGAAATCACTGCCAGGAACAGAGTGAATTGTGAAGGATTCCTCTGCAAACAGATGCAGAGTAACCAGCACTAAATGTACATAAGGGTTGAACAGTGTTTTTTTATTAGTTTTTGATCGAGGGAAATGTATGTTTGGCAACATCATCCTTCTTCATTCTTGACATCCCAGTCAATTTTGCAAAACTCACTGAAGACACAAAAGGGATTATAATACATTTCTCAATATTTCAAAAATAAAACACTTGTTACTTGAAATGCAGCTTTGAAAGGCACACTTTGAAATGCATGCTTCGAAATTTCCTTTAATTTCCTTTTAGAATAAATATGCTTTAAAATAGATAAAAATAGAATGAAACATTTTCATGGTGGCCCAAAATTTAAGGCCATTTTTTTTTGTTTTTTAATATATATGTATTCTTTATATGAATACCTATAAACAAAAGAACCCGAATGTTATTTGATTATGTCTCTATGCTGTGTGGACAGGGCCAAGACTTCAGGATTTTTGGGTACCACTTGCAGTTTGATGTGTACTCTCAAGTAAATTACACATCCTCGTTATGCTCCAATTTATTCAGGTATAAACTAGATGTAGTAATAGTTAGCTTGCTCATTTAATTCCAATTCATTGGGTGTTGAGTACCTAATCCCCTTGAGTTTCTTTTCCCAACAACCATTATAGTGTTTATGTGCAGAGATGATCAAGATTGTTATTTTTTCCTTGAAAATCATAGGAAAAAAGGTGTGTTAACATAAAAACACTTTTCATCATGTCAAGTTGCTGACTCAAAGAAGGAGAGCGAGACTTGACCCTGCAGCCCCTAAATCCTATGCTGCTCACCTAGTAATATAAAGTAGAATTTGGAACTCAAAAATGCTTTCTAAAACTATTATTAAAAAATTATTATAATCACAGGAGTTTGCAGGTGAATACCATGGCATTTATGCAAAATGTCCTTAAAAGTAACACCCTTTTGTTTTGTCAATAATAAATGTAATGAAACATGTAAATTCAGCTCTCATGAGGGGAAAAAATAAAAAAGGGAATCATGTAAACGAGCTGCAGTTCTGCTGGAGATCACAGAAGGTTTGCTTCAACATTGGTGCTGATGAATCAGCACGTAACCTCACGAGCCCTTCAGAAGGGCTGGATGTGGAAATAATTATTTATTGAGGCAGCAAGCAGCAAGATTGTTGTTTTGATGAATTGGCACATGTGGAGCACAGAGATGATGAATTGCACTGACGTTAATTCTATTAAAAGTTGCCTAATATGCACATAACTTGATTTATGAATTGTTCAACAGAGAAGAGCAGCCTCATCTCACACGCAGCACTCATCGCACAGTCACTTTGCTCAAACGCGCTGATAGAACAGCCACTAGATACTGAATCACACCCTCCACTTTATAGCTCTTTTCATTCTTAGCCAGCTGAATTGTGGAATACGACAATCAACGCACATTTATGCATATTCGCAATGTCAGGAGTGACTTATCTCTTGTCAGACAGACAATAGTGAATATACTTATAGTTTCTACGTAGTCAGCAGTATCTGATGTTACTACTTGCCAAGCAGACAAAATAAATGTCCACGAGATGTCGACATATTTTTTTAGGGTCTCTCAGTCACGTAGTTCAGTGCTTCCCTGGTCTGTAATACTCCTAACAAAGTGAAGCACAGTGGAATAGAATAATCCATAAAAACTACAATGTTGCACATTTAAACATACTTGATTTATATCCCTCTCTGGAGCTCTGCACTGGCACCACAGATGAGCTTACATTACTCGTCTCTTCCTATGGGTCTGCCTCAACCTTACACAATATCTGGGTTAAAATCCTTTTCTACTACTGAAAAATGAAGGGGGATAGAAAAAAAAAAAAAAAGACACCTTATTCTTAAAAGAGAGAAAAAACGTTTTTTTCACCTTCCTCGAGGGTAGCCCTAGCCGTGTGATAGCACTAGTCACATCAGGACAAGCAAAAACGGGAATGGGAAACAAAGACGTTCCAAGCGGAGCCAGAAATCACAGGCGTGCGCGGAGGTGCTCGTGGGGCCTCCCGTGAAGCGGCGGCGGCAGGACGGCGGCGGCAGGACGGCGGCCGCGGCGCGCTGCCGAAGCAGCCGGCCGTTGCCTCCCGGGCAGGCGCCGCCGCCAGGGAGCCTCCCGCGGAGCCCCGGCGGAGCACGCGGCCGCCCCTCGCTGCGCCGCATCAGGCCTTCCCGGGCCCTTCCCGGAGCCTCACGGAAGGGATTCAAATCCCTGCAGGCTCTGCCTCAACTTGGAGGCCCTGCAGAACGGGGCCCTTGCAGGTGCACGCCGTCTTGGAGCAGATTCTCCCGTTTAGTGGCAAAGGTGGAAGTCGTTTTCCTGCCATCCGGCCCGCCCTGTCCGTGGGTAGGTGCTCATGGCTTAGCCAACAGCCGAACTCCTGCCAGCGGGATAGGACAGTGCCTTCCAGTTTCCATCCAGCCTCCAAAAATCATCCGGAAAAGTCACTACTTTCTGCCTCTCTGGCAATCCATCAACCCCAATTGTAACTGTACCAGAAAAACACAGCATTCTTTATAGGACTTTTTAAAGCCTGAAAGGTTCTGCTGCCATTACAGGAGAGCTAAATAGCTGCACGATTTAATTTAATTTCTTCAGTATTGCCTCATGTTTTCTAAACAGGAGCCATAGCTCACCTAAGTTTAAAATATCTGAAATATTGGTTACAGCACCGTTTTTGTTTGTTTGTTTGTTTTTTGGTGTGTTTCGTTGTTTTTTTGAGAGTAAAGTGGATCCAGTGGATGATTGTTGTCATTCAACAGATGGCACAAGGCAGCAGCATCTGAATGTCTCGCTTTGCCGGCAACCTGCAGTGTTTGCAACGTTCTTTTCAGGTCCTGGAGCGGGGATGGATTTCAGCTCACAGTGTCGGGGCTGTTAGCCTAAAGCAGGCCAGGCAAGAAGTCCTGAGGACGCTCGGCCTCATTCACCTCACAGCAGCGTCACCTCTGGCCAGGCCGGCTTCTGTCTAGTTTCACTGGGAGGCCAGCAAATACATCAGCCAGATCACAAAATCATCACCATTTCTGTGAATAAGCAATTTGTTAGGCATAAAAGAACAGAACCTGAAGAAGCAAAGATCCTCAAGAATTCCTGCTTCTGCTTTTGAGAGCATGAGGGACTATTCTCACTCATAAAAGGAACACACATTTTTCTGTGGGAAAAGATGCAATGTATCTTAGATTGCAACAGAAACTCACGGACTTCATTACATTTTATAAGAACAAAAACAAACAAACCCAGTGTTCTTGCAAGGAACATCCTGAGAAGCGTAAATGAAAATATAGCTACATGTTTAACCAATACCCAACCTCATATTATTTACTTTCCAGTACAGAAACCTGCTTAAACTTTTAAGAATATATCACATATGTCTTCCAGATTCACAAACAATGCTGACAGATAAACTCCTCTGCAGAGTACTGAAATGTCTAAAGAATTATGGGAACAGCCACAACAGAAGGGAGATCAAAGTGACAGATTCCTATTCTACTTCAACAGAAAGCAAGCAAGGAAGTCTGAAACTCCAGTGGTTTAATAAGCAAACTACAGTACAATCAGAAAATCATCCATCAGTTGCCTTCCATGCAACATTATGGCAAATGATGAGCAATCAAGTTTTTCTGAAATGGAGAACCAAGCACAAGGATCTGGAGATCAGGATAAACCTTCTGACCATGTTCACCAGCATCTTCATTTCCTCCATGCCTCTCCATTTCCACATCTGCAATTAATTCTGGATGCAGCTGGGCAGTGGGTTGGGTGTTACTGAAATGCTCTAACGTGTCTCATAATTATCCACATTGCATCAACTGTTCTAGCATTCCTTCTCACCTCCTCCAGAGACAAATGCGTTTACACAATTTATATGCAGAAGGGGAGAGAGGGAGAGATTTTTCATAATCATTGCTGCAAATTACAAATGATGCATGAAATGAAGAATTCCTGCTAAACGCACCAAAAAGTGTATGGATAGAGCTATGGAATCAACATTTTGCGATATTATTCGCTTACCAAGAGTAACTGCCTCAAAACAGAACAGAAAGAGGTGCACAGGATCTGTGCATTGTGCACTTGTTTTTCAAACTAGTTCAAAATGAGCATTTTGCACGCTTGTGATTGCACCAACTTCTACAAACTTCCAATTATTAGGACCTAAACAAAGAACATTTAAAAAATCACATATAGCAAGGTGTCAAAGGAATATTAAGTTATCTTAATAATAAGGAAAAAAAAACACTAAAAAGCAGACTGATAAAGTCCAGCTTTATGTTTCTGTGTTAGAAATAGGCAGAGAGGATCAGTGATTACAGATTAATACAAAGAAATCACCACGATCAGCAGATTGCTAAATTGTTTTTCACCTGTGTAGTTAAAAAGTTTAAGACAGTTTATGCTGACTTACGATTCTCAAACAGACTAGCTATGTCTATTAGGTTGCCATCATAGCTATGGTGAGTAAAACCTTAATTTTAAGGGACTGGCAATTGCATTAAAGTACACTGTCTAACCTTGCAATCCCCAAAGCTATACTGGCTAACAGCATTTTCATACTGGAGTATATGGAAGAGCTGTTCCTCACTCCGTCTGTAATGTCGCAGCTGAAGTGCTCCCTGCAAGGGGGCATGAATGCAAGCTGATAATGACGCCTCCAGATTTGGGAGAATCAGCAAAAGGAAGGGGTGGAACCCCTAAAAAACAGACCCAAGGAACCACCCTTGCAGATGAGAAGAGATTGCAGGGAATAAGGCCAGGTGGGAGCCTGCACGCTCTGCACATCGCTTGATTCTGCCCTCGGCGAGCTGACTGCATGCCAAGAGCCAGCACACGTCTCCCGCGAGCAGGAGATGAGGCTCTGTCACTTTTCTTGCATGCAGAAAGGGAAAATGTTGCTCAAAAATCTAAAGGCCAAGTAGCCATTTGGATCCTAGTCTAGTTTGAGACATGCAAAGCCCGTAAATGTAAAATATCTTGCTGTGAGAGCTGGGGAAGGCAATTTCCCTAGTTATCATCACTGTATATGCCTCAGAGCTAAAATACGGTCTTTCTACAAGTCCATCCCCTTTTCTGCAGGCAAATGCATATTTGCAACTTTAATTCAGGCATAGGTTAAGCTCCAGAGACTGACACTCCTAATTAAATAGTAAGGAGTCGTGGGTGCAAACCAGTTAGAAGCAGAAATACTCCTATTTTTGCTTGGACTTCATTATTAGGTGCAATTTCAGCCTTGGTAAAATGTCAGCCTTGAATTTGAACTCTGTCATGCAAAACTATATCCAAATCGTGCCTGGCTCCATTGTATGCTGTGGCAGAATAATCATAACTAACCAAATATGAAAACTTGGAATAAATTATATTTGAGGGAGTTAACAGACTTGAAGCTTCCTAGTATTAAATACAACCAAGTAACAGGCAAAACGACAATCTGGCCACAATCAACTCCTTTCAACATTTCACTCTGATCTGCTTTTAGGTGAATAATTAAAGAACTATGAAGCAAAATGACATTTTAGAATTTGTATAGCATGGCAGAGGGGAAGATTTGTATCACAGCGCCTTTCCAGAATGCATCCCAGGGTAGCACTTGCCTTTATCCCATTAAGTAAGCTGTATTTTTCTCAGGTCTGTCTTTTTTCCTGCTAAGCAATATAGACATCTGCAACACCACAGCCTCAGAGTTAAACTGAGCCTTGAATTGGTGGATTTATAATCACAACACACTATTTGCAAACCTCTGACACGTATTCAATCACCCTACCCAAGTGAAAAAACTTGCCAAAAGGAAAATTGCCTCAAAGCACTGATTTCACTTCTCCTCAAACTCTCCAATATTAACTACAATTTTTTTTTACATTAAGTCAGCCTTGCCTTTTTACTTCCTCTTACCTCTATATTGGACATTCTCCCTCAGTAAAACCTTTCAAATTATGCAGATGATTTGTCTGGGAACTCACAGGTGATGCTGCAAACACCACTCAAAGATCTCTCTTCCCTTCTTAAATTGCATAGGAGAGTTACACTTGCAATGGTCACTGCCACGGGACTGGGACATGGTTCAAGTTCTGTCCTCTGATGCCTGGGTAATAAAATATTATTTGACATGTATGAAGTGTGACAGACACGGAGCTGTGTTTCAGCTATTACATAGAGTTTTTAATATGAAATATTGCATTAAGCACAGCAGCATATTTAGGGTGGAGGCACCTAGACCAAATGCCAGCGATACAAGACTATCTTCATACCTGCAGTTTCACACATGACTTTTAAAATTGAAACTTTTATATCCAGCAAGATGCTTATTAGTACAGTCCAAGTGAATAATGCAAAACCCTTTTTTCCATGTAAATTCTAATTCATTTAATTTAATGTCATTGCACGTTGAGTCAGGCGATAGATGATAGAATATAATATTTTCACTGAATTAAAAGATTCCGTGCCACTTATTACATAGACTATTCAAGTCTGATCCTAATGTCCTAGAAAAGCACACGCAAAGCCGCAACAGTGAAATGCAGACTCAGACCTCTGGTCCTAGATAACATGAAGCAACAAGGCACCGTTCTCCAGCAGACTGACCATAAGTCAAATCACTAGAGCACAGGGAAGAACCGGGAGAACATCTGGCTGTTGTTCCCTTTTTCTGCTGCAATGAACCTGCAGCACACGTGAACTGAACACAAGTTGATTGTGAATATGTGTCGTCAAAATGAAGATTCTCAGATTTTCCAAAATCTCCTTTTCAATGTCTTCTCTTATAGCTGCCTTGGAACCCCTTCCCGGCTCTTCGGGCTTTACTACTAATAATTTCACTGCTTTTATTTCTGATTTTCTACAGATTTTACTGCTTTTCTCTTTATTAAAATGTTCTCTGCTTTGGTGGAAGGAACCCACATATGGGTGGAAAAAATATAAGCTGATCATAATGCTGAAACAATGAAAAATTGCATTTTCAGAGACGGTGAAAAAACAGGGAAGGCCTATTGCTTTAAGCCCACAGTGGAGTTGCATTCTTAGCTGTCATTTTTAAGATTAAAGAGTTTTTATTGGCAGAATATAAATTCAAGTTGACAATATCCCTCCAAAAACGTAGCTCTCATGAGTGAAAATAAATCTGATGGGTGCAATTTATAATACTTTTTAAGCATTAATCCTGGAAAAAAGTTGAAGCAAAATTTGTTTTATCTTATACTTAGAACAAAACTGGGAGTTCACTTGTACTTAATAGAATTAGAAGATGAATAGAACTAGAAGACACACTCTGTGTGAAGTAACACAGACATCCTCTCAAATAGCATGTGACACGCTGCCTTTATTGCTCAGTTTGCACTGATTAAACTAAAGCCAAGCAAAACCAACTCTTAGGTAGCACAAGTTACATCACTGTTAAAGGAAACATCATTACAAATCTTGCTGCTGAAGTAAACAAAGGGAATGCTATTAAATAATTCATCCACACAGCTCAGTGACATCAAAGGTGTGCCCTCAAACAGCACTACGGCGAAGCATAACTGCTTGCTTAATCTAGAAAAATATTAACTGCAGACAAAGAGAGTTAGCAGAAAGAGAGGGAAACGGAGAAGGCAAAATAATGGCTAGTAATATAGAAACTGTCACTTTGCAGTAGTAACTCGGTTTGGTGAAGTCAATTTGTAGAGTTGCAAGGGGAAAACATGTATCCGAACTATCAGAAAATCAAAAGCCGTTTGTGAAAAAGCACTACAGAGATACAAAAAAGGACGTGCAATGAATATGAGTGTGTTATCAGTAAAATATACCCCGAGGATACAACTAAGATTTTGACCATTTTTTACTGAGCTTTAAGAGCGCCAGGTATGAAGGAACATGAACCTTTCACTGTGACCACAGGAGTTTCTGAGGAGCTTCCCTGGCCAGGCAATGCCTGCAGTGATTTCAGCACAGGACTTTAGCCCATATAGTTATATATCCTCTGCTGGTTGAAAAAGTAAGACCTCAGAGACAGGTGTTTCTTGTTGGATCTCCGTTAAATTCAGCTAGCCTCTTTGTTAAGCTAGCTTAAATGCTTTCACTGAGGACACGATTAATTGGACCATTAATCTTTGTATTACATTATTTAAACTTTTCTCCAGACTGATGTAGACCAGTTATATGACTTCCACAGAGGTCATATTAATTCTAACAAATCCAGTGAGCGGGAGATAAAGAAGTGGCTTTCACTGAAGTACAAGGTATAGAGAAAAGCAGCTGTGGACTGCAACAGCAACAGTCAGAGGCACAGAACGTGCCACTGAAGCCAACAGGTTCACTGGGAAGCTGTTCTCAAAGTAAAATTCTCAAAAATTCTGACCAAATTTATTGCTAAATCACAAATTAAATTTAAAAGGTTGGATTTGACAATAAAATGAGCCTAGTTAAGTTCAGTGTCTCCGTATCCCAAAGATCATCCCATGGTCCTTCTCTCACTTTTATAGGCAGTAGACTTCACACAAGCAAGTTGCACAGGTCGCACGGATCAAGTAACAGCTTTAATGAGTTCAGGTTGAGTCCAAAGCTCAAATTCGCAACCAGAATTACACATCACACTGGTAACAGCGTTTCTTTGTCTCAGGCAATAGTTACTATAGGCTGTATCATTTTATTTCTGCACACTGAAGCATATGAACACCACTGTTTAAAGCTACCTCCTCCCCATGTACTAGCTGAACACATCCTTTTGCCTCTTAAATTTAAGATGAAGATTTTTCACTTGCTTCCTAGTGGAACAGCTGCTAAAGTGGCATAAATGGTTTCTAAAGGCTGAGTTGGGCTTATGGGAGAATTCACTGCTATAAATATGTCAAGAGACAGAGGGGAAGAAGAAGAAAACCCTCCACAGGCCTCCTCAGAAAGGCTCCATACATAACAGCTGGTAGGGACCTCTCCGCAGGCTGGAAGATGCTGGTGCTGGAAGGCACAAAGACATCTTCAAGCTGATGCTCAGCAGCTGCTCTTGTGGATCATCGTTTCTTAGCTGATCCTTGTAAGGCTCGTGCACAGGATTACACTCACTTTCCATCTGTAAGAGACTGTTGTGGATTGTGTTTGTGTCAACATTGTTGCCCTACCATTTAGGACTTCTTGACCTAGGCATCCCATCTATCAGCTCAAGGTGTCTTATCTCTATGCAATTTACACCTTGGCATCCCGTCTCTGGGAGGACTGGGATATCTCAATACAATTTACGACTTCTTGGCATTGACATCCTGTCTCTGGGAAGACTGAGATATTTTATCTCCATACAATTTACAACTTCTTGGCCTTGGCATCCTGCTTCTGGGAGGACTGTGGTATCAGCTCCAGATGTTTTATCTCAATCAGCGCGAGACCCAAACAATGGTCAGCAGCGTCTACGGAGCGGTGTTTGCAATCAAGTTGGATGAAGGGGAGCACCAGAGCACGCAGAAAGTGGGCGGACTCTTCAAGAACTGGAACATAAAAGAACCGCGTATTCCCCCACGAGTGTGCAGCTTCTTCCGGGGCACACGGCTTCTTTCCCCGAACATCACCTGCACCGAAGCAGAGCCAACGACACTTAGCTGCACTGGTGGTGGTGGTAACTATAATCTTGCTCCATCTCTCCCGATTGCTTGCTTTTCTTTCTTTTTCCTTCTTCTTCTCTCTATCCTATCGTGGCTATGTGAATAAAGCTTACAAGGTTGTATAGCATTTCACCTCGTTTGCGTCTTAATGTCGCTCTTGGGATCGTATCGAAACCTCTCCCGACACCGGATCGGAACACCATCACTAGTTTCCAACCAGTGCCTGTGGTGCGCTGTTCACTGTCAGACCACCAGGTTTGGTTCATAAGAATTAATAAATGGAACAAAACAGAATCATTCATCTCTTCTAATCTGGTTTTAAAATATTGGGTCTTTAAATTTCCTCATATTAGTTCTGCTTTGAATAATGTCCTAATACAAAAGATCACACTATGTCACAAAAATAACCAGCTAATTCATCATTTTTTTCCCTGTAGAGTTCAAATGATTTTATCAGATATGTCAATAATGTGGAAGCAATAACACTAAAAACTATCATTCTGCTTCTCATTTTCTGTGTTTAGGATATCAGTTCAGATCTATACAGAGAGAATACTGCAAACACACACACATTAGCTGGAAACAGCTCCAATCATCTGATGCAAAATTATTCTCGGGGGGTGAATTACCAATTCTACATCTTCTTTCCTATCAGCACCAGTAACACGTTCTCCTTTCTCTACATATCTTTGCTTACATGAAGTGACAATGATGGAATGCTCTTTTTATTCATTTTCTGATCTGATTGGTCTCACTGATCTGACAGGATTTGTGCCACCTTAGCCCTATGCAATGTACAGCCTTCTGCTTAATTAGAATGAAATATTCATGGTTCTATTCATTCCCTAGAAGAAAGAAGGGCAAGAAGGATCTATAATACTCTATAACATTATTGCAGTCCCTTTGGATCCGATAAATTTATGCACATTAGTGTCTAAACAAAACAAGAAAGGTTTACAAGCTATAATATTAGTGAAAAAAAAAAGAAAGATGGGTTTCTCATTTGCAGCAGAACTCTGTTGTAAAACCCTGGCAATGTATAAGGACATAAATGCTATGAATATTGCTTGTTGCATATCAAATGCTACAAGGCATTTGATTTCAGATCTCCTAAGGTAAATGTTTTGGCAACTGTGTAGTTAGAGGTTAATTGTTAAGTCTGCTTGCACAAACATTAAACAAGAGAAATAAAAGAAGCTTCAGCTGGCACAACAACAACTGCAAAACCGACAGGATTTACAAATCGTTGAAGCAAGAGCCTGCTCAAGTTCAGCATTAGTGCTAATACCAAGGTAAGAAAGATTTCACCATCTTCTAATGAGAAAAAGTGTCAATACAGAATTTTAGAAGATCATAAAGAATGTTCACCAAACTTTGAGTTAACATGAAATGAGTTTAGCTAGGCAAGAAACTCAGGTGCTAAAGCAATCGCTATGCAGTTAAATTTCTTAAAGATAATACAGACCTGAATCTGAAATAAAAGTGCTTTAAAAGCCCTAGACACTTGCTTTTACTCCTTTAAAACAACTTCATAACCTATGCTAGATGTGAACTATTTGATGGAAAGACACTTAAGGGATATGAATAAATATGCCAAACAAATTTAATCATTTTTCTAGGTTTATATTTATACAAGCCAAAGTGCACTTGGTGTAAGGCAACGTACTCTATAGAAGCAGGCAGTAAACAAAGATATTTCCATCATGGGATTAAACATCTAAGAGTGTGACTGTGGAAATGACACCTTCCCACAGCAAATGCCCTGTAAAATTCCTCATAAAGCTAATTTAAATGTTTGGTAGCTAGCAATAGCTGTTCACGCAAACGTGAACAACCAGAGACACCCTGATCCTCGGGTCACAATTCTTAGGTCCTTCGCAATTATATCAGAGTTGCAAAGTAATCAGCTGTCAAAATTGCCGGATTTGAATGCCCGCTCCCATTCAATATCAAAAAAAAAAAAAAAAAAGAAAAAAGCATTAACCTAGTAAAGCTGGGATGATAAATATGGCTTTGACACTTTTACACTATGGTCACACAGTAGAGGGTATTTGGAAATGCCTTTTCAAAAATCTTTTCCTCATCATCTCATCCACTTGCTTGTGGGCGTATGAAGGAGCAGGGTCTCAATGCAGTGAGCCAGACGACATTTAGTAAGGCATCAGCATGCATACTTATAGTAGATTTTCCGGATACAGTACCTTATTTGTCTACAAGCGTGAGAAGCACAACCAATGGCCTAAAGGATTACATCAACTTCTAGAAGCAGTCGTACAGTTACTCTTTTGTTCTTCGCTTGCTGACAAAGCTTGCTGATAGAGCCCCTGGCACTGTCGTCCTTGAAGTTGGCTACGCTTCCAACAAGACAACCCATACTATTGTTCTCCAAGCAGGCCTCCACGCTTGCTCCTTATTTCTCTCAACTGTAGCAGATGGCATAATCCAGCCCTGAAAGAACACGTCCTCAAAAGTACTAGTCTGGGTATCACAGATGCCCTCATCGCTTAGCGATATTCCGGAACGATAGTTCTGGAACAAGAAATCTTCATGCACATCTTCATGTGCCTTTGGGAGGTCTAAAGAGTATTTCACCCTTTGCAGGCCTCATGGTTCCCTCTCTGAGGAATCCTGTCAAGGCCTGGGCTTGGCCTGAGGTGGCTGCATCCGTAGCAGGCCAGGACTCAAAATCCGCACGCGCCGCGGGCCGTGCGAGGGGCGAGCCGAGGGGACCCTGGGTGCGCGCACAGCCCCAGCGCCGCTAACGTTCCCTTGCGCACAAATGTAGGGCCCGGGCCTGTCGTCTTTTCTTCCCCGAAGCAGAATCCTTGAAATAAACTTCCCTGGCAGCTACCTTCATGGCCCTGCAGTTTCATAACACAAGTCATTGTTGCCTTGAGAAGCTAAGGAGAGCTTGGAGCACGATGGCTTATTATGCCAATACATAACAATCTTGAAGCATAAATAAAACTATATAGAGCTTCATATAGTTTTGTATCTATACTTATACTACGTACATAGTATAACTATAACATGCTATAGCATCATGGTTAGCTTTAAGCATCTGTAATTATTAGGGACAAACTGGCATGCTGGAAAGCACCGTGCCTGACAATCAAAACCCAGTGAGTACCGTCACTTCCACCTCATTTCGATTATTTGCAAGGCTTACATCCCACCTCCACATGACAGATTTTTTCTTACTCTTCCTGGCCCTGTAATAACAATAGCACTCTCGATAAACTACTTAGAGCATTATTCAATTTCAAGTAGCTACATTTGTTTTCATGTATGCAGCAAAATTATGACAATATGAAATAGATTATTGCAATTGCTTCCTCAGGCTAGGGCTACAGGTAATTTGCTTTTTCATGACTAATAACTCCCATTCTCCTCTTCCTTCAGCCAATCCCATGTTCGGACTCTTTGAGTGGATGATGTAGATTTTATTGCCACAAGAGAAAATAGGAAAATGACTGAGCCCTAAAAAGACCTTATCGTTATGTATATATGTATTATGATGAAGATAAGAGATAGAGATTAGTAAAACTACTATAATCTTTGTGAAGAACATCTTTCATAAATACAGGGGAAAACAACAACAAAAAAGTTTTATTACTCATTTTAAAACATGCTGAAGTGAAAGTATTATTGCAAAACTGACATTACTTAAATGAGATATGAACATATTAATGTATAAAAATTTTAACTGAAAAATGCTCGCAAATCTTTTTTTTTTTTTTTTTTTTAATTAATAGAGGTTGGTGAATTCTCGCTGGGAGTAGCCAAAACTGCCAAGCATATGCAAAATCAGGAGGTAAAGAGATGATCAGGACAAATCTGTGGTTTTGAGAAGTAGCAGTATGAGGAAAGAGGAGAGGAGCAGCTTTCCATAACTATTATCCATATTACCTCCTAAAATGACTTGGGATTTGGTCCTGTTTTAGGCAAACTGGGAAATTCCTGCTGTTCATGGTCACTTTGCTGCTCCTGCTGCACTGGTGTCACCAGCCGTCCCCTCCCCGGTGAACGCCAGTGGCATCGGCCGACTTCCACGTGCTGCGTCTATCTTTATCTCATACTTACGGGTGAAATTAATTTGTTTAACAAACTAGAAAAAGAAGTTCAGTCCCTATAGCACAATGAGCAGCTGGCACCGTGCTGCATTTTTCATGAGGTGTCCAAATGTGACGTGACCAGCACTTTGAACAACTGCAGCGTGAGCCTATTTTAAACTATTGTAACACTTCAATGTTCTGCAAATGATTTCATTTAAACAAGGGCCCAACACAACAATATGCCCAAGACTTAAAATATAAGGCTTATAAGAGATTTCAAATGTACAAATCTAATACAAAGTATCATAGATGATACTTAGAGGGAAAACTACTACAACATTTAACCAACCTCGTGGTAAAGCATAAATAGGCAAAATAACTAAATATATTAATCATACTCTTGGAGAAATCACGCTCAGTGTAGCAAGACCAGCAGCATGAGCCAGCTTATGATGAATTACTTTTTCAGAAACTTTTTATTAAAAATAGGTTATTGCAGAAAATTAGTAAGAATGAGTAATATATTTTCCCTTCAAGATATGTAGGCCTCTTTCTCTACGTAGGTCACATTCACTTGAAAGGCAATTTCCTTTAATCAGCTATCAGGAGAGAGTCTCCCTGAGGAAGAAGGAATTTCACATGGTTTGACTACCTCTGACTCTTTTGGTTATAAGAAAATCTTCCCAAACCAGGGCCCTGATTTGGGTCAGAGCTGCTGCAGGTGCCGCTGTGCTCAAGCGCACACAGAACCAGCTCCTCATTTAACTGGAGGAAAATTCCTGCTGCCAGGAACGTGCCCAAACTGTACTGCCCCTCAAAGCTGCTGACAGCCTGTACAAGGGGCACAGCCTCCAGACCAGAATCCACCCTAGGGATGCCATATCCCAGGTCTGCAGGGCCACAACAGTGCTTTAAATTTGCTTTCACAGACACCATGTTGCATTAAATGCCCCCAGCTGGAGCTCTAGTGTTTGCAGAGCAGCACCCTTTGCAATACAGCCTCCCTCCTGCATGGATTCCTTGTACCCGGCGGTGAATCCTTCAGTTCCTGCTGCCATAGAAAAGGCAGAGGCCTCCTGCTCATGCCGCCTTCTGGGGATCAGGCAGAAATCCAGAGCTCGTTTTCTGTATAGGTATTTTAGTCTCATCCCTGCAGGAATGCATGGGAATCATAGAATTATAAAGGTTGGAAGGGACCTGTAGAGATCATCCAGTGCAACTCCCTGCACACGCAGGGTCACCTAGAAATGGAATGGCATTTTAAATCCTGTGCCCCAAGGAGGGCTCCTCAGTTATGCATCTTGCACTGTATTTCTGCTCTCTCTCTCTCATCCAGGCTTCCCTACAGTAATAAGGCTAAATGAATGCACCATGAGAATGACTGAAAGCACTGCACATTACCACCCCCTTCCTGAACCCTGCTGTAAAAATTTTTCATGTACCAAACTGTTGCACTTCACATACCTCTATTTCAAGCCTAAGGCTTACAGAATTGTAGACTAGTTTAGTCTGCCCAATAAATCCAATGTAATATTTACAGCAACCTATACAAAACCCTAAAGCTGTATTTGCTTAGAGCCCCTCACGGTTCTTTCTCTGCTCTCTGTTTCCTTGCTGTCTGCTTCTGGCAAGATGGTCTCAGGCAGGAAGACAGACAATATGTTAACGCCTTTTTTTTTTTTTTTTTTTTTTTTTTTTTTGTCAAGGTTTTAAAGTACTCGCTGTGTCAGTTTACACAGTGTGGATACAACTTAGAATAAAAATAATCAAGCTTTGATTTCAGTTTCATAGGAAACTTTGTGTGGTTTTATAGAAGGGCTGAAACAGAAAAGAAGCCTTGCAGGTACCGATTCAAAAATTATTTTTAATACATATAAAATGTAAATATATATTGAAGTTGTAAAAGTTTTAAATTGAGTCTCTATCTCCTAGGATATCTGAACCTCTTTTCATTGAAGGACTCTTCTAAAGTCTTAAAACAGGTATTTCCAGTCAGTTGATTGTGATCATCACAGAACTTGTTTTTTCTGAGAAGCTATGATTTGTTTAGTCAGTATTTATTGCAGGCTGATAAAAAGTCAATAAAATGCTGGAGCTTCCGAGACCAAGACTGCAACCTCTGAAGAGGATTTTCAACACACAGAGTGTCTGATCTAAAGCAGTACCCGTGTTCTTTAATAGGATGCATATATACATCGAGCTTTCATGAAACCACAGATCTCCGAGTGAATTTCATTCTCTATGTTCCAGTGAGACTGATTTATATCTAGAATGGCCTGGGTGTAATTTGTATTTCATGAAAAATATTTCTCTTACATAGAAGGTGAACCATTAGGCATTATTATTTCTGATGCATATAATTATACTAAATACGATATTAACGGATATGAAGGTAGCGCATGCTCTTTGTAACAGCAGCTTCATTTCAGCAACACTGATTACTAACCTTTTATTTGCACCTGTTCACATCTGGTAGATAAGCAACAGAAATCACAGATGCTGAAAACTATTACATTAAACTCCGATTCCTTTCATGATTTTTATGATGAAATACGTATACATTGCACAGTTTATGTGAAATGGATACTGTGTCTTTGTCCTCTTAATATTAAAATGAACGCATAAGAACTAGGGTGCTCTACCAGCACCCTAGAAAATGACAGATCAGTGAGACCACCATGAATGCTGCATATTCATGGTGGTGCTAGCTACCTGAAGGGAGAATGTCATCCTGCTCTATTCCCCTCCATGATAATCAGCTGGCTTATTAGCCTTTAGTAATTGCCAAATATCAAGTTGTTACTTGTATTTACAGTAAAACCGTATCTGATGTATCCATGACTATGAACATCAACTATTTGGAAGACTTGCTGTCAGTTCTCAAACAGAGATAATATTGATCTTCTCTGTGTCTACAGAATGAATTCACAGCATATGGAAGACGTCCACACTTTCAGAAACTCATGGGTGCACCTGCTGAATCTGTGTATGTCCCTGGCACAACAGACTTGCACAAATATATCACCTCTGGGCTTAATTACTGCACCATAACGTGCCAGGGCTTCAGCCCTGGGGAAGCTACAGCCAGGAGAAATCTCAACAGCCCATCTGCCACTACCAACGCATTAATTCTGCATTCCCATTTGTGCCAGATATCCACAGGGATCTGTCTTTCTCCAAGACTGACACGACACTTCAGCCAGTCCCTTTCCACCCCGACACAGACCTCCCTGCTACAGTCAACCTGTGCTGCATCTGGTCCCATGTCTGAATTTCCACTCCATGCACACAGACATTCCTTACATAAGGATTTGTATTAAAATCATGGGTTTGTACACTGAAGTACAAGATTTAGATGCATGATATAGCACTAATAAGCACGCATGAATAAAAAAACTTCATTTTGTAGCTGGTATACGTCAGGCCGTTGCATGCACCTTCTGCTGCTAAAAATTAGCCACCAGAATAACCTAGTAAAAACATGAATTAATGAAGTTCATGTATCAGGCTGAGCGCGTGGTCCCCACAGTTCCTGCCTGGACAAAATGCCCAGGTGCAGAGCGCAGAGTGCTGCCACTTGCTGCCATAACATTCTTTGAGACTCCAGCAAGTTTTTCTGAAAGATACAGGCTACTTTTCTACTTCTAGGGGCCAAACTAGCCCAACACAACCACATATGGCATGTGCCAAATTCAGCGCAAGCTCTCAAGGACTAGAAGTCACAGCCAGCCCCCAGCACACGCTGTAGACCCAAGTGCTCACACAGTTCCCTGGAGAAAATTTTGCTGGATATCTAGTCCTCCTTCCTGGCAACGCCTCACCGTCACACCCCTACTCCTCTCCCAGGCTGGTGTGTCTCTTTGGCCTTTGAGAAAAACACTCTTTGCCATGACCTTTTTAAGAGCCATAAACCATCTCCTTGCTCAGACCATCAAAATACAAGAAAATCCCACCTATAAATTCCCACTTTTAAAAGCAAGGCACATTTCCCATTGGATAATTTTTAGTTTTTCTTCTTCTCCTCACACATTAAGTTTCACTGCTGCAATCTATTAAATTGCAAGAAATAGGACAGTGTGATGTTGCACCACTTCTTCAGGTCTGCAGGAATTGATTCCAACTCTTGATATATGAAGTAGTTGATTCTGCAACATCTGGTTGCATCAGCAGATATTGTTTTTCAATGGGCAACTTTCAGACAAGAACCCGTAAAAAAACATTTATAAAATATAGATGCTCTTGGATGTGGATGCATTGAAGGAAGCTTAACAGTGATTTGGATGGGTTAAGTGGTGTTTGGGAACCTCCAAGATGATTTGTCATCAGTGAAAAATGGTCTATTTTGTAAAACTTATATCCTATTACAGAAGTATTAAATGAAGAGTGGAGCTGAGGAAATTGTCTTCCCTATAGTTCTGCTTTTTTTTTTTTTTTTAATGTTTTGTCATTATAAGCAACACAACTTCAGATGGTGAAATAGCTTTTGTACTTTTTATAAAAGGTTGATAATGACTTTCATGTTTACTTTTAAAAGCAGTGTGAGTGGGTAAATAAGATTGAGAAAACAGGATTCAAATGGGTGGATGGCAAGGCATAGTTAAAAAAAAATTAAAGCTAAAGATTATTCTTTTAAGTCAAGATGAATGCATACATTTGTATTCTCTTCTGCACAATTGACTGAACTTCACTTTCAAAATGTCAAGGATAAATATCCTTCAAACGGTTCCATTAAAAGGATGATAACCATAGTAACTGTGTGTAGTTGGCTTTGCTTTCCCCCCCACCCTTTCAGCATATAGTATTGGCAGCAATGCTGCTGCTGAGAGCTCGAGAGAGCAATCTCCACCCGCTTCCAGATGAGGATGTGGGTGTCCATAGCCTCCATATGTTGTCCTCATAGGTGAGGTTATGAAACTAGCTTTTGTTTGGTAATTTAAAGATCCATATGCAGAAACAAAATCTGACCAAGACATTAGGAACATACACTACTATCTGCTGCACTGATCAGTGTACAGGACACTACCTAACTGCCCTATTTACCACTTTTTTCTCCTCCATGAATTTATTTGCATCTTTATAACAGAATCGGAAGAGGAGAAGGGCTGAGGGGTTGAGGGCAGGGAACCAGGGGTGCGCAGGGGCCACATCACAGCACCACCCATCACAGGACCAGGCCACCATCCCACACATGACTCATGGCCTGCACCCAAGCTAACTTTGACCTTGGCTTTGAGATTGGTGCTGCCTCCTGAAGCAGGAGGAACACGGCGACTCCAGCCCCAAGTACGCTGTCCCCTTAGCAGTGCATTTCCAATGATAATTAAAAGTTGAAGGTCTATACAGGGTCCTATCACATCAAAAGATGCGTATTGTGAAAATATAGCTTTATAGCACCTACATTTCTGTCACGAAAATATCAAAAGTTCATGGTGTTTCAGAGCAAGCAGATGAATTAGCACTGTCCTCTGGCTCCTTTCCTTGGCAGTGGGAAGGGAGGAGCCAATGGTGCTGCTATAGGTGAACTGGCTCCAAGAGTATGTGCCTCTCATCGCTGTGCATCTCTGTGCTGGTTTTGCTGGAACGATGACTCAGGTACATTTTTTTTCTCTCTTGCTAGCAAAACATTACAGCAGAGACCTGACCTGAATACCTACCCACTGTCTGTGATGAAATTAAGCTCTGAGCAGGTAGATTATTTCCTCTAGTAGAAGAAATATGCCTGCATCCACAAGCTGTACAGCTCGCAGAGGAAGAATGTTTTCTTCTTGCTTTCCTAAGACAACATATAGGTCAAACATGATCTATTCTAATTCATTTAAAATAAAAATTTCATGTGCAGGAATTAATATGCAAAAACTGGAGCACGAAATGCACAACAGATTCTTTCAGGTGCATATAATTCCTTGGAATATTGGTAATATTTGCCACTGAAGGTCTTACCTAATGGAGGTTCACTTGATGTCTCTAATCTTTGATTCATGTGATATTGACTGAATATTAGGCAAAATCTTATGAAGTCTATTTTAAAAAGAAACTTGGTAATTTTTCTTTTTGTACATAATTCCTCAAATACTGCAAATTCCTCAGAAACTACTGATGTATCTGAGAGTGATTTCTACAGCTGTCCTTCCACGTCACTACTATTTCAGTACAACGTACTTAGCATTTTCCAGTAGCTTCATCCACCGTTGATAATTAGGTGTTACCGTGGCTTTGCATTTTGGATGGGGCATGGCTTTTAGTTCAAGACATCTCTGCCCTTGAAAGAGAATTAGCCATGCACAAAACAATGAGAAAATGTGTTAACTTTAACATCTTTCAACATGGAAAAAAAAAGTGTTTTGTAAACAACAGCTTTTTTTACTTGTGTTTGGCATCAAATTTTCTCATGTCCTATATTCACTGTGAGCCTATTCAAAGTGCATATGCGATAGGAAATATGGTAATACATGTTTTTGGTAATAGGCTTTGGTAGTATGTGTTCCTGTTTCACTCACTTGCCTCATATCCATCACAGGGAAAAACAAACTAAAGAGGAAACTCACCTTAGACAAAGAAAAATCTTTTTCCTGATCCTCTAGCAACATGTGTCTTACACATTTGTCTACATATTCAATTCTATGGCTTCAAACTGGGATGTTTTACGCAGGTTATGATTTCAGTGGGGGATTAAGATGGTCAGAGAAATTCACAGGCAGCTTTGGCACCATCAAAAGGGAAAAAAGGCAGTATTATAACCTGAACGATTTTCCTGATTCATGTGACATATTAGCCTTCAAGGTCCAACAGTGCTTGCTGAGTTGTATCTTCAGCTTGCAATGCAAACTCCCCCAGCCTACAAGTTTTTGGAGACGTGGTACAGTTAAATCAACAAGTTTGTTAATACTATAGAACCAGTTTGTTTACTACCACATTCTCCATTTGATCACAAACAGCGGCCTTATGGATCATTTACTCCCTTTAAACATTAATCTTGTGGTTAATAATGCACTTCTCTCTTACTCTTGCTCATAAAATAACGAGGAAAAAGTGACCTAACATCTACATTCTTTAACAGTGTTACACAAAGAGGTTTTCATTATTCTGAAGATAGGAGAATATTTTGCAGAGCAGGTTCACAAAATCTTATCCAGTGAGAAGACTGATGTAGGTTTATGTTTTACGTCACCCAAACCAAAGATGTTTTGACTTACAAAATGGAAGTGGTTTCCTTGCAGAAACATGACTTGAGAAAGATTTACAGCTTTGTCTAATCATTTACCTGATGTTTTCAGAGAACACAAGCTCTAAACTTTCCCATAACTTCCTGCAATGAATTTATGATCACCTTAGGGACTCTGAGTATAGCGATTTTAGTATATCACCGGTTCACTTATTCCAGTGCGTACCAGTAATTGCTCTCACTTCCATATATGCACCTTCTACCCAGTTTGAATGCAACTTTGCCATGCGACCAGCTGTTCTTTTTACACTGCTCTCACTTCTATGGAGAAATTTCAACTACCATCAAGCTTAATTGCCACAGAGGTGAGAGGTGCTGTATCACAGCCGCAGGACAGCATGTAATTCCCTGCTGATCACATTGCAAATCGGTGAACACTGTTCACAGCATTTTCTGAGAAAAGAGACTAGTTTGCTGTTGTTTTTGAGTCATGATTACACTCCGTGAGTGCTTTGCAGCAGGCACGTGCAGACGCGCCATAGCACCAGTTCCTGAGATTTTAGGATGACTGGCATACAACAGCAAAAATCCTGGTCTAGTGTAATGCTTTATCTAAGTT
This sequence comes from Nothocercus julius, assembly GCA_013398735.1. Classification (NCBI taxonomy): domain Eukaryota; kingdom Metazoa; phylum Chordata; class Aves; order Tinamiformes; family Tinamidae; genus Nothocercus; species Nothocercus julius. The sequence continues at coordinate 334,575 of VZSV01000176.1, read as the reverse complement.
CCCATTAGCATCTCTGTTCATGCAAACATTCCCTCTGTAAACAGATCAAGTTTATTCCACCTTCCACGTATGACTCAGATGGGCAACGGGGAGCCTAACTCACAGAGAAAGCTATCACCAAATGCACCACCTACTTCTTGTATTGCTGCGTAGGTGAATCAGATTAGCTCCTCTACAGCTCTATGCAGAAACCAAATGAGGGAAATTGTGAAGCATTTTGACAGGAGGAAGAGGACCCCATTAACAACAGGGCATTAAGTGGAGTCAGACTTGCCGATTCCTCCCTCGACTGCCGGGGACATCAGCATGCTCAGATGGGTGAGCTGCCGATATCTGACATGCATTTATCTTTTTAGTGCGAGTATGAAATAAGTCTGCAATTTTATCTGAATTAACCTAATAGGACTGCACAGAAAGGCAGTTCTCTGCTTTTCATACTTACTACAAAAGCAGAGATAAAAGTGCATCAAAGTGCACAAAGCAGCAGCCTCCTTGTACACAAGTGTCCAGCCCAACCCAGCCAACAACTGCACCTTTCTCAAATATACATCTCACATTTCGGTTGCAGTTAATATGCATGGTGTATAAAGTTCTTTGAAATTGTCTCTGATCCATTAGTTGCTCTAGAAGCTGCTGACGGTACCTCAGTAAATTCCCATGCTCCACTGAATTGATGACTTCGGTGATAAAAATGAGAACAGGAAGAAAAGGAGAAGGCCAAGGAGAACTGGGGTGAATGAGTATCAGCCCAGAGTTTTAACTAGATGAAAGCCGGGTCCATCTTGCTGCAGACTTCAACAAGACTTTACCATGTACTAACTTCATTCCCATGCTCAGAGAGCTTCTGAGTATAGATTTAAAAAGCAAAAACAAAACAAAAGCTCAGATTCCAAAGCATGAAATTGTTTTAAAATACATTAGTCAATCTAGATGCTGGAGTAATCCAAATGCACTGAACTCCCAGATCCAGCTCACCTGTTAAACTCTATTAAAAAACATTTTTTCTCTTTGGTTCATTTTGTTTTTCTCAAGCCATTCTTTCCGACACACTTATGTTTATTTTGCTTTCAAAAACAAATTTGTTTCCCTTCTACTAAAACCCTCACCTATCACTCTATTGTCTTTTTTTCTGTGATTACTGGTTTACAGAGCAAGATTACCTCCTGACTTCATCTTTGGCTAGTTCTGACTCTACTCCATCACAGAAATGTTTCTTTCCAAGAATAATCACAAACTCCAGTTACCCAGTTCTATATAGTCACTTTTGCTACCTTTATTCTTCCCCAGTATTTTGGCATCACCTTTCCCTCCTGGCCTAAGGCTCTCTGCTTCCCTCATCCTCGGGCTGATAGGGCTCTAGTAAACAGGCGCACAGTTCCTAAACACAGAGAGTTAAGTCCCTTGCCCAAGACATCTGTATTTTCTGACCTATATTTTCTCCAGATCCCTTTGTCCCTTAATTCATTGCTCCTGTAACGGCTCTTCCCTCTTCTAGTATCAACATTTCAGCTTCCCCTCAACAATGCTGTTTTTAGCAGTTTTTCAAATGCTGATAACGATTTTACATGGTAATCACTTTGCACTGTGTTTTGTTTACCGCATTAGTTCCCCTAAATGTGCATACATTTAATTTCAGGTAAATGTAATTTAAACGTATGATGCCTTTGGAGACCCCAAACCACATATATATGAACAGGTTTGTGTTGTGGGGACCTTCCAGAAGAGTGCACCAGCTGTGCAGCACTGCTAGCCTCATACAAGATAGAGACATAAAATACACCATCATATCTGCATAAAGGCAGATGTACTTCAGTTGTGCTGCTCACCTCCTTTCACCTTGCATTTGCTCAGAAATAAAATCTGGTAAGAGCAATGCCACATGACATTGCTAGGTGAAAACCACTGATCTTACACCAGCAGGATACAGTCCCCACACCAAGCACGGTTTCTTTGGGAGGTGGAACACTGAACTGACTCCTTCCTACAGGCTGCACCCCTGGGGCTGCAATTATTTACATGAAATTGTAGCACTTGCTACTGCAAACAGCTTTGCAAATAAATAGGATAAGGTAATGGCCCCAAAGAGCAAGGATTAGCACAGCACTGAAAAATATGCTTACAGAGCAGCTGCAAAGTTGGGAAAGCTGTAAATTATTAAATGTATTCAGATAAACATTTGGGGAAAAGGAAAACTGATTATCCACCAGAAGGTGAAAGATTGATAGCACAGGCATCAGGCATTGCAGGTCTGGAGCCCCAGTTCACTAGAAGAGTCTACCCGTAGCGACCGGTGCACAAGAGCCCTCATCAAGGAGCTTCTCCTGAAAGCCCAGGATGTCCTGAGGACACACAAAATTGCCACTTTTAGTCTGTCTTCCATTTTTCATTAACCCAAGTCCTGTGGGCAAGTAAAAAAAGCACAGGTAGGAGAGGGATGACCAAACAGTGCAGGGCAGTTTTCATTACTTCGTCCTACTGGATTGAATAATGCTAAAATATCCCTTCTTAAAGACAAAAGAGAACGAAGAGCTAAAAGAGAGGAGTTGACATCCTAAGCAACGCCAAGCTCTGCCTGCACAGCAGTGTCGGCCGCCGACGGGCCAAGACAGGCCTTTGCGGCAAGCAGGGAAGCTGCATTTGCACCACAGGCTCCCAAATCGGCCCTAAGTAACTTCGGAAAAGTACAGAGCCAGATGGGTAAAACAAACAGGCACTGCAAGTGCTACTTCAGATTTGGATGTACTGCCACCCGGGTAGCCGCCGGCAGCCCGCTTTGCTCATGGCCCTCCCGCGCCCGTCTCCGCGGCAGCCGGGATAGCGACCCAGGCCACAGGAGCGGCAACGCCGAGGCAGGCGCAAGCACAAGCGCGCAGGCCCCGCCGGGCTTCCCGCCGCGGGCACGGAGGCGGACGAGGCCCAGCGTGAGCGCTAAGCCCTCCGGGGTGCGCTCGTACGCCGCTCTGCTCGCGCCTCCGTTCCAAACGCCGGCCCGCGCCCTAAGGCCTCGTCGCACGAGCCCCACGCGGCCCTGCCGCTCCTCTGCGCTTACAGCACTGAAGATGGGCACTCACTGAAAAATCTTAGCCACAAAAATATCAAAATGCCTTTTCTTGATTAACAACATCAATATATCAAAGCCTTTATTACTATTTTGCTAGTTATTCGGTCTCTCTCCTAGTGACTTAAAAATGGCACGAACTCTTCCTTTCTACTCCTCTTTTCCATTTTCATGTGGAGAGCATGTTTTTTCAGTATAAATCTTGGACTTTCCTTGAGCTTTTGTTACCTTATTTATATTTCCCACAAACCTGTTTCGAATTCTCCACAGTTTTAGGAGTCGCTTGGATGGGGGCGTCTGAATTCATCCCATTCTCACCTGCCCCCGAAATGGCCGGTGAGCACATGGCGGCCGCGGGGCCGCGCGGTTGCTCCCACAGACCCCGTGCAGCGCAGCGCTCCTCCTGGGCACCGCCACCCGTCAGGCACGAAGACGTGACCTGCAAGCAGCTTCCCCCCTCCTACCAGGAGGGCTGCGGCCAATCGCTGGTCTCTCCATTTAAATTCTTCACGTTTGCCACAGCAGTTCCGTCCTATTCCGCATTCCTTTCAAGTTCCTAGCCACAGCTAAATGAAAAAACAACTATCCTAAGCCTTGACTTTGCCTTGTGTTTTCTATTGCTAATTATTTGGCTTCACAGTCCTGGATATTTCAGGTTGTCTGGGCCAGTATACTGTAGGACACCCATGTTTTGAAAACATTGGTTCTTTTGCTTTCTGACTTATTAGTAGGAAGAGAAAGTTAACAGTTATATATAAAATTACATAGTCAAAAGGGAAAGTTACAAAACCTTTTGTTCTCTCAAGGAAAGCGTACAAATGGTTTGGTCACTGTTCACCCCGGTTGACTCAACAGGGGTGGACTTACACAAGAAGCCTTTTTTGGGTCTCTCGGTGCAGCTCTTGTTGAACAGCACCATTGGCCACATCCGTCCTCTGAACACGAGGTGTGAAGCCCGTGTCCCCACTGTGGCCTTCAGACCCCGGAGAGCACAGAGCAAGCCCATCACCCTGCTGCCCCAGGGACACCTCTGGGGTCTACCAAGGGTGTTAACTCTGCAAAGTCCCAGAAAATGCAAACACCACCTCCGCAGCAAACTGTAACTTGGCACCTTACGGAGCGCCAAGGACTAGAGTTGTTCGCTGCACTCTTGAACAGGGACACCGCTGTGTTAAAATCCATTTTTATCTACCACAGTAACTCTTCTGTCTCCAGTACCAGCCATGGGATCAACTCACCATTTGGTTTACCTAGTTGGCCTTATTTGCCTTATTCTCCACTACATATAAACTGTCCATGTTGGTTACCAAGGAGATCTTACCCCAGGGATTATCCCATGCACTGACTCACTTGCTCCCCAGCACTTCGGTCACCAGGTCTCAGCTGCCGGTGTCACTGGCCAAAGGACCCAGCCATCATCAGCATCTCCTCCACACCCCTCCCTCCCTCATCTTCAGGATCTTCCCCCGCTTCCAGGATTTTTCCCTCTGCAAAGATCTTTACCCTCTCCTTTCTCCAAGCCCCTGGCAGTCCCCTCAAAGTAGTCTGTATGCAGCAGCACAACGTGCCATGACCATCATCCCCGCTGGCAGGGCAGTCTCACATTGCTCACTGGAGGGTCCAGGATGTGCCACCTTCTGGTTACTGCAGCATTACCCAAATTCACACCCAGGTCCCATCAGGTGCAGCGAGCAGGCATCAGGCTTCAGTCTGGGCCTTCATAAATGCATTTCCAGACACGCACCCACGGTTATCTGCTTCCCATTAGCATTCACAATTTAAGCTACTTTTGCCTATGACAGTCCTCGAGGTCCTAACTCAGCACCTTCTCTTCAGCCTTTTAGCAGACGAGCTCTATTCAGTCAAGCAGTGCAGTTCAAATTGCTCAGATTTGTTAGATGGGAAAAACTTGGCTGCTAGTTCACAAAGTGCAGATGACACTTCTTAAAGCCACCCACTTCCCCCACTGATCTCTGCAATTTCCATTCCAGGTCTGTCTTCTGGCCTCACTCTGGCACTGCCAGACTGTTTCAAGCCCTTGGAAGCCTTTTATGGCTATTAATAGCTATGTTTAGAAAGAACAAAGCAAAATGACAAAATTGTTACCTGGATTTTTCCTCATCAGTTGTTTTCCTGCTTATTTCTCAAAGGGTAGGAAGTGCCAACCAACCAACAAACATCTATCTTCAAAAAATTCTAGTGCATGGTTCTAGTTTATACTGATTTCATGTACTGGAGATTATTAGCTGTTAATTTCTATTAAATATCTATTTATTGCACCAAATCTCTTTAGACCCACATCCTGTCCTGCCAGTGCAGCACCCAGAGCAAGAAGTTGGTCTATTCTATCTCCACATAAGCCTAGAAAGCATCAGCCGCAGAACTAGCTGCCTGCCAGCCCTTCCTACGAAGCACCTGGCCATATTCCCCTTTCTCTCTGCTCCCACCAGCACTCAGCAATGTCTGATGAACTTAGCTTTCTGTAGAGCAGATGGGGAGAAGATGAAAGATCCTTTTCTTCTGAAAATTACTGAAAAATTCTGGGCATTTAGCCCATTTCTTTTTCAGCTCATTTTCATAAGCTAGTCTCCTAAACCAAAGAATTGTATTTTGGAAGAAGTTTTTCATTTATTCCCAGCATTATAGTATCTGGGAATCCACTATTACAGTATTCAGCATCATGTCAAACCAAGTTTCTTCCACTACAAAACAAAACAACAGTACGTTGTGATATTCTTGCACAGGGATGACATTGCGTGCAAGCCATTCCCTTCTGAAGGCCAGCTCCACCTTTCCAAGGACTCTCCTGGAACCTTCGTCCCACTGGCCAAGGCATCTCCCCACTTCGGTAACATATTAAAGACACACACAAAAATGACACTGTAATATTTAAGCACTTCTATGATTAATCCTGAATTAGTTCTCATAGACTTGTCATCCTCCCCTCTGCATGCATCAATCACATTCTGACTTGTACTTTGTTTTCTTCATCCTCTTTCACCCCTCTTTACGCACGTTTCTTAATCTCTTTCACATCTCAAAGCTGTTTTCACTAATGCCACTTTTATCTAACTGGGAAAGCAGTGAATTTGCACTGCAGTGAGGAATTCCATCTTGAGCAAACACAAATTAAACCTCTGCTATAAATCATTAAACCTAAGTGCATATTGTGGAAATGCTTTATTGTTATAATGCAAACACTCTACACACCAAACATTTGTCAAAAGAAATTAAATTGGGAGGAAATTTACTTGGCTTGGCTTTTAGGCTATTAGTCTACTGTGGTTAAAGAGAAGGAACTGCCAAATGCTTAGGGTTAAACTGAGATTTTTTTTTAAAAAAATCTACTGAAGTAGCTTAGATGAGACAAGAACACACTTTTTGTTTTAAGAACTCTCTCTTGATGATAAACCTGTAGACGCATAGTAGAGAACCAAGAGAAAAAAACTTAGAAAATGAAAAGCTTTTTAAAGCTTTTAAAGGGAAAACACTTGTTATGTTTGCTGTTGTCTGTGTACAAAGATTTTGACATGCCTACTATCTTCAAACAGCACCAGGCTATATTCCTGTAAATGAGCTTAACTGGCATATCCAGGCAGGTCCTTAGGCCTCCTCTTGCTAGGGGGTAGTTATCACCAATTTCACTCTGTCCATTGCAAAAAAGAAGTCACTCATCCCTAAAGCTGTGGAATGCACTGCAGTTTTACTTTGATAACCACTGGTACAAGGAAGAGAGCTAACAGCAAACCAGCTACGCAACTGCACACCCCAACCCAGTTCCTGCTGATACCTGAGGATGTTCTCAGGATGAGAACAACCTGGTTCCCCTGGGGAAGGCAACAGCTCTGCTCTACATGGGAGGGTCTGTGTGAAACTCTCAGAATCACTTGTGGGAACCCACCAAAGCAGTTTGACAATGAGAAATATTATGAGATGCATGAATAAATAAAACAAACTGGAAAATTGCTGAAGTCCTTTGCCTTGAACTCTACAATATTTAAAACAGTAACTATTACTAAAATGGCAAAGTTGTTAATATAGTGACTTCCACATTTCTTTAGTCCCTGAGATTATGAGACTGTAAGCCTTACTGTAGGCTTGGATAAGCTAATTGAATCCTTCATTCTGAAGCTATAAAGGGATAATAAAGTACTTCAAATACAGTGAAGCACAAAAAGATCAAAATAAAGTGTCATTTAAAAGAAAATCTTAGCTACTAACTGATGAATATCTTCAGTAAAACCTAATAAAAGGTGACCGCAAAGCCTTGTTGGACTTGGAGACTGTATTTCCAATAGCTTTTGATTATCTTGTTAACAAGAAGCTGAAGAAAAATAAAAATTGATGGCTAAAAGAACATGGTGTTGTTGACAATTTAAAAACTGTTGAGTGATGAGAGTCAAACTTTTATAGCAAACAGCTGCCTGCCATAATGCCAAGAAATTAACAGGAGAGTTATCTGAGATTCAGAATGGCCATGGCATCATTTAGTTTTCTTATGAATGAATTGAAGCAAACAGGAAAATTGATGAAATTTGCTAGTGACATTAGATAGGGCAGTTGGGTTTTACACGTGGGTAAGGTTGATCTGAAGTGCATAAACCTGACATTCTACCAATGAAGCGCTAGACTCAGTGCCACAGTGTAGAGAATTCACATTTACAGGGCAAAAAAAAAAATAAAGGCAGGCTGTGAATCTGCGCTGCAGCTTTGCACTGGAGATCCATCAGTTTTGTGTAGCTGATCTCCTAGTTGCCCTGTCTGCTCCCATTTCACTCCAAATACAAATCCTCATCCTTGTATTTACTGACATTGATCTGGGCTACTTTTAGCTAGGGTGAAAGAGTCTGTTTGAGGCAGGTAACACTGCACACTGAGGACAGGTGTGGTAGGGCACAGCCACCTCTGCTCCAAAAACACAGGGCAAGGAAAGGAACTAAAAAACACTTGTCCTTAAGCTACACTGCTCTATTCCTTCCTTAGGAGCTTCACCTGACAGCTACAATCGAAGCTAACACCCATCAACCTCACAACACATGAGGAGCAGCATTTTGATGGAGAATGCAAAAGCAGACACACGCTGAACAAATTAATTTGTCCTTATGTCTTGAACAATGGTTTTCAGGAAGTCTTCATGCACCAGAATAGCAAAAACAGCTAGAAACGTCCAGCAAGTGGAGCATAACACTCTAAATTCAAAGCTGTACTTATAAATGAAAAAACAAAAAGTTCTTATGTAACTTTTGACCTATAAGCAATACTTCAGGTAAGGCTGTATTGGTGAGTGTGTAATGGGAAGTGTCCAGAAGACAAAACTTTGCAAGGAAGAGAGTCCCTGTCCCATCTCAGCATCACAGCATGTTCTTGTCACAGCACTAATGAGAAATTGTACCCCAGAGTCAGATTTTCATTGTGAGGCAGGGACGAAGCTGCTGAGAAGAAGCAAAGAAAGGAAAGATTTGCCCTCATGCCTCCTGCCGTGCCCTTGTCAGGACATCTGGTCAGCACTGAAAATTGCTTGGAATAAGGATACAGCTCTCTACAAAATTAACACTCTGATATTTTCGAAGCTCCTCAAAATCTCTCAGGGTTCAAAACTTGAGGACCCAGGTTTATTTTGTTGTTTACAAAATTAAATCAAATAATGCAAGAAAACACTAAGTCTTAGCTCTTTCACTTGCTGCCAGCAGTACATCCCCTTTAGCAGTCAGCCTTAAAGACAGCGAGAGATATTTCTGTGTACAAGTTCCCATCTAGGATCCCATTAAGATCATGAGACCTTGATTCACACTAAATAGGAGACTTTTGAATATGATATTTTAGATATGGTTCTATTAGCAAGCAAAAAGACCTTCGTATCTGAGAATAATTAGCATAAATAAAACAAAATGCCTGTGAAGCTTTGTTATTATGATTTAAAATGAAGTGACAGATGTGGGCCAAAACAACTGCAAAACTTTTAACTATTAAGCGATTTTGAATGGGACATTAAAATGTACCTTTAAACATTTACTTCAGAAAAGATTTCCAGTGTGAAGAAACCAGAAAAACTTTGTTCCCCAGAGAGGCAAGATGCCTTCTTGTTTTTTTTAATCAATATCTTTGTCTATTCTTACGAGAAAGTGGCTAATTTAACTTGACTGGTTTGAATTTTGAATATCTCCAACACCAAGCACTATGAGTTTTTAACATATATTAACCAGCAAGACACAATCCAGACACAGGAATGTGTTTGACTTAACTTTAAAATAGTTCTGCAGAAATCAACAAGTCTTTTGAAAAGATGCCATTTAGACTACTGCACGGAAGAATTAGTTAAAAGGGAAATGAAGAGCTAGCGTGAACTCAGTCCTTACCACCCAAAAGGTGAGGATGATGAGGGTTATATGAAATAACTCGATTACTGAATACCAAGAGCCCCAGCTAATATTGTAGTTCATGAAGACACATGAAACTAAATAGCAAAAAGCTACTGTGAATTGAAAACCTAGACACAAAAGCTCTGCCAGCTTTTTCAAGTATGCTCATCACTTAACATATCTTTCCATGAATACCACCTAATTACGGGTAAAGACATTCCCAGGCACTGCCCTGATTCTGAAGTATTTAAAAAAAACATGCTTAACTCTGTGAGGGAGGTATTTCAAAACCACTTCAGATGCAACTATTCATATGTATGAATATAAGTGTATGCCAAGAAGCCAAATGAAACTTCACTATGCAGGAGATGATAAAGTTGCATCCAGATTGCCACGGCACAACGAGTGATCAGCAAATTCATGGTAATCACGCATGCAATCTCAGGGGAGGGGAGCACATTTATCTGACCCAGCCTTCCATAGCAAGGACACAACATGAGTGGATCAGTAACTTGTGAGTTACCAGCGCTCAGTGCCTAGGCCATCGTCTCCTGAGGTCTCATTGCACAAGGAAAGTCAGATTCAGTACCACCCCTTAACACACACTCCTGTGCAGCTGACGAGTAGGAAACACCTCCTGCTTCAGAGCAGCCAAAGACTCACCACCGTGACAACACGGGAAGTGAACTGTACGTCACTTACTGTAGGAGCTGTGAATTTCCTTCTGGCAGCTGCTTAAGGCACAGGTGCTACCTGTGCCCTCCTTTCCCCTTCAATCCTTTATTCTCTTTCCTAATCAAGATACATGCATGAATCTCCCTATAAAAAATGAGCAAAAATGCCAGCCTCCACTTCTCTTATGTCACACACCTCTAAGCAAAATGGAAATGCGTTATAGATTACTGATTCCCTTTCTGCCTGTGTAACGTCATTTTACAAGGTAGTAAATTGGTCTTGGCCAGAAATTGGGTATCTTTCAAACATACCATTTTATACCTTTCAGTACTTCAAATATTTTGCCTATTTTCCCAAAGCCAGCTTCTGAAAAAGGATAAAGTAAAACACATGAACAGAATGAACAAGAGTCCTATATGTACAATGTACATTTATACCATGCAACACACTTCTGGTGAAATTAATTACTCCAGCATCCTATGTAAAAATGTTTCCAATTCTGCAAGTACGACAAAAAAACATTGCCTAACTTCACCGTGCCTAACCTGAACAAAAGAAGGCTCCATAAAGTCTGCAAAACTTTTCAATTAAAAACCTCCAAGCTCATCAGTGAACAAGGTAATTGGCAAAAGACACTGGTGTGAGCAGAGATGGGATGTTAGAGTAAAGCAGAAGCTATCTCGGCACTTAGAAGAGCTTGGAAAACTAAGGTTGGCATCATGGAAAGGATAGGTAAAGTGGAAGAAAGAAAGGAAAGTGGTGACAACTGGGATCTCAGCGCAACAGCCTGAGCCAGTATGTGACATGACTTCTCCCAGAGATTTGTCCCCAGACAGCTCCTCTCTTACTGCCCTCCAATAGTCCAACACCCTTCTTACCAGCCTGAAGTTCAGCTCTTTAAGCCATAGCTGTTTAGTGGTTTTGTTAGCCTAACCCCCTTGCAGGGCTTCAAAAATTTATTCCCCACCTGTCCTCAGCCAATATTTAGATGCTTCTCACCATATATCCCTTCTGACTATGCACCGTGGTTCACAGCACTGCTCTTCTGATACAGGGCTCTGGAAGAACAGGAAGAGGCTTCACAGTTTACATTCAAGGTCCTCATTTGCAGTTTACAGGTCCAAAGTCCTTACTAGCACCCNAAAAAAAAAAAAAAAAAAAAAACACTTTTTTGTCACTTTCTAATTTACTCGAGTTTGCAGTCTCTGGCATACTGCTAAAAATACAAAGGTAACATCTGCAAAACACATACATTTTGTTTTGTCTACTTATATGGTAAACAAAGGTAGCTATCTATGGAAAGGGAAGACTATTAAGCAAGATATCAAAGTAAATGATGCACATAAACGGTTTTAGTTGTTTTAATGAAAAAATGGTGGGAAAAATGCATTAAGGGAAGGTTTGAATAGCATTGACAGGAAACTATCATCAGAGCTGGAAGGATTCCATTTTGGAGGGCCTGGGTATGTTCCACTCAGGTAGCTGTTTGGGAGGCCATGCAGCCTGTTCTATAAAATACTGTCTTTTTGTTTCCCCACTCTTTAAAAGAAAATTAAGGATAAGATCTTAAAATCAATGAGAATGGGCATCGCTATTAAAAGTGTTAAGCCAAGCAGAACCAAGCCTGTCCTAACAGGAACTGACACACTTCAGAAAGATTGAGCACCAATTTGAATATAATATGAACGTAAAGAATTCAGTAATTACTCAAAAGAAGGTAGTTTGTTAATACTGGACATTGGGGAGAAAACAGAAGATGGCAGAATTCCTAGAGAAAATGAACTTGCTCATCAGCTAGATTGTAACGGAAACATGAAACCCATGAAGAGTTGTGAAAGGCAAGGTCAGCCATAAGAACATGAGGGAAAGGAAAAATATCACCTATGTGATGAATTAGTCAGTTAACAAGTGCAGGAGAAAGACAAGGTGAGCAAAGCCAGAGCTGCTAGAGGGCTTGACAGAGGCAACAGAAAGCAAGGAGATGGTGCAGATTACATGGACAGCTGCCAGGAAAGGAATCAGTATATTCCTTTTAGTTATTAGTTACCACTGAACCAAGACATTTCAAAGAGAACAACCAAAAATATCAAAACATTTAAATTTCAATTAAAATTGTGTTTTAAGTGAAACTACATGTTGTGTCACAGAACATCTGCACCTCCATGAAAACACAAACAGAATCCTTAAAAATGATTCTCTAGGATTAGTCACTTGATCTGCCAACTGTTGGGAACTGAGGCTGCCAGTTCATTTAGCTCTCTACAAGCCAACCCTAAAATATCTTCTTGTAAAATTCTAATTCTTTTCACATTTGCTGTACGGAACAGTTATCCTAACATCAGGTTAGGACATGAAATGGCTTGCGAGATACTGAAACGCTCTCAACACAGACATCGAGAGGGCTGTTACTCGCTCCAACCATTCCAGATTCTCTGGCTTTCAAATCACAGCAATACCACAAAGTATTCACAAAGTTGAACTCCACTTGTTAGAAAGCTTTTCCAGTCTGAAAAGCTGACATGAGTAGTAGTTGTTTAAATGCTCAAGCATGCCCAGAGGATTATTTGTGAAAGATGCAGCCAACAGCAATACGTTTACACCAGCCACCGTCCTGATGCTGCCCAGGGATCTGCAGTATCTTCTCCTGCACGAAGTCCAACACTCAGCTGTGCCCCTTTCTTAAGCGGCCTGCACCCCAGGAACTGCGCAGCTCAGTGCTTAGCTGCATTGGCACCTCCTGCACAGCACATTAGCTACCCATAGATCTGTATCTGGGACTATGTAGCATTTACGATGCCTTAATACGAGGTAACAAGGATACGCACCAGCTGTAAAGAAAACTGCATTTTATAAAGATAGAAATCAAATTCCTAGTTAAAATAAGAAAGAACTTTCCCCAAAAGAGCTGCATAAAATGACTTTGGACAAAGGTCCAAAAAAACCCAAATGTACAAATACTTTCACCTGCTCCTGTGTAACAGTAACAGCCCGGATTAACCCACGGGACTTGAGGAGCTCTAGGTCTCCATTTGCCACTCGTGACGATGGCTGCTTTGGTTCTAGGCAAGACTCCCCACGGCAGGATCACTGCTAGGGGCCCTGCAGCACAAGGAGGGTTCAAAGTGGCCCTGGGTGAAGATTTTGTGACGAGTCTGTTTTGCCTTCTTCAATAAATTTGCCTTTTCATAACTGTACCTAGTCATGTCAGTACCTACACAAAGTTCAGTATTATAGTACAGTCAAGGATCATATCTGCTCCCCCCAGCAGGATTTTTCTCCATAATGCCTTAATACTGTTTTATTTTCCTGTGGGGCTAGTTTATCTCCCATAATTACAATCATTTTGCTGTTTTTCCCTTCCAGTTTCAGGAAGGATTGCTACATGACACTGTTGTGCTTCTCAGCTCCAAACCTCACACTTCACTTCTATTTTCAAGAATCTTTTTTGTTCTGTTCCCATTTTATGCCATGTGTTGGGTTACTCCATGTCTGCCTACAGGAGCTTTGAGGGGGAAAAAAAAATCCTATGAATATCCCCTGATTCCATCCTTATTTTTACCTCAGCTTGGTTTATATTTTCCATTTTTGTCCTTCTGATAGTTTGGAATAGACGCTTCCTTTTCTAGGAAGCGTCTTGCGTTGCAAGTGAATCAGCATGTACAAATTCATATGTTCCCCCTCCTTAGGAGCAGATGTTAAGGGAATGTAGGTTAGGTTTAGATCCAAACTAGTCTCTGCAGGACTACAATTTGCTGTGATAAAAGACGGAAGCGCAGCCCAACAGGGACATCCCACATTGAACATGCCTTCTGTTTTGGCTGACATACGTGCCACCGTGTTCACTTACAGATGAACCACAGTCATCAAAACCAACACAGAAACACCTCAATGCTAGACTTTGCCTGAAGCTATAGATATGCAGTTCAACAAGGACTTGAATTTGTAAATATTCCAGACAAAACATGCTGCCCAGTAATATAATTTTTCTTCCCATAAGTAGCTTCTAAGAACGTTTTGGGAACCTGTAAATACCAGACAAAACCAGAAGTGGACAAAAGCTTGCAGAAATGTTCTCTGAAAGTCATCATAATCTTTTATTACTTTTCAAGAGAACGCTGACAAATTTTTTTATTGCCTTTGAAAGCAGCAGAAAAATTAATGGATTTGTACTTACCACGCCATTCCGCTTGGCATCTCAAGAGCATGCTGGACTGGGGCCTCCAGCCAGCTTGGATAAATTTGTTCTTAGGCTGATAAGCCATGATTAGTTTTTCATTATCATAATTAATGCAGTATGGATTAATTAGTTGATTTAAGCACCTGAGTGTTAATTTTTTGCTCAACAGTAGCAGGATATACACAGTGCATCTCACCTCCAGAGAGGCTGTATATTTAGTAAGCTTTGACTCAGAATGTTCCCGTCATAACCATTCTGGTTCACGTAACTTTTCTGGTCTTCCAAACAGACAAGCTTTTGCCCTTAGGAAAAAAGTCATTTTACTAGACAGAAGCAATAGAGAGGAAAGGGTCATAGACCTACTGTAGTGCAAAGATAACCTAAGAAGAAACAAGGAGAAAAAGGGGATTCTGACCTGTGCATGCCAGACAGAAGCTTTCCAGAAAGACTTTGCAACACTGAGATACCACAAGACATAGCTAGACACTCCGCTCGTGAGCCACTGCTAGGGGCTACGTAGAGAAACATCCGATAAAACGTGCCCTACGTGGCAAACAAAGGTAACACTGAATCAGATGATCATCCTACTGTTGGGCCAATGTTTAAATACTTGCTAAATCAGAAGCTAGGACTTGCTGAAGAAATGCTGCTTCTCTAGAGCACAGAGTTCCCAAAGAGGAAGCAAGCAATTCGAAACAAGGTGCCACTACCCCAAAGAAAGAAATCACAATGATAAATGTGATTATTTCACATATTTCAGAGAAACTCTCTTTCCAAGGTTCTCATGACTATTTGCTTTTTAAGTTTAGGAGAAACATGTTTGCATTTGATCTGTTCCCCAGATACCAAGGACGTTTCACCAAGCGATGGCAATAGAGCCTCCCCCCAAGCCCCCACCAAGCAGCACAGGAGCTTCTGTGGAAGGAGCCCTGCAGCGCCAGACAGCTCAGGGTGCCCCCAAGGCCCCCTCTCAGTTTAGTTCCACCCAAAAGGCACCTGCTTTGCAAGCCAGGACTGCACCAGAACGTGCAGCCAAGGACACCAAGGGGAGATGTTCAGATTTACTTGCCGGGTGCACCCCGATCCCAACTGAAACACTAGGGAAGATGCAGCCAATATTCACAACACCTTTTTATCACATATAAAATGACCGAGCTCTGACCTTCTCCTTGCAGTATTGGCTCAGAAGAGATATCAAAGCAAGAGAAACCCAATATATGCTTTCTGTGATTTTCAGAATTAGATATTCTGTGTTTTTCAGAATTAGATATAGAAATGGTCTTGTGCAGTGCTGACAAAAGAGCACTTTCATAAATAAAAGGAAATATATTAATTCTAATAAATAAAAGAGCACAGCCGCTAACTTGCAAAATATAATAGCACAACTGAACACACATACCATGACTCTTTTTTAGAATTAATATAGAAATAATGCTTTTCTGAAAAGGAAAAGGATAATATAATTGCATCTTCATGGAAATTTGTGTAGTACCTTATTCAATTCAAAGCATATGTTACCTCGTAACTCTTTTGTAGATTTATGGCAATTATTTCTTAGCAACTTCTTTTAACATTTTGAGTTTTTCCTTGACACATGCAAAATAAATACCATCTACTTTCTGCAAAGCATAAACAACCATGGAATTACTTTGCAAAAAGACTGCAATTATCATTTAATCATGCTTAATTATACGGGTAATGTACCTTGAGCAAGTGTTACAGAAACTGAGAAACAGACACTTTGTTACAGTTACAGAAACGCTATTAAATCTAACAGAACATTGCCTGTCGTGCAACATTGCACTGCTATCATGCCCAGAGGCTTCCAAGTGATTTTACTCTCCAGAAGACATCTCAGCACGTGGGGCATATTTGCTGCTTTCCAATCCCTGCTCCTCAACACACTTGGCTGGGACAAGGCCCCTTGTTAGTGTCAGTTCCCAAGCAAACAAGAAAACTGAGCTATGTTATAAAAACAGAACCTTAGACTATAATTCATTTGTAGTCCAGTATCTTCAGTTTCAAAAGTTTTGTTATTTCTCTCTACACAGGATTGCTTTTGAGAATTATATAGTTAATGAAAAGACTCAAAAATACACCCATGACTCCCTAAAGACCCAACACTCCTTTTTTCAGTCACCACCACGCACACTGTATATCACAGTGAAAAAGTTCATGTCGGAAAACTTGTTCTTTTCTCCAAGGATTTTTACAAACCAGGGAGTCTGTGCGACTGCTGTTTGACCGGCTTCTCCACAGCACTCGCTCCTGCTTTAAGCCATCAGTCAAGGGAGCTGGCAATCTGAAAATCAAGACTTGCATTTCATAGCAGGTGGGGTACGAACGGAACTGATTTATGTAACATAAGTGCTCTGGGCAGACCTGCGTTTGTTAAACAGGACTGTAGATTTATTTTCAGAGGCTTGTTGAAAACAAAGTCTGCAATGATTTACAGTGGTCTTAGCAATCTCTAAATTGCATATTTAACTTTGTAGAACAAACATTAGTACCTTTTTCCTCTACAATTTTTTTTTTTCTTCACCCATAACATTTTAGCTAAGCCCTAAAGCTAAATCATTATCCGTATTTGTGAAGAATTTACTATAAAAAAACAATTCCTACAGTTGGTACCTAAGACATCAATGGAATGCTTTGATACTAAGAATAAGGAGTATCCCTTAGGTAAGTCAGAATTAGTGCTCCTTGATTTACCACTAGCATAAGACAATGACAAATGACCAGCCGTTACAGAACTAAACTTAAGCAACACACATGAAAGGAAAAAATTTAAGTAGTCCTGCTTTTTAACAAAAAATCACCTTCTTCCAACAAAAGTCACTCAGCAGTTACTCATCCAGCAATACACCAAGATGAGCCAGCTTCGATTCTGCTCCTGATGAAGCCCAATGGAAGATGCCCAACTGCCAAGATCTCCAACTCTCTGCAAACTTCCCTAGGCTCTACCTAGGCTGGCCCCCACCAGGTCCCCACCAAGGTCGGCCTAGCTAAGAAAGGGGCCAAGGATTCCCTCCAGCTGTAATGCAAAGAGATAAGTGAGATAAGAAGGCTGAGTGTCTATAAATACCTCAAGGGAGGCAGTGAGGAGGATGAGGTCGGCCTCTTTTCAGTGGCGGCCACCGAGAGAACTAGAGGAAATGGCCACAGACTGAAGCACCAGAAGTTCCACAGGAACTTAAGGAAAAATTTCAGTGAGGGTGACAGAGCCCTGGCACAGGTTGCCGAGAGGTTGTGGAGTCTCCTTCTCTGGAGATCTTCCAAACCCGCTTGGATGCAGTCCTGAGCCACCTGCTCTAGGAGGGTTCAACTAGATGATCTCTAAAGGTCCCTTCCAACCTTAAGGATTCTATGATTCTATAAAATAGCAGATGTGAAGATAAAATTGCATTTCAGCTCCAAGGATAGGCAGTATGACTCTGCTGAAGTAAATGAAAGCTTTTTTTCCCCACTGACCTCAGCGTGTAGGGCTCAGCCCAGGATAGCAGCCCTTCTGGCCTCAGCATCACCCAAATAAATGACAAGATACTGTAGCAGTAGTCACATAAAATCAAACCTGCATATCTCTAATTAAACATTGTTAAAAGATCTGTGGTTCATGAAAAAGGTTTTTATACTAACAGTTCAAATTCTTTTTGATATTATGCATCATCTGTTTTCTTTTTTGATCTTAGATCATTATTTAAGTTACAAACATTTCACGCCTGCCTAGCATTCTCCACAGCAGTGAGTCATGCTCCTTTACCCTCCTCTGAGAGATTAATCCCCTCATTTTTATCGATGTTCTGCTTCCTAGAGGTGCCTGATCTCTGTCCCTTTACCCGTGCCTCGTTACATGCCTTTTTCTCCACAGTCAAGCAGGTTCCTTGAAGGCAACATAAAGGAAGACACGTAAGAAATACTGCGAGACTCAGGACAGAGGCGGCTGCGTGCAGCTTAAGTCCATTGGCCCTGAGGAGAAGGAGAAAGGTCAGGTAGACTGATTAGCTTTGGGAGGGGAAACACAGAAAGGCAAGGAAGAGTCGTGTATCAAATTAAGTTAAAATGTACAGGAAGGAGAAAGAAAATCAACCACTGAAAAAAGTGAAATATGCAACAAAATCTGTACAGAATCCTGTGAGTCAGTTCATCTATATTAACACCTCCGAGTCCAAGCGCAAGAGCTGGTGCAGTCTGTAACAGAAGCAGCCCCTGCTGCTGACAGCAGCTCCTGTTCCACGCAGCAGGACACCAGTGTAGCCTGGCCTACTGCTACGTTTCTTCTGCATGACTCTGTGTCACTGCGTGTCTGCCCCTGCGGCGCTGGGTGGGTTCTTGGGCAATACGGGAGCCAAGGCGAGCGCTGGGACATGTATCAGGCTACCTGGTCATCCCCTGCTCAGCGCAGAGAATCCAGCCAGCTCAGCCCGTGAAGACAGGGAAGCTGAAGCATATGCTAACAGATGTATCTTTGGACTAAGAAGGTTAATTTAAACAGCTTTTAAACTACTAGAATACCAGCTCCCCACAGACAAATTTCAGGATATATTTCAGCAGAAATGGATGGACCTGCTCCAAAGTCAGCAAATCAGATATTGTTAAGTTTTGATGGTCCCTGGGACAATTACTAAAGGATCTGCCAGGACAACTGGATCAGCCACCAGATCAAGTTCCTCCTGCTCCAGTATACAAGATATGGGAGCACGTGGTCAGACAGGGCTGACCAAGAGAATGAAGTCCCAGAGTGTGAAAATTTATGATTAGGCTTCGTCTTGCCTCATGCTGTAGGAAAGCGGTCATTGCTGCAGTCTCTTATGCACATAAAGACAAACTCTGACTAATGAGATGTATTTAAGGGAATAGAATCAGATCAAGTAATTTGCTCTTGATGACAAGGGACACAAAATATTTCTAATTGGAGGAAGAATTTGTTTTGTTATGTTAAGGATATTAGCTAGTATGGAATTTTCTTTGTTTACACTATTAAAATAGCCAGATACTGTGGACACAGTGAAGAATAGTTAATATTATCTGCCTTCTGCTGTGTATAAATGGCCATCAGCATGAAAATAAATTGGAGGAAAGAACTTTTATCATTTATCAAAATAAGGAGCCTGAATAAATTTGTCCAGACTCTCCGGCTGTTTAGCTGATGTTGATCAGTGGATCTGGATAGTGAGGATTGAGAACTGGCTGGATAGCAGAGCCCAGAGAGTGGTGATAAATGGGGCTGAGTCTAGTCAGAGGCCTGTGGCCAGTGGTGTCCCACGGGGTCAGTACTGGACCCAGTGCTGTTGAACTTGTTCATCAATGACTTAGATGATGGCACAGAGTGCACCCAGAGCAAGTTTGCAGATAATACAAAACTGGGTAGTGGCCGATGCTCCAGAGGGCTGAGCTGCCATTCAGAGGGACCTAGACAGGCTGAAGGGTTGGGCAGAGAGGAACCTCATGAGGTTCAACAAGGGCAAGTGCTTGGTCCTGCACCTAGGGAGAAAAAAAACCCAGGCACCAGTAGCTGCTGGAGAGCAGCTCAGCAGAGAGGGATTTGGGAGTCCTGGTTGACAACAGGTTAACCGTGAGTCAGCAATGTGCCCTTCATGGCCAAAGAGGCCAATAGGAGACCAAAGAGGCCTCCTGGCTGCATTAGGAGGAGTGTTGCCAGCAGGGCGAGGGAGGGAATCCTGCCCCTCTACTCAGCTATGGTGAGACTGCATCTGCAGTACTGGGTCCAGTTCTGGGCTCCCCAGTACAAGAGGGACATGGAGCTTCTAGAGAGGGTCCAGCGTAGAGCAACAAAGATGAAGGGACTGGAGCATCTATCGTATGAGGAAAGACTAAGTGAGCTGGGCCTGTTTAGTCCGGAGAAGACTGAGAGGAGATCTGATCAATGCATACAAATACTTGAGTGGAGAATGCAGGGAGGATGGGGCCAAACTCTTCTTGGTGGTGGCCAGTGACAGGACAAGGGATAATGGGTACCATTCCATCTCCATGTGAGGAGGAACTGCTTTGCTGTGAAGGTGTCAGAGCCCTGGAACAGGCTGCCCAAAGAGGTTGTGGAGTCTCCTTCTCCAGAGATCTTCAAACCTGCCTGGATGCGACCGGGTGCCCTGTGCTGGAGCTGGGGATGGCACTAGATGATCTCTAGAGGTCCCTTACAACCTCAGCCCTTCTGTGATTCTGTGATCATTTTCAGAAAAAATAGCTGTTTTTATTAGACTTTCTAGAAGACATAAGATGTATCATAGGAAATGTCAATTATTCTTTCATTTAGAAATAAGTATATAGTAAAAAGCCCCAGAAGTGAGTTTAAGACTTCAGCATTCTACCTCCCCCAAAACTAAAACCATGTTCTTATGCAAGTATTAATGCAAAACAGTCTTTTAGCTTTGAGTTTGCAGTAAGGTGCTGGTGAGTTTGAAGCTCTTGTTGGCATCTAACCTATAAAACAGGAGATAAAACTGAGTTAAGAGCTGTTATATTGTGGCTGATGTTACTTTTATGGGACTGACCTTTATGAAATCATCTTTACTTCAGCATAATTAGGAATCCCATAGGAATCAAAATCAGATCCATCATCATTTCCTTAGATGATCAGTGATAGCTCAACTTAGCATAAATTAGTTCTGTTTCATTTCATGTTACCCACTATAAATATACCCAGAGGTTCAAACTAGCAGACTTCTGAAAAAAGATTTTTCTCTAAATCAGTTTTCCTTTCCTAATCCAAAAATAAACAAATACTTTGCACACATTTGAAGAAAAATCCCCATGACTGGAGCAATAAGGATACTGAATAAAACCAAAAGCTGTTGAGCTTGAAGACAGGACAACACCAAGCACGGCAGGAGAAGAGGAGCCAAAGACGACGGGCAAGGTTCCTCCAGGTCCAGAACCACAACAGATGGGGAGGTAGCTGAGTGAGCATGCATGTGGGCGTATGAAGGAGCAGGGTCTCAACGCAGTGAGCCAGACGACATTTAAGGCATCAGCATACATACTTATAGTAGATTTTCCGGATACAGTACCTTATTTGTCTACAAGCGTGAGAAGCACAACCAATGGCCTAAAGGATTACATCAACTTCTAGAAGCAGTCGTACAGTTACTCTTTTGTTCTTCGCTTGCTGACAAAGCTTGCTGATAGAGCCCCTGGCACTGTCGTCCTTGAAGTTGGCTACGCTTCCAACAAGACAACCCATACTATTGTTCTCCAAGCAGGCCTCCACACATGCACATCCGTTCAAAATTTTCAAATCAGAAATCCAGAAATATCATCCAGCATTTTAAATACCATAGCATAACGCATCTCAGCTGTTAATACTTTAATCCTAAAGATAAGAGCAGAAGAGAAGTTTAAGCTAGATCTTTTAAAAGGTAGGGGAAAAACATACCTAATACTATATCCAATCCAGCTACATCCTTGCTAGGTGGCAGCCAAGCAAATGCTGCCTTCTTAAGTGTTCAATTTTAAAGCATTACTGAACATTGCTACCTAAGCAGACATTACATGTCCCTTCCAGCCTCTCTCCTGGACCTTCGGCCTGCCGGACACATCTTTGTTCCTGCACATGCAGCTACACAAAAAAGGCCAGCTCACCTATTCTGGAAATTTTTTTTGAAAGTGGGAAATTCCTTAAACACTTTTTTTTTGGGTGCAATGATCTTATGGTAGCTAGAGGGCCATAACCCAAAGAATGAGATTCACCTGGCTCCATCACAGCTTTAAAAACCCTGTGTTTTGGCTCCATGCCAAGCCTAGTTAACTGATGAAAATTCACAAAGATAAATGCTTTGGAAGGGAGCTTGTTGGAGTTACAAACCCCAGAACACATAGTTGGTGACTTCCATCACATGAGTAGATGGAGAAACACCTCAAATACACAGCCAATACTCCCAGAATTTTCCAGAACTTCAACAGGAGCATTTGGATCACTGAATCCCAGAATTAAAGTCAGGTTCTTTTGGTTTTCACTGTAATCTGCTGTGAAGTCAAGGTCTGTTAAATAGACTTTGCATCTTCAGCTCCAGAATACTGTGCATATCAGGGCTAAATCCATCAGCCCTAGCAGTTTTCTAGCCCAGCTCACCTGAAGGTATCTGACCTGGCAGATTTTGAATCTTGGCTTCATTTTGCTTTTGTTAGTTTTTCAATAAAAGCATTTATACTTTTTTTAAAAAAAAAAATACAAATGTAAGAATTTTCCAGGGGAAATTTAGCCAGCCTGCATATGTCAGCAGTCTGCTTTAACACCAACAGAAGTATAGCAAAGGTTTGTTTTCGTGCTTCTCTGAAACAGTTTGCATGGGGGGCATTTCCAGACTGCCTATGTTTTGATATACAAGGCCACTGAGACTTCAGATTTAACACAGAATGGAAAATGGGCCCTAGGCAGCGAGTCAGGCCCCTTGCATCACATAGTTGTAATCTCATTCATTTCACTTATCCCTTTTTTCCTCAGCCTTATTCTGTTCCACTACTGAAATGTATTTCCTTCAGGGAAGGCACCAAGAAAAGACACATTGACATCTCAGTTTCAAATCGACATCCTAGATTTTCATATATATTAAGCTCTTCTATAACACTAATAATGAGTCCTGAATGAATAAATAAATGTTGCTTTGACCCCTGAATGGGGCAAAGGTCAAAACACAGAGCAGAATGTATATTTTAATCCAGCGAAATGGGGACCTTGAAATGAAAACATCTGTAAAATTGAGGAAAAAACTACCCTGTGATAAGGCTCATGACAGTACCATGGAAACACTTCTTGCTGTACTGCAGTTGAGTGCTGCCTATCTTAGCAGTGTCTGCTAGGATTACTTTACAAGGAAAATAGCTCTCATATCCAGATCATTCAATCACATATTAAATTATGTTGCCACAAGAGACAACTGGGAAATATAAATAATAGGAAATATTTATTATGATTCTTTTAGTATCCTTAGTTATTAAGCTATTGTTTCAGCAGTGGCAATAAGCAATATGCATATTTTGATCCTCCAGTAACTTGTTGGAAATTAGGTTTCGCAGTAGTGTTTGTGTATTAGTCTGATCAAACGTTGCGTTATCTTCTATGCTTTGTGGTGGTATTCACTCACTAAGCTTCTTTTTATTAAGTTTCTCATTGAAATATGATGTATTAAGTGAAGGCTCCCCGTAGTAAATTATGTAGGTTTCCTGGTAATATCACTGCATTACCCTGCTCTGAACGATCTTGTGGGCCTCATCAGCATAATATGAATTGCAAAAAGGGTTTCATCTTCAGTCCTACATTTTTATGCCTTTTTTTCTCCCCATAACTTTTCATTACGTAGCCTGAGCTAGGAG
Organism: Nothocercus julius; assembly: GCA_013398735.1. Taxonomy (NCBI): domain Eukaryota; kingdom Metazoa; phylum Chordata; class Aves; order Tinamiformes; family Tinamidae; genus Nothocercus; species Nothocercus julius. Next base: position 310,979 of record VZSV01000176.1, on the reverse strand, counting down.
TTTAGAGTGACCGCCAAACGAGCAAAGGAAAAACTGTTCCAAGATGAATGAACATAACAGCCTACAGGAATAATATCTAAATGTTCTCTCCACATGATAAAAAATATGGGAATGAAACAGAATTTCAATGCATACATACATCATTTTTACCTGCCTTACATACCTGGTGACATCTAAAGTAAAATGACCATTTTCCCACAGTGACATAAAAGAGTATGAAGACAGGTTCTTGCTACATAACTTGTGCACCTCAATAAAGCACTTAAGTCAGGAATACTGTTCTGTGAACCAGTAGAAGACAAACAGCAACTTAAGGAAGCAATTTAGATTATACAAACAACTCATTACACTAAAGCCTTTTGTTGCTGCTTTACTTTCTACTGCTGCTGGGTAGAAAGAAGTCTTCCTCTCCATTTCTTTCTACGGTTCTATGGGCACACTGAGACAGAGGGCACCCAAATTCAAACTCTAAATGACATTTCTTGGGTTCTTTTCCTAAAGGCAGAGAAAATTAGGAAGGGATTTTGGATTCAGTCAAATAGAGATTGTGTGAAAATATTCACTTACGTACTACACAGCCTAAAAGGAGGTCATTCTTAGGGTGTTCTTTTTTGCTTTTAAAACAAGTTTCAAGGGAATGACTCAACCAAGTTCATTCAGAGCACTGAGCAGATAAGCGAAATAAATAATGACTGAACAGGGATAGCTTTCATCTTTAGCCTTAAAATCTGATAGCTTCTTACACCTGAAGTTCATAATTGGCAAGAGGGAAACTTTGAATTTTTTCAACTATAAAATGACAAAGACTGATGCTTCTCTAAAATGGCTCAAATCATCTTAATTATGAATGATCTCCTCTGTTACCAGCTTACCTCACTGCAAAGTAGCTTGGATCAGATCAGACATGTGACATCCATTCAGAGAGCTTTAGAAAGGTTCTTAAATGCAAATTTATCCTGTAGATCTTCAAGTTCCCCAAGGCAACAATAAGATCGTTTTCCCAGTACATAGCTAGTGTTTCTTAAAAGGTCTAAATGGGTGGTTCATTCAAGGAGTTCCCATGGCTTTTTAAGACTTGTCAGGGCCAAGCAAGGATGCATCATGTCATTTTTAAAAACATGTACTTATGTATGCAAACAGCCCCAACATGACTGAAAAATTACTATTTAGACCTCACATTTTAAAAGGTGTTCTACATTCAAAAGTTTGTCTGAGCTTTTGCAAACCGGAAAAAATAGATAGAAATGGATCAAAAAAGTATGTCATAGCAAGGTGATTTCTGGAGCTACATCTACCTTGACAAAAAAGAAAAAAATATACACACCTTTCAAGCACTGGCTGTTTGTGATTCTACTCACTGCAGCATTCCTGCTTTGGTTGCCTTGCAGAGCTCTGTTCTGACAAGGAAGGCTGCTGGGCCCCGGTGCGGGTCCAGGGGCAGCAGCGAGCGGGCCGGCTGCCAAGGGCAGGCAGCGCACAGCCCTGATGCTGCTCCCGCCAGGGCTCCAGCAGCAGCTGGCGCAGCAGCTCCACGCTCTCCAGGGCACCTGCATTAAAGGTGGCTCCATTTTAACACTGCCCGGCTTAAAGTTCAGCAATCTATCTCTACACTATGGGATCCTAGCTCCCTGTGAACCTGTCCTAATGAGACAGTGCTTAACTGCTCAGGAAGGAGAATAAATTCCTTTATTCCTGCATTACTTTGACACCCATGACTCAATATTTACCTTCTTTGAACTAAGATTGCTCTCTATTAGCCTAAGAAATTAAGTAATTTAAAATTTTTTACTTTAATTGATCAATTCCTTATCGTATTATAAACCATCATTGAATTGCCACCCATCTCCAGCATCCTTTTCAGTACCATTATGAAAAGGAATCTCTGATAAATGCAAGGACTTTGTTATAAAGCAACTCCAGTCCCGCAGAGGTCCTGCAGCTAAGCCCACAACTCGTTCTCACCTTCATGCAAATTTGTTTGTCCTTTTAATAAAAGGAATTTTAACCCCTACCTCAGAGATGCCCTGGTGTCCCAGGAGGGGGGTCTGGACAACGTCTCTGCAGCCCGTCAGAGGTTCTCAGCATTGCCATCGCTCCCCGGGTACCAGCCAGTGGCAAGCACGTGCTCATGGGCTCTGCACAGCCACGGGAGCTGCACTGCATCTGCTGCAGCCTCATCCTCACACCATCACCAACACAGGGATTCCTGCTCAGATACACTACCAGGTCAAATTGTCAAATTCAGGTTGCTTCCACCAAGAAGACACACAAATCAATAAATCCAACTGCTATTCAGTTTCATTTAAAGAGAATTGGGCCTACTTTCAGCAGGGATGAACGTAGTCCAACACCTCAAAATGCAAAGGCCAGTTACAGCTTCAGGATATGTAATCAAAAAACATATACTTCATTTGAAGAGGTTGCCATGCTCAGTTAAGTGGAAATATGCAATGTACATTCTGATGTAGTAAGACTTACTCATCACCTGTGTGCTCCAGAGAGGTAGAAAGAAAAAAAAGCACTAGAAAAACTGCAAGCTTTCAGGGAAGTGGCAGAAATGTTATTTACTAAGCCACTGACATGCAAACAGTAGTTGGATGACTTAACAATGGCAATTGGAGACTGCTGAGCAGACACTGCCTGGTATTTTTCCACTGTGGGGACTTGCAAAGCATGACTGAAAAGTGTCACCAAGAACACCTGTGTGCGTTTGGAGCAGCTCAAGGAGTGCATCAGCTCAAAACCGAGCTACAAAAGCATAAACCTGTTGAAACACAATAGGAGACGCAGGGAAGGGGAAGCAGAAGTGTACGAGTAACTTCACTGGTTACCTCCTCTGGAAATAAAGTGCAAAGAGTGTGTGAGCAAAGCAGGATAAGCCCCTTTGCAAGGTGGCAGTAGAAACCAACTGATGCAAACAGGTGATGACAGACAGGGGTGTTCAGCATCATTCGGCAGTGCTCAGAGCCTGCAGAACCTGGCCCTTCATTTCTAGCTGCTGAAACCTCTGATTCTTTGCTGCGGCTCCCTAGGCTCACCCATGACTCCCATGACAAAACCTAGTCACAGAAGGTATGACAGCCTCAACCAAGGCCACCATAAATCTGTGAACAAAGCACAGAAAGGCCATAGAAACTACTGAAATCTTATGTCAGCCTGAAAGCCAGGCTTAGAAAAGCCAGGCTTAACCCTGGTTAAGGCATAATAGTCTCCCCAAGTAAGGGCACACAGGAGAGCAGTGGGTGGTTAGTGATGGGTTCATTTACTCCTCACTTCTCTACCCAGGTAGTCAGGTCCAGTCCTCGCTGGATCAACCAGACTCAGCTTCTGGCCCACATCTGAAGCGAGAATCTCCTGCATCAACACCAGCAACATCTCAGCCTTGCTCAGCAAAGCCACAAGCAAAAAGAGACAGAGTGACCACAGATCTTGCACTGACAGCAGGTTCAAAGCATATGTGTTCTTAAAGAATTATTCCACTGCCTGAGCAAGTGCTAACTAGAATAAACCCACCACTAACAGAGTGAAGAAAATAAAAAAAAATAGGCCAATAAATTTCATCCCTTCTTATTTAAATGGAAAAAAAAATGGCAGATTGAAAAATGCTTCTGACAATTCAGATCAGCAGAACATTTGCTTTACAATTTTTCCTTTGATAGCAAGCATAAGTGATATGTGAGATACCATAAACTGAAAAGATCAAATGGCATAAAGCAGCATACTGAAAAAGACAACATCAGGAAAAGCAGTATATGCCATCACACCAAGGATATTCTTCAAACTGTACAACAGTGCTAGTAGATTGTATTCATGTTTGTCACCAAGCACAAACTGATCTCCATGATTAAATACCTAATTAATGCATCAAAAATCCACAACTTCAGTAAAATCAGCACATTAAAGAAAAAAGAGCGTTAAAGATCAAACCAGTGACTGGGGCCATGGATGCGCAGTATATTACAGCACACCACTGAGATGGTTATCTGCAGCCCTCATTAAATGAGCTCAATAGCCTTCCAAGTTTAATTGGCATATTTTGATAAATGCTTACGCGCTTTGTTAGAGCAGCAATTACTTGAAATGTCAGCTCCTCCTGCTGCGTTATCGCAAACAGGCCTAAATAATACAGGAATTGGCCTTAAAAACATAGGTTTTCTTTAAAATTGTTACAAAGACACTTGTTCATTGCCAGAGCTTTGACTCCACTTTATGATTACATATTACTACTATTATACCTAAAACCTCATGTACTATTGGTAACAGGACTTGACAGCTTTATTGCTTATTAAAACAGATATCATTGCTGTGTCTTAACATAATTCTCAGTATTTATTTAGTAACTCCTTCCCTGGTAACGCTGCAGGACAGGAGTCAGTCACGCACCAGGCTTTCTCCTTGGCTCGATTCCCTCATCGTCCAGCTCAGAGCTAGTTGCTTAGCCTCTGTGCTCACCTGGTGCATCGGACACACACTTACAGCTTGATTACCAGGGATTTTCAGCGTTCAAGAACATTGATGAAGTAGCTATTTAGATGTATATCCCTACCATTTGCTCACGCACAAAGTCTGTCATGATGACTAAGAATCTCCTAGAGAACTGAAATTACACATTCAAACAATGCTGCAGCTGAGGTACTTTATCTAGTCTATAGGCCCCCTCCAGCCTTATTACTTGAAAAGTGCCCTGGTGGCTTTAGCAACAAGTGCAACTGGCCAGACAACATATTTTCTATAGCACACAGGACACCTATGGACACTTGAGAGGGTAAATCAGATCACTCTACTCACATGGGTGTTAATGAAGACATTTCAAGGGGAAATGGACAGAAAAATTGAAAGTGCCTCATGTATCTTATCAACTGTTAAGTTAGCATTAAGGAACTCTTATGTGGCCTGTAGTATCATTTTAGGCCTAAACCACACTATTTATAGCCTTGTCTCACATTAAAACAACCACCTTTTAAGGCACAATAAAGCCAAAAGCAGAAGTTTCAGTGCTGCTGAATTTAAATAGTACATGCAATTCATACAACATCTCTCTTCTGCTATTACTACCCATATTAGTAAGGAGAAACAGGACTTGTCACTCAGCCTGATACAAAAATTAGAAGTAACTTTTAAGACTACAGCCAGCTTAAATCAAAGAATCTTAGATAAGACTTTGCCATTGACTTGCACTGCAAATTAGTATGTCTGGTGACACAGGAACATAAAAATGTAAAGTTTGAAATCTTAATGCTCTAGTGCATCAGTAAGTCTAGTTAGAAATATGCTATAGAACCCTGTTATACGTTAACATTTGTAATTCAATGAAGTAGGTGCTTTGTTTTCCAAACTGCACATGTCCTGTCCTGCCCAGGATTTACACAAGCAGCTCCCTTGGGAAAGGGCTTCTCTCTGGCAGTGTTAACAGCATGGGCTATAGTTCACTGTTCCATGTGGTGCAAGGCTGGAGTGAGCCACAGACTGGATGTGAATGCAATATATGGGTTAAGTCAACCCAAAATCGTGAGAACTGTTTTTTTCTGAGCATAAAAGATTTAGAAACACTGCCTTTTAAACTTCCATTTTATTAACCTTTATCAGCTGCTGTGAAAACAGCACACAAGGAGATTTTTTTGAACTTTGCTGTCAGCAGCTAAAGGGTAATGCATGTAGTGATTGCTGTTTTGCAATATTATAATTCTTATACCCAAAAGGTCCTCTACTAGATTTATTCTCAAATGATTGCCAAGTGGCACTAGGGGAAGAGGAACAAGATCTAATGGTTACATCACAAGATGGTGTCAGAAAATCAGATAGTACAACTGCCTCAATCCAGGCCCCAGAAATTTGATCAGGGTTGGAAAATTGTTGCAGCTGAGGCGGTGAAATTTAGTTATGATCAGTGCCTCAGAACACATATGAGACTATCTGCACCCAACAGTCCACAGCCCCACTGATGTCAACAGGGCAGCTGAGCAAAGAGCGAGGTTAAAGCAAAGTCTTTGTGAAGTAATTAACTTTGTAGCTCTATATGGAAAGAGATGAGCAGCACTAGGTTGGACAGCACAAGGACAGACCTACTGCTTAACCCCCTCCACACTCAAGCAAAGCTTTTCCAAAGCTGCCCTTCTGGGAATAACCAACCCCACAAACCCTAAAGCATCATTATTTAATAGAGGGTCACTTCAGTGGATGGCTTAAGCACCACCAAACATCTTAGCAATAGCTACAGACCAGGGGATATTAATGGGCACAGCTACACAACAGACAAAACATCAGCCACAGACACAACTATTAAGGTCAAAGCAACTAAGCTGTGCAGTTAACCTGGCCTCATGCACGTACCAAGGCCTCTCGGAAGACCTCAGAGAAGAGGAGCTCCATGGAAAGCAGTTATCCCAGCCAAACCAATCCAGGATTTCTCCTAACTGATCCCGACTTGCTGAGGAATTTGGGCTGGTCTTTGGCAGCTGGACAGAGCCAAGAAGCAGAAAGGTCAGGAGGAGTCAAGACTCGCTGGACGTTAAAGAAAAACGGAAGGGAGAAACTGCCCGAGCTGTTTGTTCTGACTGAGACTGGGCAGCCAGAAGTTACCAAGGAGCAAAGAGGCCCTGGAGCAGGTCCGGGCAGCCAGAACTGCCCATGCACTGGCAGGTGGCCCAGCTCACCTCCCCAGCTGCACTTCAGCATTTGAGACAGGTCCAAGGGCACCTGTTCCACACAGCAGACTGCAAGTTTTTTGGCAGATAAAAGCCCACATCCCTTCTAGAGGACACGGAGAATGACCTGCAACAGGTTCCTTTTCCATTTATCACAGGTTACACCTACCTACTATTCCAGCCCTGAGGACTCTCCTCCACTGGCTGGCTTCTATACACAGTCAAGTGGAAACATTTATATTATCTACTAGTAACCTCAAGAAAATGAGTACCGGTGTGAAATTGTAACTAATTCCCATGCTTTTCCTGTTAAAATAAGCAAACGTAGGCCTAAGCCTCACTTTATAGCCTTGTCTCCCACTAACCCACACAGAGTCTATGGGAGAGCATGGCTGGAATGGCTGGAGAGCAGAGGTGGATCTAAGGCACTTGGCCACTTTATTCTTTCATACTTTTTAAAAGTTTAATGCAACTTTTACCTTCCTGCTAAAGGACAATATCAAATACCAGAGTCCTTACTCAGCAAAAAGAAACCTCTGGAGTAGTTTAAAGCCAGTGAGTCTACACAGTGAGAACTGTATATAGGTTAAAAATATGTACCAAAAATGGATGGAGGAGCATTGTGGAGGGTGCACTGCGACATGAGATCTGTATTAACTTTCCAGACAGCAGAAATAGATGAAGCTGACTAAAGTGGAACTGTGAAAATTCACATCTTGAATCTTATGCATATGCTTTTTACAAGAGCACATTCCTGTTGGATTTTGGGCCAATCCCACTATATCTCCAAAGCCTTATTTTCCTTATTAGTAAAACAATCATGACCATTTTCAAGTACCATTGGGAAATGTTTTCAAATCCAGGTAAGTGTAAAGTATCATTATTATTGTAATACTTGTTCCTTCTAAAAACCTGCATACCTAGGTGCTTATGGCAGACACTTCTAGATGAGCTGTACAGAAGAAATTAAGAGAAATGCAATTCTTACAAAAGAAAAATTCCCCCATGAAGTTTGTGCACCTGGCCCAGAGTTTTGCAGCATACATAATTTGAGTCTAAAAGGGCACATAGCAGCAGCTCCTGGGTGTTAAAGAAAATCAAGCAACTCAATAGATCAGTAGAGAAGATCTAAGCAGAATGCATGCTGGAATATGCTTGGATAGTGCGATATATTTAACACATTGTAGTTAATCCTTAGGTAGCCTTTGACCATGCACGCTCAACTCCAAGCACAGTTAATTATTTTAAAGTTATATCATTGCTGTACTGTGTCCTGCACAACTCAATGTACTCTGAACATTTATTTTCTCTGCTGATTTTCTTTGTCAATTTGACTGGTTATTTTCCATTTAAGCATTCTGAAAGAAAGTTAAAAATATTTATTTTCGATCATTAAGAAAAACATAGAAGACAAGAGGCAGTAAGTCTCTCATTGTACTGCGAAGGTCACTGAACTCAACCTCCTTCCTTATACACCCTGACAGAGAGCACAGGAACGCTACACACAGAGAAAGACTATAGTGCAGTTACCTGTGCAAGCCTAGAAGACAAGATGACTTTGTCTATATAAAAAAGAAACAGCCTCCATGAATATTGGCAAGTTCAAACTTTCAACCTGACCTTAGCACAAATTACCATCTGCAAAATGTGTTTAATTTCTTGATTTTTTTTTGGTCAAAATTAGTGGCAATACTATTTAGACTGAGAAATTGTATAAATCCTCCCTTCATTCACATCCTACTCACTCCAGAAGCCTGCACTTATAATTATAGATAAGAACAGACATTAAATTTGCCTTGTTGCATTGCTTTGCATGTACCTCATCAGCATTAACCATAGAAGTAACTATTCAAAGCCACAATTATACAAATATCTCCTGGGTACAAAACCAATTTATATTCAGATTAAATTCTGGTCTTAAAATCTTAAGTTTTGTTCCTCTTATTTACTGCAACCCAAGAGAGAATATTTTCCAATTTTTAATTTCTTATCACTCAAAAAATAGCAAGATGTGATAAACAGATTTAGAGTCATTTTCTATACGTCAGGTCACTTTTTCCACATATAAATCTACACCATGATTTTTCCAACCATTTTCTTCATACCGCTCGGTCAGTCAGTCATGCATTTTTCACCAAGTCCTTGTGCTTGATGATTAGACTGAGATTCCTGGGCAGTTAGACTATGACCAGCATCCATCAGAAATACCACAGAAACAGGTGTGTCCAAAATCCTGATGCTTTCTTAGGGATGCTGAAAGTCTATTGCTGGTCTGATCCATTTAGGCACTGCAAGCATCCTTCTCGAGAGATTTATCTATTATCTAGCTTGATACAAAAAAAAAATCTTAATATTTTAAGGAATGCCTTTATTTTGGACAGCACTCATTTATTTGATGCTTTAATTAACAAAACTGAATAGCTTCTAAGACCAGATCTAAACTGTCCTTCCATGCAAGCTCAATCAGTTGTGTTTGTGCAGAGCCTCAGTGATTTGTGTTGATTTGAAAGATCTGAGTTTACTTCAACTGAATTTAAGATCAAGCATTCTTTATTACCATTAGCATCATTAAATGCTGAGGTAGATCCTAATTTAGCTTCAAGCCTGTTTCTTGCAACTGATTCTGCTGCTTGAAGCCACTTGTCTTTTTCTCCTTATGAAATATCCCACATATTATATTCATATAACATACAGAGGGTCGAAGAGATGGTTGGCTTGATTAGTTAGCTAAGAAATTTAACAGTTGAGCTCTTTGAGGTGTTTCCTAGTGCTTCAAAGCTCTTAACTCTGTTTCTAGCACCATTATCTACACATGGAAGCAAATGCAGCGGCAGCTTCAGTTGGTTCTCTACAGCCCTAACCTGCAGTCTCCTTCCTTGGTAATTGCTGTAAGAAATAAAGCGCAACAGGACTAACCATCTTTCATCTTGTGCTGACCAAAACAGTCTTTGATAGATGCTTGAATCATCTGCCAATCCTGTGAACCTTTCCAACAACAGTTAATTTAAGAGGCTGGAGATCTGTTTTAAGTACCTTCCAAACTCATAAATTCATAGTTCCAAACTAATTTTCTACGAAATTATCTACATTTACAGCTTAATATCTTGACCTTTTCATGGCTACAAACTTTTAATAGGGTGGTCATAGACCAAACTCACTTCCTTAGGTTAATAAAAGTAAGAACAGACAGAAAAAAAAGTTATGAAATACTAAATTTCCTACAAGAGCAAGCACACTCAAGCCATTTCTTCTGTGAAAGCTCCTTTTGAGACTTAGAGAAATCAAGGGAAAGAGCTGCATTCATCAAAGTGGGCTTTGAGTCTGATCCAGAAGGTTTTCCTAGGTATTCCTAGGTACTTTATACACAACGTGATTGGTGGGTTTGTTACTGGAGCTTTGTTACATACCAAAACCTTGTGGGAAATCTCAAAGTTAAGAGTATTCCCTTAAACTACTCCTACAAAAAGAGACAGAAGAAAAATGCAGCATTTCCTTTATGTATGTGAAAAAACAGTGGACCTCTTCAGAGCCAGAAGCCAGACACTGCTTAATTAGCATTCACCTTGTAACCAGAGACCTTCCTTCATCCGCGAGATCTCCCCAGGGTGAGATTCCTGATCTGGGCTTAGCAGGAAGCCCCGCCGCATCCCGCAGCCCTGCCCAGCCCTCCTTGGGCTGCAGGCATCAGGAGGCTCTGCTGCCTTTGGAGCAGCAGAGTGGAGAGCAGGACAAGTAAGCTCTGTCCAGCTTCCCCTCGCAGTCAGGCATGAGCAGGTTACTGGAGAGAGAAATACACCTACAACACCTTTTCCTCACAGAAACATTTGGGAGAAAGTTATGATTGACTAGCTAGAGCAGCTGTAGGTGGCTGTAGGTGGTGTAATGGTTGCAAACCACATAGGTGGCAATCACTTCACCAGCATTTTTCCTGAAGTTCAACTTCTCTAAAAAATAGATTACAGTCCCCTACAAGGAAAATCATGGGCACCAGAGACCAACTGGTGCCCAAGAGTAGGGCCAGTGTCAGCGCCCAGCCAGGCTGGTTACCAGGAAAGTCTCCCAATCCATCCCTGTCTAGTCTCTGCACACGCAAGCGGCTAAAACACCTCTGAGGAAGGAGGATGTTGCAGAGGAAATTTGTTGTGGGGATCCTCTTCTCCAGAAGGAAAGTCTCACTTAAGTAAAACCTTGCAGTAAAGCTGTCCCATACCATTTACTAAAGGTGAGAAAGGTTTCATAGCAAGTAAACAGCCAGAGAACAATTACAGGGCAATTAGGTCCAGTCTGTCAGAACTTAAATTTCCTTAACAGTAGTCAGTTTAAAAAAAAGATAAACAATAGATTTCTAACCAGAATATAACACGTTCTCGTTGAAAGAGTGTCATGAGAACTTGTTGAGTTTTATGAAACTTCATTGCAGAAAGTTCAAAAGAAATCTTGGCTCTTGTTTAATTTTATAAATGTCAAAACTCATTGTTTCAAAAAGGTTAAAGAATTTCAGTTTAGTTTTACCAAAATGATTCATCTCATCTTGGCATTTGTACTATGTAGTAGTACACTAGAAATACTGCATGAACATTAATGTTTTCTTACAAAGTATTAATTGTTACTTTAAACCTCTGATATAATATTCTTACACTATATATAATTTGTCTTGACAGTGTTTGGAACTTAAAAAATCTGCAATAGGTATCAAATTTGAAGATATGGGGAAGGGTATTTCTAAGATTTCAGATTGAACTTTACATTTCTGCTTTTCTGATATAGTATTTCCCCCTTTTTCATATTGCTTTGAGCCAAATATGCATACTTCACATATAGAACAAGGAGTCTCAGACTTAAGCTTGTATGCACCAGAAGATAACAGAAATTACATCAAAAGCACTTGCAGAACTTCCCTAACAACCTTTAACTGCCTGCTCTTTTGCTCCAGATGCCCCATCTCTCAGAGCCAAGCAGAGCCCCAGACAAGACTTCTAAACCTAAACTGCCACTCCTAGTATCCATGAGGAACATGCGTGGAGAAATATGGGTAACATGAAGAGTAAACTGTCAGAATAAACACACAATTCATGTCTAGTATTTTCTCACTTCCAGCAAGCACTCCCACACACAGCTTCATTTTAGTCAGTTAATTATTTGGCAGTGCTGCAGGGGAAGCTGGGGCTGAAGGAGAGGAAGGGGAAGCCTTGCTGAAGTCCAAGCGGTCATGCTTTATGTGCACAAGAAAGTGGGAATATTGCTCTACGAAGAAAAATTAATTGTGTGTGGGAAGAGGGAATAGAAGGCATTGATCAAAGCAGAAGGAAAAGGCACAAGAATCAAAAACTGCTTTTTAACGGATCTGTCCCTATTGATACTTGGCATTTGTGGCTTTCTGCCATACATCTGCTTTTCTGAGTTGTCGTCTTTTTCAACCCAACAATCTTGTTTGGGACAATTCCACGTTGGATATGGTGTATTCCAGGGCACTTTTCTTCATGAAGAAACCCACCGCTACACACAGGTCCCCAAACCACTATATATTCCAACATCCTGTTTGACTATGTGCCCTGCAGCATCAGATATTTCCTCAGCATCTGTCCTCAGCCTGGAAATGCCCAGCAAGCTGCAGAGACACCCAAGAGGAGCTGCAAGCACATGCCTGGTCAGCCCAACACAGGGAGCACAGCTGGCGTCCAGCACGTGCACACAGGAATTGCTGCGCCCAACGCTCCTAGCCGCCCACGGCCACCACTCCATCCATCCAGCTCTTCCCGTGTCCTGCAGACAGGCTGCAAGGCTGGACATGTCACGTAGCCAGGATGAAGCCTGTTAAGAAGGGCCCGATTTCTTTGCAAACTGCATTATACAAAGAGGCAGATGCAGATCCAAACTGCTGACCAGCCACGGTGCTCAGGTGAAGGGATAGGCAGGATCAAGGTAACAGCTGGGCTTCCCTGTCTCTTCTTTCAACTCAAGCACTTAAAGGGCAATTTGATTTAACTTCAGTGGAAAAGTTCTTAAACTGAAGGTTTTATGTTGATCTATTTTTGCACACAAATTCAGTCCTCCTTATATGTGCTTTCATTTCAATTTTCTTTCAAGTAGAAAAATTACAATTCATAAGCCTTGCTTTTATTTTAAGGGACAATGAAATAATGACTGCAAATGTAGTGAAAGGAGTCACAAAGAACTATTAAGTGTTACATGAAAGCAAGTTTCCTGTGCACTTAGCCATTGCTTTTTACTTGAATAGTAAAACTTAGACACACAGCGACAATTAAGAGAGCTTCTGTTACTTGTTATGAGAGAAAACAAGTGACTCAAGTATCACAGCATTTTAATTAAATGGAAATTAAACTTCTGTCTATTAAGTTGTAATGAAATTCACATTGACACAATGGGCAAGACTGCATGAAATATTTGCATCTACATTTCCAATTGAAAAAATTTATACACTTATCACAAGAGGGTAATCTCCCATTCTAGCACACTAATTCTCTACAATGAAATTCCAGGAAATTCCAGGACTCTCATACCAAGTACTTGTCCATGTGAACTATGAAATGTTGACAAGTTACTACCTAAATCCCAAGTCCCTCAAGGGAAGCTCTCACTAACTGCCATGCCTTGATTTATATTTGTGGATTTATTGCATCCAAATGCTACCAATATTTGTAACTGATAGTTAACAGTTGACAGGCATTTCACATTTATTCAAAAAATCTTCCAGCATCTTTGTTTTTACATAATATACTTTTTCAGAATGACAGTGAGGGTATTAAGGTACCAGTACAGCCTCATGTTAAAATTAGGTAAAATGCCTGTTCACACAAATGGCTTCATAAATCAACATAACTAGCAGTCTTAACGGGAAGTCCTAGGAAATCCTAGCATTGCAATGAGCAGTTACCAGGACAAAGTAGCCAAGACTCACAAGCAGCCTGCGATGCCACTGTTTGCTCTAGAAGCCAGGTCCCAAAGCTCACCCAACAGAGCCCAGTGTGCACAAATACATGCTAAAAACCGAGGGGGACACTCTGCTCCAAGTCTTATTCCACCAGACTTCCCTACATGAAGGGGTGGATCAGTCAGAACAAGCCTATAATGTCCAAAAGAACAACTAGGAAGGTAGTATGGAAATGAGACTCAGTATAGCTCCCTTATATACTTCAGTTCTCCAGTCTATGTTCTTGAAACATGCTTCTAAGCAACACTTTTAGGCACTGTCCATATTCTGGTTCTCCTGAAGAAAAATCCTGTTATATTCCCTAACAGGCTAGTGAGAACTCATACAGAAGCTTCAAATTACTTTTTTCCTCTTGAGAATCAAGCAAACACTACAAAGCCACTGGCTGTGGAAATATTTTTGGCTGCTTTCATCTTATGTGCAGTGGGAACACATAAAAAGGTAAGAAAACTTCAAAAGCCCTTCCCTTTTTCCTGCAATTTTATATTTTTATGTATTAGATTAAAATGATCAGTGTTTGAAAGATAGGAAATCAGATATACAAAAGCTGGCAGCAAGTAAGAATGCACTGAAAGGAGGCATGAGAAAGATGAAGGCGCAGTATCGCAAAAACTCGTGTCCTGGAAAAAGCTGGGAGTAACTTCCTGTCTACACTGTTCCATTTTTTGGTCCTCCTCAAACAGTGTAAGAGCATACAGGTAAGAAGGGGGGTTTTAAGGCTAAAGGCTGCTGAAGCCTGAACTCGGCTCCCAAGGCTCAAACTCATGCAGACTAAAAACACCTGATACTCATTTCTGGTTCTATAACAGCATAAAGCACATGGAATTGCATTGCAGCAGGAAAGTCACAGTGGAACACCAGTAATTCACTTCTGAACTGCACTGAATCTGCATGCAAGCGTCTACAAAGACGAGCCAGTCCAGCCTCCTGTTGGGTGGATGCAGCAGGACAGGTCCCTATTCCAGCACTGTGCACTACACACCGTGAGGACAGCATTTAAACTGCTTGGCAAGTTCATAAACACTTACACAGCCGTACATGCTAGCATTACAACATGAGAAAAATGTTTTACTGTTCATTCTGCGCTTATTTGCTTTGGTATGTTGATATTTGTATTTCTATCAAGTGCGTTAGATAGCATAAGATGTGTAGGCACCAACTATTTTAACATTACATAATGCTTAGCATAATGATGGGCTCATGTTAAAAGTAAACGTGGTTTTATGTATCAAAGTTAAATTCTCTTTAAAATCTGTTCAAAATAAGTTCTTTCCAATAGAAGAATTTAGACTGCTGCTATTTTTATCTTCATAATTACATGGTTCTCCATGGTCCTTACAGGTAGATAAACTGTTTAGAATGTTATATAATCTCCTCAGTCCATTTGCTTCTCCTCTATTTGCTGCTGTCCTTGCAACTGATCTACTATCTGTTCAGAGACTGCTTGTCAGCATCTAAATACACTAAACTTGCCTACAGATAGAGGGGCATAATCAGAAAAAAAAATCACACTTTTATCATCTATGTTATTCAGAAAGTTGAGTGAAACAATGACAGTAAGTCACATTCTAAACCAGATGCTGTAAGCTTTTTTCTTCTTGTCACACTACTTGGAGGGGAATGTCATGCAGGAAGGGGGAGATGGCCTCCAAAAGCGTTAATCCTACTAGTTATGCAATGATTTTGGCTAATACCAAGTGTCATATATTGCAGTCTTATTCTGCTATTACCCTGCAATCTAAGTAGAGTTCAACACTTGAGTATTCTAAAACATTTGCCTAATTTGGTTAATTCCTTATGTATTATGCTAGTCTGAGCACCGCAATTTTTTTATATCTGTGGAAAAACAGACCATTTTGGAGTGTTTCCCTTTTCCCCATAAATACACTCATCCTTTATCTGTTCAGCTGTACAAGGTCCTAGAACCAGCGAGCATGTTTGCCTACACACAGATCTCACCTTGATGTATTTTTAACCGTCTTTTAATGTGATAAGCACTTCTGTCCTTTTTAGTCATGAAGTCATTACACAGCTTTTCGGCTCTCCATTTCATCTCTCCCTCCATCTGTTCTGTTATTGTCAGCTCAAAACAGAGACAGAGTCACCAGGCACATTACCTGCCAGGGCATCACATGTTGCTATTAAGAGGTACTTTGAGATCCATTGATGAGACTTTGCAAAGTTTAAATAAATTTACTCCACCTTCCCGGAAAAGCTACACTGAGAAGCCATTTAAAAAGAATTACCAAGGGCCATCACACCCAAGTTACTGTGAGGGTTTTTTTGGTCTTCAATTACTCAAAATCTTTAAGTTTGGAAGCACAAATAATTTTCACACTGCTACAGGCAAGAACAGATTACTATCATGAGCACAGTTGTTTTTCCACTGACATTTTTAGTAGCTATCTTAGTCTTTATCACCTCCAGAGACTCCCCATCTTTCTCCTACATAGCCCTTCTCGCACCTTAATGGTAGAGATCTAACCTCTAACCAAGTAGGCTATTATTTCAAGAGAATGCAGTGCTTTGAGGTCAGCGTCGAGTACTTACAGGAAAACACTACTGGGAAGCAGCCCTTGGAGACTATCTGCTGCTCATTAGTTTTCAAGTATGCACTGAGTCACTTGCTTCAAGCCAGGTCCAGCTTCCAAGATAAAAATACTTTTCCTTCAATTCTTTCATTGTAATTCAATAGGCTATTTGCTTAATTCTGCAGTTTCTACTCCAATAGAAGGCCCACTGAGTGAAAGAATAGCAGTGAGTAATGCTCGTAACTGTGCATCACCTGTTAAGGCAGCATTTTAAGCTGTATGTGCTTTTCAGGTTTGTATATAGATACTGCACTAAAACGCTTCAGAAAACATTGACTGCTCTTCCAGCTACATCATTTTGTTCATGTTGCTAGTTTAAAAATATATAAATTGTCTCAAGCAGGAGACTTCACTCTGCTGTAAGGACAGAAGACAGTCTACACAACATCAACTCATACATATTTCCACTGATGCAAAAATATTCGAGTTGAGACAAAACTGCAGCCTGCACCAACTCCAGAATCAAACTACAGTCCTTCTCTTCATTATCCCAGAGTTTAAGATAGCATTATATGCCCGGGGAAAATGAACATTACCCCCAATACACTCCCAGAAATCACATTCTTTACCACATATTGTGGGATATTCCCTTGGTTGTGCACTCCCGAGCAAAAGGATGTACTGATGTTACCATTTGATATTTTTCCTTTGAGACTGTATTATAAGGGAGGAAGTTCTAAAGAGAACTTTATACATACATTAGTAGCTCCTTCAACTATTTTTGGTTTATTCAACCATAGGTCATTAAGTATTATTTGTAATTACAATGTATGCTCAGAGACAAATAAGAAAAATGCAGTGCTCTTAAATGACTATTCATTATTGATTTCCTTTAGTGTAGACAGCGGTTTTAATACCAGAGCCATATTTTAAAGAACCGAGGTATGAATTAACTACGACTTGAAAATGTTAATCCAAAACACAAGCAAATATTTTTAGCGGGCCTTTCTGAGCTTGAATCTGTCTACAAAAATCCACAGCAATCTTTACATTCATCAAGAAGGACTAGGATCTTTTGATTTTTAGAAGCTTCTAAGAAAAATTACAATTGTTCTTACAGGTGGTAGACCAGCTGGAGAATGTGAGTCCCTAGTTCTTCCGCAGAATGCCAGTTCCGCAGAGAACTCTTGCAGGATCAAGAGACCAAGGCTTCTCACAAGATCTATGTTGTCTCCTTTTGGCTGTTAATAAAACACAGCATGGAAATCTCTGCCATTCTGCTAGCACAAACCTACGCTTGCTGCCTAGTGGAAGATTCTTCCCATCCTAGGCATGTTAGAGCTTTCAGTGCTACCATGGGTTCCTCATCAAGCAAGGAGAACATCAACCCTTGACCTGTCTTACTGGTCATTCCTCTATTTTAATTGAAGGAACCTCAAGGAAAGTGACAATCAGGGCTCAGCTCTGGCTTTCACAGGCCCAAGGCTTAGGCTCCTTGTGGTTTTCTGCTTTCCTACAGCAGAATCTGTTTTGACAGCACAGTACTGCTCAACACAAGCGCAATGAGTTCCATACCCCGCGTGACGCTGTGAGCCAGACAGCTCGTCAGTTAGATGCACACGTCTCCCAGCTGCAGGGACGGGGTTGCTCTCCATCCTCTTCCTGCCATAGCTCCTCTCCACACAGCAGCTCCCAGGTGTGAAGCCTCGCTCCGAGCGGCACACAGGAGGCAGGTGTAACACTGCAGTCATGCAGCATCTCCAGCAGTTTGGTCAGCAGCCTGTTTTGTCACTGCCAACTCTTCTTAGGGAGGCTGCATCTCAAAGCACTCCTCACCCCTCTCACACTGTTTGCGACGGCTTGGCAGGTCCCCTACTTAACAGCAATACATCAAAGCCTCTCATCTCACCCAGATGCCATTTTCTTCTCATTTTCATTAGATTCTCTTGTCTTGGGTAAGAATCTGTCAAGAGGGCTTTCTGGCTACTTCTGCTAGTTCTGCTGCTGCTGTTATACTACAGACTCACTGCTGTGCGTAATATTTTACAGGAAGAACAGTATTCTTTTCATATGGAATTTACAGTGTGTATTCACTCATAATA